>JAZAYU010000086.1:1896624-2037804 GCA_038501625.1 Corbicula japonica
TGCCTAACAACAGATTAGGTGTAATCGGTCAAGATAACTGAGTGATTTCATGAAATAATTATATCAAAATAATGTTCCCTCGTCCGGAATAATACAAATAGCATGATTAAATAGTTTGAGTTTCTTAACCCTTTCCTCCATATATACGCATTTTTACGCGTGTGGAACCAGTGTAGATTGATCAGCCGACACATCTGTGTACATGCGTGCCATCTTATCTGAATCTGCACTGGTTGCATTTTGGTCAAAAATAACCTAATGAATAAAGCAAACAGTTTAGATCCTGATCAGATTGGCACGGATGTGCCTGCTGATCTTTATTAAAACTGTTCGCCCTCGCAATAAAGGTGTATCTGTGGAGGAAAGGGATAGCTATATAGAGGCTAACAACAGATTAGGTGTAATCTGACTAGAGAACTGAGTGATTTCATGAAATAATTATATCAAATGTTTCCTCGACCGAAATAATACCAATGACACGATAAATGGTTTTAGGTTCTTAACCCTTTCCTCCATAGAAACACCTTTATTGTGTTGGCAAACAGTGTAGATCCAGATCAGCCGGCACATCTGTGCCGTTTCCGCGCTATTTCTCTGCAACTACTGTATGGATTTCAATGAAACTTGGTGGCAACCATCATTACCAAGAGGAGATGCGCATATCGTCGTCTTGTTCCGGTCAGACCATTTAACACAGAGTTATGGCCCTTTGATAAACTATGCATTATGTATATAGAGCAGTGTTTGTTTCCGCGCTATTTCTCTGCAACTACCACATGGATTTCAATGAAACTTGCTGAAAACCATCTTTACCAAGAGGAGATGCGCATATCGTCGTCTTGTTGACATCAGACTATTTAACACAGGGTTATTGCCCTTTGATAACTTATGCATTATGCATATAGTGCAGTATTCATTTCTGTGCCATTTCTCTGCAACTACCAGATGGATTTCAATGAATCTTTCTGAGAACCATCAATACCGAGAGGAGATGCGCATGTTGTCTTCTTGTTCCAGTCAGACTGTTGAACACAGAGTTACGGCCCTTTGATAACTTATGCATTATGCATATAGAGCAGTATTCATTTCCTTGCTATTTTTCTGCAACTACTGGATGTATTTCAATGAAACTTTCTGAAAACCATCAATACCAAGAAGAGATGCGCATGTCATCGTCTTGTTCCAGTCAGACTGTTTAACACAGAGTTATTGCCCTTTGATAACTTATGTTTTATGCATATAGAGTAGTATTCATTTCTGCGCTATTTCTCTGCAACTACTGGATGGATTTCAATAAATCTTTCTGAGAACCATCAATACCAAGAGGAGATGCGCATATCATCGTCTTGTTCTGGTCAGACCGTTAAACACAGAGTTACGGCTCTTTGATAACTTATGCATTATGCATATAGAGCAGTATTCATTTCCCAGCTATTTCTCTGCAACTACTGAATGGAATTCAATGAAACTTTCTTGAAACCATCAATACCAAGAAGAGCTGCACATGTCATTGTCTTGTTCCGGTCAGACTGTTTATCACAGAGTTATGGCTCTTTGATAACTTATGCATTATGCATATAGAGCAGTATTTGTTTCCGTGCAACTTTTGGATGGATTTCAATGAAACACTTTCTGGAAACCATCTATACCAAGAGGAAATGCGCATATCACCCTCTTGTTCCCGTCAGACTATTTAACACAGGGTTATGGCCCTTTGATAACTAATGCATTATGCATATTATAGAGCAGTATTCATTTCCCCTATTTCTCTGCAACTACTGGATGGATTTCAATTAATCTTTCTGAGAACCATAACAGATGTGTATATTGTTATCTTGTTCCAGTTGGACTGTAACACAGAGTTTTTGCCCTTTGATAACTTATGTATGATGCATATAGAGAAGTATTTGTTTCCGCTCTATTTCTTTGCAAGTTCTTGATGGATTGAAATGAAACTTTCTGGGAAACATCAATACTGAGATGAGATGCACATTTTGTCATCTTGTTCCGGTCAGACTATTTAACACAGAGTTATTGCCCTTTGATAACTAATGTATTATGCATATAGAGCAGAATTTGTTTCCGCACTATTTCTCTGCAACTACTGGGTGGATTTTAATGAAACTTTCTGGGAACCATCAATACAAAAAGGAGACGCGCATATTGTCATCTTGTTTTAGTCAGATCCTTTAACACAGAGTTATGGCCCTTTGATAAATTATGCATTTTGCATGTAGAGCAGTATTTATTTCCTTGCTATTTCTCGGCAGGAATCTATGGAAACCATCAATACCAAGACAAGATGCCCATATTTTTGTCTTGTTCTGGTCTGACCGTTTAACACAGTTATGGCCCTTTGATAAGTTATGCACTATGCATATAGATTAGTACTCGTTTCCATGCCACTTCTATGCAACTTCTGCATGGATTTATATTAAATAAAGCGCTATATTTTTACTACTGCATTCTTCATTTCAACACTTTGAAGACTTTTAGTCTTATTTTTATATTCTGTTTTTTTTTTTAAATCTGAAGTTTTTTTTCACCTTTTTTGACATCCATGATAAATATTGAAATAAAGCCCTATGTCTTCAGCTGTTATGTTAGTAACAACCAGTATTTGGCGGGGGATATAAATTCAACGAATTTGCTTGTTGCACTTTTCATCAGTAAAATAGAAAATTATCAAAACCTCTCTAACAGCAAAGCAGTTCAATAAAACTTTGCACAAACAAATAAATGTTATAACTGTATCTTTATTTTACATTATGTTTTCTCAACAAGCTAAACAATAAATATCCGTTTAAAAAGAGAAAACCTTGTTGATAGAAAAGATTTTCCGTGATAGGAAATAATGAATAAGATACAGTTTAGCGACTTTTATTTCCCATATCTTGATTTACATGTAATAAGAATCTTTCGTATTGATTAATGTGTTATTAAAATAAAACAGCTCAGATCCTTAAGTCATGTAAAGCAATGCTTCATAAAGGTACATAACACACAATTATAAAGAACAGAAATATATAAAGAAATCATTTTATAGTAGTTATGTTTCTTCATTTGAATCAAATATGAAAAACATATTTTAAATTGTCTTAGCTTTGTTTATTCCTTAAACATACACCTAAATTCTAAATTACTCGAACAGTGTAGATCCAGTTTAGCTGGAACATTTGTGCCCAAATAAATCTAAAAGCGAACGGTGTAGATCCTTAGGTCCTAAGGATCTACACTGTTCGCTTTTAGATTAATTAGATTATTTCTGACCAAGATGCGACCAGGGTAGATCCAGATCAGATGGGATAGATGTCCCAGCTGATCAGGATCTACACTGGTAAAAATATAAAATGTCTTGGCTTTGTTTATAGCTTAAACATAATGTATTAGAGGAGGTATCTATTACTGTAGGAACTGATAAATGCAGCAAAGATCTTAGGACTTATAGCAAATAAGCTATGCAGAAAGAAATAATGAGTTTTGATTTTTTTTCTGACTGCCTATTTAAAATTGAAGAGAATTTCCTAGGAAAATGAAATAATTCTAGAATATACTGCTAAGTATTGATTGCTCAAACATAGCTGGTGTTAATTTTTGAAGATGATAACTGAAATAGGAAATTTTTATTAACCCTTTCCTCCATAGATACACCTTTATTGCATGGGCGAACAGTGTAGATCTAGATCAGCCAGCACATCCATGCCGTCTGATAAGGATCTGCACTATTCCCTTTTTAATTCGTTAAGTTATTTCTGACCAAACCGCCACCAGTGCAGATCCTGATCAGATATACATATATGGAGGAAAGGGTTAATTTTGTTTATTTCAGCAAAATAAACGAAAGACTTTTTTTATTCTGTTTATTTCAGCGAAATAAATGTACCAGCATCCATCTCACTCGTAAATTTATACTAAAACTGATATTGTCCTGAGCAACATAGCCTTAAGCAAGTGTCGGTTTCGATATTCACAATAAACCCTGATATTTCACAGAAACAAGAAATATCTCCGTTGAAACATTGGAAAAAAGAGTTATTGGTTAGCTTGAGTCATGGAAACAAATGTTGCTCAGCATTTCACTCACTCGTTCACATATTTGTCTTTGATGATAAAGCAATTTGTTTAGAGAAAAGAGACTTAATTAATATTCATTGTATTTGTGCCTGAAATGAATGATCAAATCCTACGGAGTTTATCTAATTATTCTTCAGATCAGATGGATGACTATCTCGGAAAATTCCATCAAAGACGTTGTCGAAAATTATCTTAATGTGAATTACAAAGCAAAATCATTGTACATTATTATTAACCAGGTTTTCTTTAGAAAAATCCTGGTAATTAGATTGGGGTATGTCGTTGGGCGGGCGGATGGGCGGGCAGGTGGGTGGGCGGGCGTCAACATTTTGTTAAGTTTTTTGTGAAAGTTGTGTTTTTCTCAGTAACCGTTCAAGGTACAACTTTGAAACTTAATATAATTGTCTGACATCACAATACTTATTATCAGTTCAAGTTTCATAATCCCTGACTGTATTTTGACAAAATTATGCCCCTTTTTCACTAAGAAATTTTGTTAAGTTTTTTGTGAAAGTTGTGATTTTCTCAGTAACCGTTTAAGATAAAAATTTGAAACTTAACAAAGTTGTCTGACATCTCAATACCAATTATCAGGACAAGTTTCATAATCCCTGACTTTATTTTGACAAAGTTATGCCCCATTTTTACCTTAGAAATTTTGTTAAGTTTTTTGTGAAAGTTGTCTTTTTCTCAGTTACCATTCAAGGTATAGCTTTGAAACTTAACATAATTGTTTGACATCATAGTACCAATTATCAGGTCAAGTTTCATAACCCCTGACTGTGTTTTGCCAAAGCTATGCCCCTTTTTGACTTAGATTTTTTGTTAAGTATTTTGTGAATGTTATAAGTTTATGCCAAATTGCCTGTTGACGCTTAGCTTGGTTTGTGGGTAGCTTATACATTTTGTATCAACAGGCAGCTTGGGATTGCTACCCAGGTGTCTGTGATAAAGGTCAAGGTCACTGTTACTAAAAATAGAAATTCACCTTACCCTCAATAACTTGAGTTTGCTTTAACCTATTGATGCCAATCTTGGTATATGAGTAGCTGATATCAAAAGGCAGCTTGGGATTGCCACCCAGGTGTCTGTGATCAAGGTCAAGGTAACAGTTGCTAAAAATAGAAATTCATTTTCCCCTAATAACTTGAGTTTGCTTTGGTATATTGACGCCAAACTTAGTGTTGGTATCTTATATCAAGATGCAGCTTGTGATTGCTACCCTGGTGTCTGTAATAAAGCTCAAGGTCACTGTTGCTAAAATAGAAATTCAGTTTCAGCTCAAAGACTTGAGTTTGCTTTTGCCTATTGACACCAAACTTGGTTTGTGGGTAGCTTATATCAAGACACTACTTAGGATTGCTACCCAGGTTTCTGTGATAAAGGTCAAGGTCACTGTTGCTAAAAAGCTTATACCAAGACGCAACTCGGGATTGCTACTCAGAAGTAGGTGATCAAGATCAAGGTCACTGTTGCTAAAAATAGAAGTTCAGTTTCTTCATACCAGATATTTTCTTTACAAAAGTATAAGTATTTAATGAAAACCTGGTTTTCGGCGCGTGGCGACGTATTTTCTTGTTTTAGTAATTTGTTTGATATAAAGAATATTTTAGAAAACATAATGTTCCGTTGTTGATAAATGTTATTTTGCAGTGGTTAGACGCTAGTTTGTTTTTGGGACCAGGAATCGAAGTTTTTACAAGGGTATTAGGGAGCTTGTTCATTTAGAAGGTGCTTAAAAATTTGCTTATTTCACACACTAAACTAATGAAAAGTATTTAACATGTATATTTTCAGGTAGAAATGAAGTTAGGGCGTAACATGCGGGCAGCACCTAAGGGCAGTGTAGCAGGCAGAGCCCCGCCTAATAATAACCCCCAGGTAGATTGCTCATAATATTCTAATTCTAAATAAGTATAAATTCTATAATATAATACACAATAGTATGCCATTTAACCATTTACTTCATACATACCAGTTATAACATGTGTGAACAGTGTAGATCCAGATCAGCAGGCACATTCTGTGCCATCTGATTAGGATTTAAATGGTTCAGTTCTTAAGCTAATGAATTAAATCATGAACCCTGTAGATCTTGATCAGATGGCACTTATGACCCAGCAGATCTGGATCTAAACTCGGGGTTCTCACTAGACTTAAAAATCAGGGAGAAGTTTTGGCATAATTGTGCAGAAGTTTGCCGTCAACACCATTTTTTCCCTATTTATTCTATGGAAAATGACTTCTCCCATAGCTCAAAGAAGGGAGAAGTCTGGTCACTTTTGGGAGACTACTTCTCCCAAGTCTCCCTCTAGTGAGAGCTCTGAAACTGTTATCCCATTGGTTACTACTTTATCCCTTGGAGTAAAGGGTTTGCACTTTCCTAACACTCCTTAACTAAACCCTTCTGTACTAATCTTATTCAAACCTGCTGTAGTCTCATTCTAAACCCTTTCCTCCATATATAAGCATTTTATCAATTGGGCAAATACTGAAGATCCAGATCAGCCAGCACATGCTGTGTATTCTGATCAGGATCTGCATTCTTTGTTTTTTTGGACAGAAATAACCTAATAAATCAAAAAGTAAAAAGTGCAGATCCTGATCAGACAGCATGAATTGCTTGGTGATCAGGATCTACATTGTTTGCCCTTTTCATTTCATATATGTAACTTTTATCTCATGTTTAGACATTTTAGATCCAGATCAGCCTGCACATATATACGACCTAATAAGGAACTGCACAAGATGCTTTATCTGTAACATGCTACTCAGGGGCGGATCCAGAGGGGGTTCATTGAGGTGGCTTTGGAAGCAATACTTAATTTTCATGTGGATTTTGAACAGAAAGTTGTAAATTACAATGAAGCTACCCTTTGACAGCATCAAATGAACCCCCTTTTTGATAATCTTGCATCCTAACCTGTCACTTTCTCTTCTAACACCTTGCTTACCTTTTTAGCAGCTAGAGAACGATGCTAGTGAACCTCTGCTTCATAGCCAATCTCTGCCTTCTAACCTCCTAGCAGACTACTATTCTAACACCCACTCTGCCCTGCGCCTGCAAAATGACAGCACAGCAATAACATCTAAACAGTTTCCAGCACGATCAATGGCCACACCACAACACCCGTCTCAGGTAAATTTCTTGATTTCTGAGAAATGTCGCCCTGCATTTGTAGCCAGTTAGAAGCTATGAAAATTCAAATTTCTCATCAATTTATTTCAATAGAACTCCTTTCTGTTTTATATTTTACCATGAACAAAATAGATCGATCTATTTTCAACTGGGCATGGCTACAAATGGAGGATCTGCACTGGTTGCATTTAAGTCAGAAATAACCTAACAAAACAAAAAGCAAACAGTGAAGATCCTGATCAGATAGCACAGATGTATATATATATGGAGGAAAGGGTTAACCATTACTTCATATATACACCACTTGATGTATGGGCAATGGTGTATCTTCTGATCAGGATCTGCACTCATCATCTTAGTTCAACAATGGTGTATCTCCTTTTATTATACTGCAAAGAAATTTGCTTGAATTTGCTTGGATAATTTGCCGTTGATGTATATCCATATTTACGGATCTGCCGTAGATATGAACGCACATGCCTTAATTTCCCTCTCTGTCCTCTCACCTTTAGTTGTCGTCCGCCATTTTGTTTTGAATTTCCGTAAAAATGCATAATTTGAAGCCGATCTTGTAAATTATGAAGCGGTATGCATAGGGATTACTAAAATTGTTACAGAAAATATTTGTGTTATGTTTTTAACGTTGAAAACGATCAGATTATTCTCAGATTTCGTAAATAAATATCAAATCGATAGTCCATTCAATTTCTATAGACGTGACGTCATGCAGGTAAATAAATGACATCAGACGTGTAATTATTGAGGTTCTCAGAAGGGAGTTCAGCCGCTCGGCATTAAATAAACGAAATAAATGAAAAAATCGATGTTTTCTAATTATTTTTGTCTGAAAAAGTCTTTGCAGTATAATAAAACAATTATTTGGTTCCTTGAAAGGGTATGTGAGGATATATTGCTGGTCTGGGTGTCATATTATCCCTCGCCTGCGGCTCGGGTAATATGACTCCCAGACCGGCAATATATTCTCACATTCCCTGTCAAGAAACCAAATAACTATATAATATTTCACTGGTTTTTGCACTATGGTGTGTCTATGGAGGAAAGGGTTAACATACACTCAAAAGCTACAACAACACAAAACATCAATTTAAATACATTAAAGATTGTGAATGAAGTTAAAAATTACTTAGCAACTGTCTTTCCTTTTTTAATTGTTTCAATATTTAAAGAAATCTAAAAGCTAAAAAGCTTTTCACATGCAATTATAAAGTGCATAACGGAATTACGGAGGCATATGATAGCTTGTATTTTGCAGTTATAGCGTGATATGGTTAACAGGAATGTAAGCAGAAATTGGAAGTGTATATTTAATAAATTGCAAACACATCAGTTTATAAAATACTGTAGGTGTACATTATAATTTTTATGTTCGTTTTGAAACTTCATGTTAAAGTTAAGTAAAAAATTTCTTTAAATGTACTTTTTGCATGAGAGAAAGTTTGCACTAAGGTCAAATATTAGATCAAGAGTGAAACCACACATAAAGATTGAATCAATATTTCATCATGTTTATTGGGCTTTAGGCTTCAAACTCTTTCATCAACCCAAATGTTTTTCATAACCCAATGAACACCATAAAATATCAAATCAAGTCCATAACAAAATATTGAGGAAAATTTGTAATATGACTTTTGATGAAATCTGTCTTGATTTATTTCCCTTTATATTTGAATGTGTTTTTGAGTGAATTAAAAGTTATGTTCTCTAATGCCAATATATATATGCATGGAAGTGGCAGGATGAAATGAAGGACAATTATTATATTATAAAATACCATGTTTCAATCCTTTACTCCTTAGATATGCCTTAATTACATAGGCATACCATTTGATCAGGATCTACACTGTTTGCAATAAACGGGCCATCACACTATCAGTGTAGATCCAGATCAGCTGGCACATCCATGCCTTCTGATCAGGATCTTAACAGTTCGCATTTCGATTCATCAGGTTATTTCTGACCAAAATGCAACCAGTGCAGATCCTGATCAGACAGCACGGATGTGCCTGCTGATCTGGATCTACACTGGTTGCACATGCGTAAAAATGCGTATATATGGAGGAAAGAGTTAATTCAATATGTTCTTGTTTCAGGATTTAATAGAGATGCTGAACCGAAACAACCATATCAGTCAGACGCAGTCCCGACTGGAGGATGAGCAGATGAAAGCCGCTGCCCGTCAAGAGCGTCTGGAGGCAGAGCTACACAGAATGCAAGAGGAAGATGAAAGGAAACAAAGAGAAAAAGAGGCTCAAGTGACGACTAGCACAAGAGAAGACACAGACGAAACACCTGTGAAAAGTTCGCTTAATACTGCAGCAGACGACATTCTATCTCCGCCACCACCACCTTTGCAAAATTTATACGGCTCGTACAGAATGAAAGAAGACTATCATGAACCAAAACCTTCCGACCAGTTTTCAACACAGCCATTTACGCTTCAAGACACGGCAGGATTTAGTAAGGCCAGTACGACGGGTGACTCAAGTCCTAGGACAGCAACCCGGACATGGGAGATCACTGTGGAAAAACAGGAAACAGTTGAAGAAGTAGAGGATATACAAGAAGATATTGAAAGAGACAAATCTGATGAGGATGAAGATAATAAAATTAAAGATGATGACTTTAATTTCTAAATTTGTAAAATGACCTTTCTGGCCTTTGACATTGTGTATAAAATGATATAACTGAAGTTAGACTCATGAATTAAAGAAGAAGTATGTGAATGGACACGAAAATTGGGGGAACTACTTTTTCTCAACTGGATGAACATTTTTAGTATAGAAAATTGTCCCAAAAGTTCTGCTCAGTATGTTGCAGTAAGAAATAAAGTATATGATTTTACAGGCTAGTACATTACACATTTTGAATTATAATGTTAATTTTACTGAGAAATAACAATAAGTAATGTCGTCTGCTCAAAATCATTTCAACAATTGATGCCAGTTGTCAGACGACACATTTTCCTGTGACATGCCTCAGATAATTTAAAATAGCCTTTACTACATATATACACATTTTTATGCGTGTGTCACAAATGTAGATCCAGATCAACTTTAACATCTGTGCTGACTGATCAGGATCTGCATTGTTCACTTTTTGATCACAAATAACACAATAAATCAAAAAGCGAACAGTGCACATCCTGATCTGTGCCAGCTGATCTGGATCTACACTGTTTGCCCAGACCAAATAGGCATTTTTATGGAAGAAGGGTAAAGATGAATTATGACAGTTTTTATCATGAGTTATGGTAATTTATATCAAAATATAGATTGACGTCAGTTTGCAAAGTTTTACGATTTAGATGTGGAGGTTAAAATGGAATTTTTGCTAGGATATTATGCAAGTGGAAGTTTTCATGATAGAATAAGACTTCAAGACGCCATCGGATTCTGTCCTAAGAGATATTGAAGGTACGATGTTGTTTATTCTGAGTGAATATTTATATGGCTTTATCGCCATGTGTATCTCCGACTGACAACAAGTGAATGATGAAGTAGATTAGACTAGAGTTTATGAAATAGAGATCAAATAATGTATAATCTGATGTTTGTACCAAGAAACTTGACTTAGCAAATTACAATAGAATGAGGATAAAGATAAAATGTAACTTGTTGTTGAATAATGATACTTGTTTAACCCTTTACATCATGGCATATAGCTATGGGTAAGATTTAAAATTAGATCAAGCCCTGTGATTATAAAACTTTTTTTCATGATCAACTCAATCTGAGCATGAAACTTTGATGGTTGCTCTTCCTTTCATTATTTCAAATAAGATAATTTAAGCTGAAAATATGACATAATAGATCTCAAAAACAACTGTAGAACAGAAAATTATTTCTTATTTTTATAGAATGTTAAATTGAATGGTAAAGATATTCAAAGTTTGAGCACAGAATTGATTTGAGCATGAAAAAAGTTTTATTTTCACAGGCCCAGCTGGCATCTGTGAGCTCTCGTTCATCATTTGATAAAGCCTAAGATTTCATTTAACCCTTTCCTCCATAAATACGCATTTTTAAGGGTGTGCGACCAGTGTAGATCCAGATCAGTCGGCACATCCGTGCGGTCTGATTGGGATCTGCACTGTTCGCTGTTCGGTCAGTAATAACCTAACAAATCAAAAAGCGAACAGTTTAGATCCTGATCAGATGGGACGGATGTGCTGGCTGATCTGGATCTAAACTGTTCGCAATAAAGGTGTATCCATGGAGGAAAGGGTTAAGAAATGAATACAAAACCAAATTGAATAAAACAGGACATCATTATTGCTCCCAGAAATTTAAATTTCCTATATTGTCCTTCAATGACTTTTACAGCATAGGAAAACATTGTTGATCCAGATCAGCAGGTACATTCATGCCATCTGATCAGGATAATTATAGTGTTTGCTTTTACATTTATTGAGTTATTTCTGACCAAAACAAAAACAGTGTTTTCCAGAAAGAAGGTGAATCATCCATGTGTATGGCTTATGTCCTATATGCTACAAGTGCAGATCCAGATCACTTTGCACATTCATGATCTGGATCTTAACTGTTCACAGTTTGGTCAGAAATAACCTAATGAACCTAAATGTGGCTTTATGTAGGTTGGATCCTGATCTGATTGCACATACATGCATGACGATCTGGATCTTCTCTTGTTGCACATTGAATAATATAAATCATATACCGAGCTAATGCTTTATATGTACGTGATAGTTTTTAGTAGATAATAGTTAGAAGATTTTAAGTTTTGGAATTGAATCTGTGATATTTTACTTACAGTTTACATGTGCATGAATTTATATTCAGAATATACGCTCCTTTAGTTCCAGTTTTGTATATAGAATATTTTATTTTGTGTTCTATTTTAAGTAAACACATAATTTTCAGATATTTAGTTGTTGTTGATTTAAATATTGTTTTACAGAAGTCAGTGATTTTAGAACATAATTATCCCAAGCTGCGTAGCCATAGGGGAGATACAAGAATAGTGTCCTTATGCTATTATCCTCGTTAACAAATTTTCATTTAACATCTAATAACAATTAACCCTTTCCTTGATATACATGCATTTTTATGCGTGTGCAACCAGTGTAGATCCAGATCAGCCGGCATATCCGTGTCATCTGATCTGGATCTGCACTGGTCGCATTTTGGTCAGAAATTACCTAATAAAAAAGTGAACAGTTTAGATCCTGATTAGATGTACCAGCAGATCTGGATCTAAACTGTTCACCCTAGCAATAAAGGTGTATCTATGCAGGAAAGGGTTAATAAAGGATTTCAAAATACAACATTTTCGATTGAAAGGGAGGTAATTGCAAATGGTTGGAATTTATACTGTCATCGGGGACTTTTTATAAAGAATGTTTTGTGATTAATACGAGTAGGGGGTGGATACTTTTAATTTTGCTGAGTATATGTTGTGTGCTTTTGCATGCAACATTGTCGAGTTGGTGAGCAGGTAGGAGCTAATTCACCAAGACAACTTGTTCTTGTTTGTTCATATGAGAACCTGTTGGGACAAATGTGAGGTTGGTGCACCCTAGAACCTGGTTTAAACCCCCAGTGGCAAAATTGTTTTTTCACTGACTGTTCCAAGGAAGTAAACCCTCAGGTTTTCATTTTCGTTAAGTGTGTGTGGTGTCTATTTTGAAAATGATTATTTTATAACCCATGCTGTCATTTTCTCTCTCCTGTTTTGCTGTGTGGGGAGGCTATGAATTGTGGATGTGACCATTCCTGCTATATTTCATTTTTCTTTTTTTAATGTTACGACATTCAACATATACATTCATGTCACATGTAGATGAATTATATAATTACATATATTAAAAAACGTTTTAGTAAATGGTGCCCCGGGTATTTCTAACACATCTATATATCATATCCTTTTAACTGAAATCTCCAGTTCATCAATAAGAAGTCCATTAGATTAATAACTGTAATTTACTTAAGCAATCTTTCTGTTGCCTTGGAACTATGGAGATGTTGGCAAATTTTATAGGCATTACTAGCGGTAATTATGCAGATGATAACCGTGTATAACTAACTGGAGAAATGAATTATCTCAGAAAATAAATAACATGACCTACTTTTCAAATTTGCTAACAGCACCTTTTAAAATGTATTCTATAGGAAATTAATTGTAGTTTGTTGGGTCATTAAACCGCACAATGATGTATTGTCACTTATAAAGAGCAAATGATGTGAATCTAACTGTACCAGTGACTTGGGAGAGATATCTTTCAGTCGGTGTGTTGCCTGAAAACAGTTAGATGAGGAAATTTATTCAATTGCTGACAATGTTTTCAGGTCATGAAAGTTTTTGCTTCCTGGTGTTCCAAGTCAAATAGGCCTGGGAATCGGAGGCCCTTCTATAATCTATGTCACAAGAGTGCTTCTATTTGAAAACTTGTTAATATGGATCCTGGTCACTCAAAAGGAAAACAAGTGGAATATGTAGATCAGGAATCATCACATCGAGCAGACACAGCCTCCCCACACAGCCAAAAAGTAGAGAGAAGACAGCATGGTTATACAATGATCAGTTTCAAAATAGACGCCAACAAGAGCTGTCACTTGAAATTGACATATGCCCCCGAAATGCGGCTTTGAAATCGAAAAGGTATACATATGTAATAAATAAACATATGTAATGAACAAGGTTGGAACATGGGTTCTGCACATAAAGTGCATGAACTCAACAGTTCACTAAAGTTTCATGATATTCATTCCAAGGGTTCAGAAAATTTACCCTATAAAATCTTCCAGAGCAAAGTTCTTAATATTGCATAACACAGATCTAAGCAGCAAAGTTCATCAGGTCATTGTCCAGCAACTGGAGCAATAAACTGGTAAACATAAAAACATTGAACCCACAGGTAGAAATATTGGATTTTGACACTTGTAATTTTCACCCTGCTACTAAATTTTTTCTTTCAAATTTTATCATTGAACAACCAGTGAATGAATTGTTCAGGAAAGATTGAATTTTAATGGTATAAAGGCTGTGGAAAAATCTGATTGATAACTGTAGAAAATCAAAGGATAAAAACAGATTTTTAAAGAGAAAAAAATTAAAATCCTAAGGGCGGGGCCCCTGGTCAATCTAACAATATGATTTTAATCATTTGTGTAGGAATCATCAATATCAATATTCATACCAAATTTCATGACAATCGGACAAAAAATGTAACCTCTATTGCATTAACAAAATTTACCTTAGGGTTAGGGTTAGGTAAAAAGGCCCATAACTCCGCCATTAATAGTCCGATCCGAAATTCCTTCGGATATGCACAACTAAGCTTGGTGACAAACACTCCAGTGAAGTTTCAATGAAATCCTTCAAGCAGTTTCAAAAAGGGTTAGGGTTAGGGTTTAGGGTTAGGGTTAGGTAAAAAGGTCCATAACTCGGCCAAAAATAATCCAATCAGAAATTCCTTCGGATATGCACATCTATGCTTGGTGAAAAACACTCCTATGAAGTTTCAATGAAATCCCTCAAGCGGTTTGGGAGAAGAAGCAAGGACAAGATTTTGCTTAAAAGGGCCATAACTCAGCCAAAAATAATCCGAGCAGAAATTCCTGACGATATGCACAACTAGGCTTGGTGACAAACATTCCTGTGAAGTTTCAAAGAAATCCCTCAAGCGGTTTCGGAGGAGAAGCGAGGACAAGATTATTTCGGACGGACCGACGGACGGAGACGGACGGACGGACGGTGCGATTACTATATGCCTCCCTTCGGGGGCATAAAAAGAATATACACAATTGAGAATCTGAGGGGTTACCGCCTTAGAACAGTCAGTTGCAAAACAATTTAAAGACAAAGATAGTTAATACAAGAAAGATAACTCCATATTGAATATAATCCATTTTATTGTCTATTGATCCCAGGCAATAAAAATAACTACAGTTATTTCCTTTTTTTCAACACACTTGTTCTAGAGGGCTTGAGTTACAGCCCTTGTCTCAATGGGGGCAATTCATTTCTTTTGCATCTAAACAACAAACTGCACGTTAATGTATATATTCATGTTTTAAAACTGTTTATTAAAATGATGAAATAAAACCTTAAAAATTGATAAATCAACTTACAATGATGGGGCTAAAAGAATTGTCCCAAATTTTTTTGATTTACAAGTAAATAAATTATTGTCATACTGATGTAAAGAAATGAATTGCCGTTACACAGGTATTGCACACACATGGTTGACACTTTATTCAAAATACATATTAAGATTGACTTGAAGAAGGGTGTCCAAAACTACCGGTAACTAAAAAAAACTAACTGAAATATCATTAAAAAAATATTGATTTCAAAAGATGCTACGTCAACTATTTCTGAATTATTAAATCCACTATATGTCTACTTAAAAAATAAGTTACCATTTCCAGGGAATGCTTTTGCTTGCTTCTTATATAAATTCTTAAGTAATTAATACCAAACAAATTTAAATTAATTCCGGGATTTAGGAGGGAAATAAAGGTGACAAAAAGAATTCTTTTCATATAAGCTCAGGTAGACATTTTCAAAATATTACTAGTTACACCCATCAAAAATGCCCTTTTCTACCATGATAAGAAAGAATTGGTAAATGACTATTTAACAAACAGCATGTTCAAAAGTCAATATAATAGAATTCAAACTACAAAATCATTTTCAAAAACAGAAGGCAACTTGCAACCCCATTTCTAAACTTTTGACCTTTTATAAACAATATACTGTTATTTCACCAGACTAAGTATATTATTGTAAAATGACCATATTTTCTTACTACAGCGCAAGTGGCAATTATTGAAAACGAAGAGTTAAAGGGAAAGGTCAAATTCAAACAAAAGCTGTATACAATCCTTCCACCGAGTCCCAAGATTATAAATTGAGATTGGAAAACAATCTCAAATCTCAAGCATCTGATTGGCTGAAATGGAGACTGGTCTCCATTTCAGCCAATCAGATTCTTGAGATTTGAGTCTGGTTTCCATTCTCAGTTTTAATACCTTGCGACCGAAACTGCAACATTCTGTGTTGAAAAAATACAATCTAACAATCCATAAGTAGGCTAAACTTGATCTTAGGATGTCACAACAACTTCTACATTGCTTTTTTTCATCAAAACACAACAGTTACAATAACTGATTAAAATGAAGTTTAAGTTAAATACATGGTAAAACTGTGACCGAAGCTCCTATATAAAGATATGTGCCTGGTACAACATGACTCCTGTACACCTGTGTCAAGAGATCACGAGTTTTCCGGCCAATCTGTCAATTTTGAAATCCTTTCTTTTCGTTTGTTTTTCGTGTCTTATTTTTACTTATGGTTATGAATATAGAGTGTATTTTAAATTTAAAGTATTTTAAAAGGCATTTTCTCTTAATCCATCATATGTCAAGTGTAATGGTCCTTTCTTAGAAGTTGAGCTACTCCATTATTTTTCATAGGGGTGTTTTTTAATAATTTTATTTTTTACTGAATAGCAGACGGTTTTCTGGTAGACCTGATCAGACTGACGTGCATAACGAGTCTACACCCACAGATCTGGGTCTATTTTTTTCGCAAATGTAACTTAATAAAAAAACAATTATTTTGGAAGTCGTTTTTCAATTCTAAAATTTGACTCCAACCCCATTTTCGCATAAATCATCATTTATAACTGCTACATTTAAATTTCTCAAATACGAGTTTTGACATTCAGCAAGCAGGACACGCATCTCATGACACAGATTGCACGGAGCCTGGAAAATACAATCTAATGCAGCTATCTCACTGTCTGGGAATACATTCACCTTTTCCTAATGAAAAGTTGTAATACATAAATAAGGCTATTGGGATACAACTAAAATGTTGGTCCCTTTCCATGGAAAAAATTTCTCATTTAATTTGAGAAATTTTAAAATTAGTCGCAAAATAGAATATGCTGTTTGTAGCCTGTACTACCTTAATTGTTGTGCTTTTTCAAGTTTTTGTAAAATACAACTAAAACACTCGGCCATCAGATGTGGATGCTGCATTTAAATATACATAATGTATATATTTGAAAATTTTCAAGTTTACAACCATGGTTTCATCTGAGTTTTACTCAAAATAATTTCAGGGCAAAGAATGTCAGCAAATCTTGAGTTACTTCAAACAATGGGATAGCTGCTTTAAAGGGGGAAATCGTCTTGCTTGCACTTAATGTTTATCTTATGAATAAACATGTTGATGAGGACTTACAATGTAGAAAACAAACCAATGCTTGGAAAATGATTAAGCTAATAAAACTAAACAAATGCCAAAATGTTAAGTATGCAATGAGTCAAAAAATGAAAAAATTAAACACTTCATGCAACAAATAATGCAATATATACATGTGTAACAAGAAAAGTGTATAAACACAGTGGTCAAGTTAGTTATATAAAGCAGAAAATGGAAAAATCTAATGGAAATATTGTTATTTCTTATACTGAATAAAACTATCTATACTTTGTACAGGTAAATTTAAAATCAAGCCAATGTCAACTGCAATAAAGTTCTTGAGAAAAAATTCCTGAAATTTTATTTGTGAAATAGCCTATTCTTTTGGATTATCCAGATTTCCCATAGGAGATAACCCCTCTTAAATCTATTACATAGTGTCCACAGAGCAAGAGTCTACTTTGTTCGATTAAAATCAATAACTTTTAACAATGAATCAAGCATATTCCAATTTCCTTTCACTTTATATATAGCTGCTCATAATTAGGTTATAAATTATTTTCTGACCTGGTGAAACTACTTGCATCTGGTTTATAGAAGACTAGAATGACAAAAGAACTGCATGGAGGTGACAAGGCTCAACAATAAAGAATAACCTTAGATCTGATTATAACCTCTCCAAAGTGCTAAAATACAAATTATTAAGCATAAAAGTTTATGAGACAATGCATTATAATAATTAAAAAAAAGTCAATTGTATTTATGTAGTTATTTAACCCTTTCCTCCATAAATTTGCCTTTTATCACATGGGCAACCAATGTAGACCCAGATCAGCTGGCATATTTGTGCCATCTGATCTGGATCTGCACTGGTCACTTTTTTATCAGAACAACCTAATGAATCAAAACTGAACAGTGAAGATCCATAACAGATGGCACATATGGGGTAGCTGATCTGGATCTACACTGTTTGCCCATGGGATAACAGACATATTTCATGAAGTAAAAAGGAAGTTATTTATAACATGCTGTACATACAAAAAAACAGTATCTACATGATAGAATGAGATCAAATACGTGTTTATACATACGAGTAAAAATTATTAACTTGATTAAATGTGGAAATTCTTGCAATAAACTGGAAGTTTATTATCGTTTATTATTTAGAGAATTGTCCAAGAATGAACCGTCTGTAAACCTGAATATTGATCTATAAGTTACCCAAATCTTTAGAATCTATGTTATTCCTGAATTTTGCAGTCTGTTTGGAAATTGACGGAAATTATTGTGTAAAAAGAAGTGTTGACACCTGTGCAACTGTACACGTTTAAAGTCGCATCTATATTTTATCCATTTCAAATTAACATATGTTACAGATTTTCTAACCAAAACACTGTTTAACCTTGAAAAAAATCTAGCATTTCTGGTATCTAATGATTGCCGAACTTAGAAGTGAAAGAGGTAATTTTATTGCAAGAAAACTGTTGTCGTGCATTTAACAGAATGGAAGAGATTATTCTAATTTTTTTAACATTTAATGCCCTTCAAATAATTTCAATATTTTTCTAATTTGTAATATTTATATTAAATCAAAATGTTGAAATAATTCAGACATATTTTTCAATTATATTAAATAAATAAGACCTAATGAAGTAAAGGCAAAGCACTTCTATGAAAAAGAATTCAACATGCAAATAGTTGCAAGTTTACTTATTTTACATCAGTTGATATACATGAAGCTATTTAACCCTTTCCTGTATAGATACACCTTTATTGCTAGGGCGCACAGTTTAGATCTAGATAAGCCGGCACATCTGTGCCGTCTGATCAGGATCTAAACTGTTCGCTTTTTGATTAATTAGGGTATTCCTGACCAAAATGCGACCAGTGCAGATCCTGATCAGACGGCACGGATGTGCCTGCTGATCTGGATCTAAACTGGTTGCACATGGCTAAAAATGCATTTATATCAAGGAAAGGGTTAACAAGAATTGTTATGGCAGCTAAGCACTTAGAAATGTGTTATAAGTGAAACACTTAATCTGTTCCTATCTAGTATTTGCATTGAGAGGAATCCCTTCAAAGTCTCTGTAAGGGGTCAATGCAGTCCCAACAACTAACTGAACTGGTGGCAATCAAGCTTACATATTGATGGGTGAAAATAAATCGTACAAACAATTTTAAACCTTTATTCCATATATACAGGTTTTGATCGCATGTGTGATAATTATAGACCCAGATCAGCTTGCACATCTGTTGCACATCCTGGATCTACATTTGATTAAATAATCTAAAGGTGAAATGATGATCCTGATCAAACTTCACACAGAATTGTGCTAGCTGATCTGGATCCAGATCAGACTTTATGATTGTGCCAGGTGATCTGGATTTACACTGTTGGGCCTTGTGATTAAAGGTGTATATATGGAGAAAAGGGTGAACCTGAAAGAGCTGGATAGTTTTCCTCTAAGTACTTGTGCTTGAATAATATTTTTAAAGTAAATCTGGTTAAAAATGCAATCCAATATAAATGTTTGAGATTTATAGCTGTCCCTATGCCAGGATGTGAACAACAACAACAAACTGTTTAGCAGGGTATACGAAATAGGAACAGTACAGTATAATGATGTTGGGATTTATTTAGAACAGAGTATTGTGGATCAGTTTGACAAGTAGCACCATACAACATTTTCACAACAAGTCTAATGACAAAAATATAGATAATTTAACCCTCTCTTCCATATATATGCCTTTTTACGCATGTGCGACCAGTGTAGATCCAGATCAGCCGGCACAACTGTGTCGTTTGGTGAGGATCTGCACTGGTTGCTTTTTTGTAAGTAATAAGTTAATAATCTAATAAATCAAAAAGTGAACAGTTTAGATCCTGATCAGATGGCACGGATGTGGGGGCTGATCTGGATCTAAACTGTTTTCTCATACAATAAAGATGTATCTATGGAGGAAAGGGTTAAGCAAGATTTATACATATTAATGTGATATCTAACTGACTTAAGGTGATATGTTAGAACTGTAAGTAATCATGACATAAAAGTAACCCTACTCCTGAAAAGCTGACATGATTGTGCATCATTTAAATTGTATATATTAAAATTTCCACCAATGCAATAGAAAATTTGATCAAAGTTAAACAGATAATTGTAAATGGAGTAACCCGTAAGGGGCCTCAAAAAACTAAAAGTTGATAAGTTATGAACATTTTATTTTGATTCTGGTCTTGACAAAAAAAATTCATTTAGCTGAAAGAAATTTGATTTCAGCTAGAAAAAGTATTTTATGCATTCAAAACTGATAAGAATTTAAAAGTTGAATTGCCTGTATACAGTAAGTTTCAAAACTAGAGATCAAGAACCAGTCTTCAAACCTGAGCTTGGCAAATTGGTGAGTTCACTAAATGAACTTATTTTCAACCAATCAGATCCTGAGCTTTTCAGACTGAATTTATTTTCAAACAATCAGATCACTGATATCCAAGACTGGTTACTGACCTCTGTTTTATAACACATGGACCAGCCAAGTACATGTATCTTAAGTTAGTGTGTAGAAATTTAATAGAAGTGAACAGGTAGGAGTGATGAGTGATGAGCAATTGATGTGATGATAGAAGAATCTGTAATGATGACTATAGGCACGTTTATATAACATATATCTTAGTGAGGTGCTAAACAATATATATAATCACTATACAACTATCAAAGGATGTGTCACAGTGGTTGATATTATGATTAAAATACCCAAGATTTGAAAGAAACAAGATAATATCCACTAAACAGAACTCCACA
The DNA here is from genome assembly GCA_038501625.1 of Corbicula japonica. Lineage (NCBI taxonomy): Eukaryota > Metazoa > Mollusca > Bivalvia > Venerida > Cyrenidae > Corbicula > Corbicula japonica. The sequence goes on from JAZAYU010000086.1 coordinate 1,917,835, forward strand.
CTATCTTGGCAAAAATGGCACAAAAAGCCCACACCTTTATGATCAGAATACATTCCTTAATGCTTCCACCATATCTAATACATCATATTGCTAAATATTTTACTTGATTCATCTTCCACTAATTTCTTTTCTGTATCAGATCTGTGAAAAGAAGTTCTTCTGAGAAATAGTTCCTAAAAAAGTAGTTCCTGTGTGAAAACAGTTCTTCTGAGTAATAGTTCTTCAGAAAGAAGTTCTTCTGTGAAAACAGTTCTTCTGAAAAATAGTTCATCAAAAAGTAGTTCTTGTGTGAAAACAGTTATTTTGAGAAATAGTACTTGGGAAAATAATTCTTCTGTAAAAAATAAAATTCTTCTAAGAAATAGTACTTCGGAAAAATGTTCTTTTGTGGAAACAGTTCTTTTGAGAAAAAGTTTTTCATAAAGACGTTCTTCAGATCTGTGAAAAAAAAAGTTCTTCTCAAATTAGTTCTTTTGAAATTAGTACTTTTGAGAAATAGTTCTTCTGGAAAAAATAGTTCTTCATTTTGTTGTGCAAATGGTGTGTTCAAGTTATGACTTTTCTTTATTCCTGCCACATGTGCAATTTGTTCAAGTGTATACAGAATAGTTAATGATTCAATATATTGGAAGCATGAAGAAACGTACAATCTGTTGATAATCTCACAGTGAAGTGGTTACAATACAATTAAAATGACAACAACAATAATCATGCATATTTCTGAACTCCATTATCACATCTAATAATAAAAACTAAGCTATTAACACAGACTATCAGTTTATATATATATAGTAATCTTTCAATCAATTTCATTTCTAAAACTTCTAAAAAAGCAAATTAATAAAAGAAAAAAAGTGTACGAATGAGGCGTTTTTGTGATGGGATCATAATTGACTTCCAATGAAAACCGTTTTCAACTTTAAAATATTTTTGTATTTCAGGAAAACAATTCTTTAGAATATGGGATCCATAATTGTCAGGACTTGCAGTATATAGTTTCTTTTTTCAACAGGCTAATGTTAAGGCGTAACGCCCTGTACTATTGGACTATTTTAAATATTTTATGCTCAATGATTCCCTTTTTGCTATGTGCAAGTTAATGTTGGAAAATTGTAATTTATTTTGTTTTATTGATGAATCTTCAAGAACAAATGACTGAAACAATAGATTATTGCAAAATCAAATTCCAACCATTTCTGCCAATCACAAAAAACTCTGTATGTCAAACATATATAACTGACAAATACAGTGACCTAGCTAACATGCAGCGTATCTTTCAGCTATGAAATCTACACTTAAGAAAACTGCTAACAATGTGGACTACATGAAACAGGCAGTTTTGGTAAAACCATAATCTACAGAAGACCAGAAATATTTGGATTTTTTCTGCATTATACCAAACATAATTACTGTTGTGTTTCAATATACCGGTACCCTTTCTACTTCTTTACCCTGTCCTGACAAATTTTATGCCATCTAACAAGAGTACCGTAAATACTCGCTTATAAGGCGATCCGCTTATAAGACTGGACCCCTACTTTGCCACCAAAATCTGAGTTTTTTGTATAGACCCGTTTATAAGACAGTAAGTTGAAAAAAACATTAAGGTCAAGGTAATTCCTTTACAATCTATCATACCAATTCAGACATTTCAATAAAACACTACATTAATTTTACTTGGCTTAGTGCAATAATGTTTTGATGAAAAACTTCACACGGACACAAAACTATGATAATTTTTTACTTTTGTAGGAAAAACAATTAATAAGAATGATAACTCTGGGTATATGGGACTACGATAAGTATTGGGAATGAATTGGCAGACAATTCGACAATAAATATAATAAAACAGTTTTCAGTGGGAATGGTACAATAGTAATATTGTTTCAATATTCAACCATTTATCACCCTTTAACAAAAAGACATTTTCCTTTTTAGTTCCACTGCAACCACTGATCATCCGTTATCAGTAGAGCATTCTTTTGGTACTATCTGCATGCTGTTCTGTCACCAACAATGTGCACTCTTCCATAACCAAAGCATGCTTTTGCACTACGGCGTTCTCTCCCATTACTTATAGTGCATGCCTCCATAACCAAAATGCACGTTTGCATCTTCTATTACCAACAGTATGCTTTTGCATTTCGGCATGCTCTTCCATTACAGTAACAGTTCACTCTTCCATTATCAAAATGCACTTTTTCATTACCAACAGGATTTTTTCTGTTACAAACAGTGTGCTAGTCAAATACCAACAGCGCACTCTTGCATTACCAACAGCAGTCTCTTCCAGCAGCTTGATCAGAATTCTGCATAACAGGAAGGATTATTTTGATTACCTTTTGTTCTTGTTTATGTAATTCCAATGTCTTTCAAATATTTAAAATGTTACAAGCAAGAATTCTTTAAACCCTTTTCTCTATATATATGCATTTAAACGCATTTGTGAACAGTGATCTGGATCTGCACTGGTCACATTTCGGTCAGAAATAACCTAATGAATCTAATAGAGAACAGTATGGATCCTGATCACATGGCACAAATGAGCCAGCTGATCTGGATCTACACTGTTTGCCCAAACCAATAAGGTGTTTATATGGAGGAAAGGGTTAAACTATGGCAGAAGGTAGATTTATAAGAGTACTAGAATCAGGTTTCATTTTTCATTTATTTTTTTGTGTGTACATTTTGAGATGCTGACAGGAAAATCACTGTTATATACCAAACAATTTGCACTGTTGTGTCCTCTTATACCATGATGTCCTTTTATGCCATTACACCAGAGGAGACCAAGCTGCTGCAAATTTAGTCCTACACAGTGATCTTAGCAAACCAACGGAAAACTTTCATATAAACACCATCCATACACGAACTACACTACAAGATCCGACCATCATCTGAATGCATGAAGTGAATAGTTGAGTTAGCACCAAAACTGCACAAACATCCATTCAAACTTTACTACGAATGATTAGATCAAAAGTAACTACACAGTAATTCTAGACTAAAACTAACAATAATGTGAAATAACGCCTAAATAAAACGGTAAATGGAGTATGCTAAATGATTATATCATAAATACTACTAACTACTACACTACACGAATGCATATATTCATGAATTAACATGATGAGCGGAATATAAACAGTCCAACACAACAAAAACAATACACGAAATTCAATTAATTAATCAATTAAGTAATTAATTACTTTGAAAAAAGCTATAAATGACTATGTTAAAGAATATATTCACAAAGTGTCATCAATTAACGACTAAGTATACAATACTGAGAGTACACCGCCCTTAACAGGCAAGACTAAATATACAATGAAATGAACACTCACGGAATAAGTTATAACCTCTGCACTTATAATATGCTGCCCACGATGGGTTAATATTTACAATCTGATGTGACGATGCCGAACCCCCAAATTATGACTTTATATGCAATGCTCTAAATGAGGTTACATTATTGGCATGATTTTGTATACATGAAAAAGAGACAGTTTTGAATTATGATTTTTTAGGATGAAATAACACAATAAATGCCATGGAATTGAGTTAAAATAATAACAATATAAACCTTCGACTCCTTACAATGTGGGATATTGCTTATATCCCATGGTTGACCAGAGCAGATCCAGATAATCCTGCACATCCATGCATAGCAGATCCAGATAATCCTGCACATCCATGCATAGCAGATCAGGATTTATACTGATGGCCTTTTTAATCATCTGATCTCTAAATCATACAATCGAATTAAAAGCTGGTCAATGTATCCCTACATTTAATTCTATGAATTTTAGCTAGAGTTCTGTTCAACTAAAAACTAATAAGACATGATATTCTATGTATTTTTTCATAATACCATATACTGGTAGAACTTATGGTTTTTATTTTCTTTCAAGAGATTTCAACTATACAAAGACTTTACATTTGTTTTGTAAATACAAATTATCAGTATTTTTAAAAGGTGATTCTTAGAGCATATTTCTTGACCAATTTTCAAAATTATTTAAATTTAAGGTTTTATTTGAGGAGCTATTGAAAAAGAAAACATCTTTACAAAACTGAGTTGTCCTAAAATTGATGAATTAAGGGAATTAGCAAAATTTTATTCATGACTTTCCAGCTGATCACTAGATATTAAAAATGAAAAATGAATATGAAAGTTACTTTTTAAGGCATATAATTCCTTTTTCCATTCTTTAAAACTCAACTGAACTTCTATACATCTACACACACCTATCATCATTTTTCTCCAAAGAAATGCCTTTTAATCACAAGGACGATCTGTGTAGATCTAGATCAGTGGGCACATCAGTGTTGTCTGATCAGGATTTATACTGTTGGCTTCTTGGTCAGAAATAACCTAATAAATCTAAATGCGAACTGTGTAGATCCTGATCAATTGGCACAGATCTAAATCTACACCATCAGCCCATGCGGTATAAAAAGTCGTATCTATGGAGGAAACCGTTATTTTTTGGACAAAAATGCAACCTACTGTACAAATGCCTTTCAACTTCTGTAGTATCATTATATTTCCCGGTGGTTTTATTTTTCGCGTATTTCGCGCTAGAGTTAGTGCGCGAAATCAAATCCTAGCGAAATCAAACCATATAATATCTAGTCTTATTAGAATAATACAAGTGTGTGAATTTTAGCCCTCGCGAAAATGTCACTTAAGTTATTTGCGCGAAATTTGATCCACGCGAAATTAAATGATACTACAGTAGCTATCCTTTCTGAATTATAAAACCTGGTGTAGATGGTGAGAAAGTATTATGCCAAGTGATCTGGCATTTAAGGAGAATATACGACTCAATCTCATCCCTTCTAGATTAGATGGCATGTATGGTGACAATACGAAAACAACAAACAAGTTGAAATAACAATAACAATTAAAGTGAAAGACACAATACTGTTTAAATACTATTATGTATACATTACGATAAAAGCAATGTGAGTAATAAAATACCTAGCATAAATATACATAATATATCCCTTTATGTGAATTACATTTGAATGCCACATCTTACATTTTATGTGATATCGCCCAAAGTAGCTGTTAATATTTTATCATTACATTTCCGCTATTGCCTGGAAAAAATCTATCAACATTACTTGATAAACAACCCTCTTGACATTTAACCCTTTACTCCATTGGTGAAAAGTGTAGATCTTGATCAGCCGGCACATATGTGCAATCTGATCAGGATCTACACTGTTTTTATTTGATTCAAAAGGTTATTTCTGACTAAGGAGCAATAGTGTAGGTAGATATCTGACGGCACAGATCTGTGGGCTGATTTGGATCTACACTGTTCGCACCAGTGTATGTATCAGAGGGCACAGAACTGCCAGCTGATTTGGATCTACACTGTTCGTACCGGTGTAAGGAGTAAAGGGTTAAAATAAATACATATTTACCTTCTAGTGATCCTTATAAGTAAGGGAGTGAAATTTTTTAAAAATAAATAATCACTACTGGGTTTTATTTCCTTGAAAAATTTCTATCCATTCGGAAAAAAAAATCAGTTTTTTTTTATAAATTCTGTATAAAAGCAAGTCCTTCTCATACTTTTTAAGTAAAAAAATCTGCAACCGTCGTAAATCACAGTAAAAGATCAAGACGAGAAGACCAGTCCAAAAACTAAACAATTTTTTACATGTATTTCAACGCGTAAACAGGCAATGTTTTCGTGTAAAGTGACAAACTGTTGTTAACATTAGAAAGATAAAAAGAAGCCTTTATAATTTGGCTTATATTTCTTCTTCACATTCATAAATTTAACAGGTCAGATTGGGTTTGAGTTCACGAAACAAGAATGTGATTAAAATCTAAATTTTCATTCAGCCAGCACAACCGTGCCATATAATCAGGTTCTACCAAGTTGGCTTTTAGAGTCATTAGGTTATTTTGACAAAGTGACCAGTGGAAATTCCAGATCAGATTGGACGTGCCGACTGATCTTGATCAACATGGATCACACATGCGTAAAAATGGGTATATATGAAGTTGTAATGTCACAACAAATTTGTTACCTCCTCATCAGTTGAAACCTGCATCAAAATTGATTATTTTTCGGTCACATTGGTCTGTGAAAAAATTCTTGTTCTTTTGTTTCTCTCCACACGTGCTATTATCTTCTACATCTATTCGGCACTATTTCTACAATAATACTTAAAATGGCCAAGTACAAGTACTTTGTTTAACTTCTGTATTCTGAAATGGCCACTCAAGTGTTTCGAAATACATTGTTCTGACCCTTATGTATTTACACTAAGGGAGGTTAATCTTGCTGAAGTATGCCCTAAGAATTCCTTCAAGGCATATCGAAAAATGCACGGACTCACTCGTAAGGACTGTGCTTTTATACATTTTCCTCACTCCCTCTGTACTGATAAAAAAATGCAGCGTTTCCATTTATCATACCATTAAGTTAATTACTGAACCTTTGAATCCAATAACTTGGGACTAAGTTTTTACCACATTTCTTAGCTATCATAAAACGAATGTTTTACCTAATACAATTAACTTAAACAGGACTGTGTTGGTAAAATATTTTCAAAATGTTATCAACAATTATTGGTCAACAACCGTTTCTGGGCAAACTTTGTACAATTCTAGTTACACACGACGGCTGACTCACGCCGTCATAATGACATCACATGCATTCAAAAGTTTGTGCAAATCTTATGTACAAATATGAATTTGGAAATGATTAAAAATATGACAATGTATAAAAATAGCTTTCAATACAGTTCAAGCTATTGGCATAAATGTGCTTTTAAAGATTTAATTAAAACATTAATATTAGAATTATTTACATCTTTAAGATTTCATGGGGTTAATGAACCTCTGTATAATTGTAAACTGGCATGCTAATAATAAGAAAAATATGGAGTCTACCTAAATCTTATATACAATTTGTCTAGATTAAAGAACACATGTTATTAATGTTGTACTATATTTAGAAACTATATTTATAAACACACATTAAAATGACTTTAAATACAATCAATCATATAATTACAATGGTAATTCTATTTTCAAACTGACAAAAAAAGCAAACACGACTTGCTACATTTCTACAATTTCTGAAACCTACAAATCTTTCTAATAATGATTTTCCATGTCCGAACTGAATTTCTATCTAAAGAGCATTCTCCAAATATAAGAATGATCCAAGCTATTCAAATCGAATAGCCGACAAAAATATTACCCGTGATAGATTTCATGAGCATGAATATGACAATAAAGCACTGATGGGCACTTATTCAACAACTTTCTTTTAAACTAAGGATCCAAACATCAAATGAATTCAATTAAATTAAAAAGAAAATCATATTAAAAGGGAGTAATCCATAAAAAAGAAAAAAGCATGATATTATTTCAATCAAATCTTAAGAAAATTATTTTTAAAAAGGATTAATTTATAAAAGTGAAATAAGCAACCAAAAAAACCCTAAAAGTTTAAAATGTTCTTTACTGATATAAGTAATATATTTTGTTGAATCTTTTACATAATTCCAATTTTTTTTTCAACATTAAACTTAAAAACTACATTTAACGAAAAATATCTAAGCTATTGTTATATAAGGAAAAACATTAAATTTAAGCTAAGATTAATGGAAAAAATTTCATTAACAACAAAAAATCATCACAAATTCAACACTGCAAGCCTATTAAAATATAAATCCTGATTAAATGAAGGAAAAAATATTCAACAAAGTTAAATGAAGGAAAAAAATTTCAGCAAATTTATAACTCAAGCTATAAGTAATTATAATCGTGACAAAAAAATCCCCACTGCACAAATTGCAGATAAAGCACAGAACCAACCATACCTTATATGCACATAACATATGGAAAAGAATCCAGGTGGGATAAAATGCCTTTTACCAAATGGAAAATATCTTGGACAAAAATGAACTTCACATCATTCTACCCTGCAACAAGTAAAGCTGTTTCAGCCAGTGACTGAGACAGGTTTTTATATTTTTAACCCATTAATCCATATATACGCCTTTTTACGTGTTTGCGAACAATGTAGATCAAGTCGGCACACCTGTGCCATCAGTTCAGGATCAGCACAGTTTGCTTTTTGACCTGAAATAACCTAACAAATCAAAGAGTGAACAGTGCAGATCCTGAGCAGATGGCATGAATGTGCCGGATTAAGTGGATCAATACTGTAAGCCAATGCCATAAAGGCATGTATAAGGAGGAAAGGGTTAAATCACAGATGATAAGTTTCTAATCAACTCCAAAACTTTAGTTCTCTCCTCAATTTTTACTGAGGTTTAGCATTGTTTAATTTCTGCCAAAATTTACCATGTTCATTTTCCTTACTCACTATTTAAATGTATATTTACTAAATCAACTTCATGTTGTACTCAAATGGAAGTGAACACCAATATGTAAAAATGTTCATGTAAAAATGTTATGGTTTGAAATGCCTTTGAAAAAGGTGCAACACTTAGGCAGTGATTAAGTTTTTATCTACTCTAGTACTTCTTGCATTCAAATTTTAAAGAAAAAAACTGTTATAAAAGTGATTATTAAAATCTAATTTAAAACATGGTTAACACAAACTGTTCAAAAGATTCACTGATGATGTTAACAGATGCTAAAACCTCTTCTCGCTTTGACTCAGTAACTTTTATTGTAACTGACTTGTTACAGAAACTGTCTTAAGTACTGTGCCAAGTAAAAAATGTTTGACACAGTTTAGTTCAATGGAGAACCCGTCCGTCATGTGTGATTCTGTTATCAGAACACTGGTGGATTGACCGTTGTCTTGCTGGCGTCTCACTACCCTGCGAAGTACTGATATGGGCGGGCTTTTGTTGGAGACATCTGGTAGGAAGTGTACAGTCCCGCAGTTGTGGTGTTTAGCGTCGGATACTGGGGCAGCTGGGTGTGATAGGATGCCGGCAGCGTAGACGTCTGTAGCACGGGATGAACATGCGCAGGTAACGGATGTGCTGCGTACTGCACGTGCCGTGGACTCTGGTGCGCAGGGGGCGGTGCTATCGCAGGGGAGAATGGTCCAAACTGTCCAAGTCCAGCAGGAAGCCCAACCTGAGGTTGTTGGTGCGCCGGTACCAAGTAATGGTGGATTGGACTCCCCTGTCTTCTTCTGTAGTCCCTATAAATCACAGAATTTCGACTACATAAACTTTATAAACTAAACTGGTAATTTTTTAATTCAGTTTAACACTGTGAAATCAAGCATTTGGGTTAGAAAAATAAGATTGGAGGCCATGATCTAAGATCTAAACAGTCTGATTTGTTAAACCTTTACTTCATAGATACATCTTCATTACATTGCCGAACAGTGTAGATCCATATCAGCCAGCACAACTGTGACATCTCATTAAGATCTACACTCGTAGCTTATTGATTTAAAATGCTATTTTTGACCAAACAGTGACCTGTGCAGATCCAGATCAGACAGCACAGGTGTTCTGGATCTAGTCCAACAGGCTTAAAAATGCCTATGTATAGAGTAAAGGGTTAAATTCAGTTTTACACTGTGAAATGAAGCATTTGGGTTATAAAACTAAGATAGGAGGCTAAAGTCAGTCTCATTTGTTAAAATGAAGAGTATTTATATGGAGTAATAGTTTGAATCATAAACAATATCACAATATTCTCACCTGTGCAAATCAACCTGTGAGCCTGGATTGAGCAGCACTGTCGGCTGTCCCAGCTGAAGCTGTGGCTGAGCTGGCGATAGCTGGGACATGCTTCCTCCAGACTGCCGCGTCACGAATCCCAAACTGCCTCCTGACTTCTGTGTCTGACTCGTAGAACCATGAAACGTGTGCCTGTTTGTGTTATTACTTTGTCTCACTGTTGGTGAAACATACGCCAGCTTGCCCTGAGCGGCTAACATTGTCTTTTCAAGGTCAGGGTGAAGCCTCATGTCAAACCTCGGACTAGATTCCATTTTCTTGTCTACGGTAAGATGATTAGTTAACGAGAGATGTTTGGTACGATCATGATGCGAAACTTTCTCGGCACTCCTATGCATGACCTGGGGCTCACGCTTTGACGAGTTAACCCGCAGGTTTGGTGGTATAAGTGCCGTTGTCTCGTCGACTGAATCACTTAAGTGACTCCCAAACAAATAGGCAGCGTCATTTAACAAGCTATTGTCAATGTCCTCGTGCTTTATAGGCGTCAACATCATGTGTTGCTTAGAGCTCAAGTTTTCCGGTACCACTTGACTGATGATATTTTTCCGGCTCACTGGTGTGCTAAATGTGTCATTCAGAACGTTCTCTATTGACGCTGGGTCTGCCAGGAACTGCTCGGCTGCCAGCTTTTCTCTATGTTGTCTGCAATCATAAACAGTAGCACTTAAATACTGTAAAACTGGTTTTATTTGCGCAAGTTTTATTTTCGCTAATACCGTATAATGGGTTATTTTTGCGAGCATAATATTTTCGCTATTTTCCCGACCATCGTGAATTCGCTAAAATAAAAAGCGCCAAAAATTCCCAACTTTACTTTCGCGAAGTGCACTACTTTGCTAGAATGTACGGAACGCTTGATAAAAACTGTAAATTATATTTCTTTATGTTCTGGATTAATCAAGTATATCCCATATTGTACACATTTAGTAGTCGCTAAGGCATTATAGATAAGTTGCGATGTAATTAGCAAATCATTTGTATTGATGACAAGCGTCAAATCATAGGTAGGGATAAATTCATACTTACAAAATTTGCTGTGTATACTTTACTTTACAAACGATGCAGATATGCGTTACTTAATAAGCTGTTTGAAAAGGCCTAATTATCGCTACTTAAGGTCTATATCTGCAGTGGTCACAGTCATTATTCCGTCAATAAAACATAATCACAATTGTTAATAAAACTGATTTCAATAAAAATGCTAAATTTGGTTTATAACAGTTTGCTAAAATACCATTGTGAAATGCATAGCTTTTACACAATAGCAAACACTTCTTCCAATAATACTTAAATTTTAGAGGTAAATTGCTGGTATATGATTGCAGGAAATATAGCAATAGGAATATATTTATACTGCAACAGTAAAAACGCGAAAATTTATTTCTGCGGGTTCGATTTCGCTAAAATTACAACCGCGAAAATTAAAATTATGGCAAAATCGCGAAAATTTTCGATCGCGAAAATAACCCATTATACGGTATTTGTGATTCACTTACTTCGTGAATTCATAAATACCGCGAAATCATGATGATTTTTCATATTATTCGAAAATATGTATATCCGAAAACGACCTTGCAAATTCATAAATACGTGAATAAAGAAAATTGCTGATTTTTGTCAAAAATTGCAAAATTTCGACTTGGAAATTAAAGCGTTTTACAGTATAAATGAAACTTGCCATTACCCTTTTACTTAATGGGATATACCCATAGGTGAACAGTGTGGATCCAGATCAGCAAGCAAATCTGTACTGTAGGCTGAAGGTTATAAAACTGAGTTTGGAAACCAGTCTCAAATTTCAAGCATCTGATTGGCTGAAATGGCGACCAGTCGCCATTTCACCCAATCAGATGCTTGAGATTTGAGACTGGTTTCCATGCTCAGTTTTATAACCTTGGGCACTGATCTGGTTCTACACTGTTTGCTTTTTCATTTATTAGGTTATTTCTGAGCCACATGTTTTAAGCAGCCACATTTTGTAATTCCCTTGGGTGGTTGCTTAAAACAGGTTTGACTGCGATTGTTCCTTTTATTCGCAATAGCCAGCACACATTATTTTATGGTGTCTCGTTTGTACACGTAATCATTCTCTAGTCATCCTAAAATATACATTACATCTATCAGAGGTTTCACTAGCTGAAGGGTAATTTTCATCATTCTTTAGAGGAATCAGCCAATATATGACCCTTCTGCTAAAATTGTAGGGGTTAAAATGAGGTTGTTTTTTCTTAATTTCAAGTCAAAGGGTCACCTCATGGGTCAATTTTAATGCCTGGTACATGGCTTCAGGTGAGGAGGTAAATGCTGCATTTCTTTTTTTAATTATTATGTGACCATGTAGGTGGCATCATACCTGCGTATTATTTTCGCCTCTTCATCTTCCTCGCTGTCAGAACTGATAGTGATCACACTGACAGACGGACTCGGCGAGTCTGCGATTACAATCGTCTGTCTGTGATCTCGCCTTGAACCAGCGTATTTCACGGTAGGTAAGGTCTCCGCCCACGTGCTTGGTACCATCGGGTCCGATGTCACTACTGGGACACGATGACTGGTGTTACCATGGTGATTTTGTGGAGGCGTGTTTTCCTTGACACGTTTCTTCACAGGGGATAGCTGTGTAGAGGCTGCCTCTTTCGTCACCCTGCTAAAAATGTAAAAATGAAAACTAAGTTTTAGCATTCATGAGAACAAAAAGTAGAAATCAATTAACTCTTAAAGGTTTTTATGCAGGTATGATCAGTGCAGATCCTGATCAGCCTGAACATACATGTAGTCTGATCAGGATCTAAACTGTTTACTTTTATATACATCAGGTATTTCTAAGAAGTGTACATGGAACCTTCACAATTACGACCAAAATTTGAGGTGGTCTATTTTGCATGAAAAAAAGTGCAATACCGTAAAATGGGACAGTGTAATAGTGGTCTTATAATTAAGGTGCAATACTGTAAAATGGGACAGTGTAATAGTGGTCTTATAATCAAGGTGCAATACTGTAAAATGGGACAGTGTAATAGTGGCCTTATAATCAAGGTGCAATACTGTAAAATGGGACAGTGTAATAGTGGTCTTATAATCAAGGTGATCATTTTTAGCGATTGAAATGTTTTTTTTTACATTTATTTTTTTTTTTCTACCCGGGGATATTAAAACCACCTCGCTATCAAAAACAACTTTTGTCCAAAGGTGATCTAAATAGAAGGGTTTCACTGTATCCAACAGTGCAAGTTAGGAATTGTGTAAAACCTGAAATCCTGAAAATCTGTCCATTTATATAAGAATATCCACCATTTTTAGACACAAAAAACTTGAATTTTCAGGCAAACGCCTGAAAACTTGCACCCAAGCTGTAACATTTTGTTACAAGTGAACATGTACCTTTGTTTGGGCTGTCTTTTGCTTGACTGTGAAGACCCATGTCGGTTGGTGGTCAGACCAAACGGTACCATACCCAGGTTCCAGGCTTGTGGTTGTGCACTCTGAAAGTAAGTCTATAATGTTATGGTTTGAAGATGACTATTTCTTAACTCTTTATTCCACCTACATGCTTTTATCACATGGCAAACAGTTCAGATCCAGATCAGGTGGCACAGATGTGTTACCTCATCTGTATCTACTTTATTCCTACATGCCATAAAATCATTAAGTATGGAATAATACATATGTTACTATATATAGTAACAAAATTACGTTGAAAAAATATTATTACTCGGCCTCGGCAGATTTTATCGCATAATTGCCCCGCACGTGGAGGGCAATTATGCGATAAAAGCCCTTGGAAAAGACGCACGTGCAATGCTTGGTTTTGCATTACGTCATTAGCGGCATTCCCGACAGCAAAATGGCCACGGGTGAGCGTACGCTGGAGTCGCTCGCAAACAGAATTCTAGATTTAGATGGAATCATTGCTAAGAGGCCTCAAGAAAACAATCATTTAACCGAGGAAGAAGCTAGACTACCAAAGTATGCTTGAAATTCTGAAGATTTGAGATATTTACATTGAAAAATGTAAACTTCAGTTTTGACACAACTTCTAACATAATTATTTCCCTTAAGGTAAGCCTGAAGCCCTCGGGCATTTTATCTCTTTAGCGGGGCAATTATCAACAACTGCCCCGACCACCCATATATTATTCTCTAAATAATGGGTTAAGGGATTTTATTTTTATGCTAGTAGATCAATTATTTATGAAATAGCTTTCAGTGAACTAAAATAAGTCTTATGCAAAAAATCTAGTGTCAAGAAAAGATGAGATAATAAGGGAAAAATGCACTTGTAAACATCAAAACTTAAAATTGGCCCCTGTAGAGTTCAGGAAGCAGTAAACAAGCATGATATATGGGGCGCATCAGGGGAAAAGGTTCATTCGGAGAGTTGATGTTAATCCTTGAAATGATGTCATAAAGTCGAGCTGACGACATTAATTATTATGCATTTCACGTTAAAAAATATCATTTTATTGTCAAAATGTGTAAGAAAAGCACATTTTAGTTATAAGAAACTAATGGAGAGTTGTAAGTTCTTTCTATATGTAGTAACAACTAAAATGTCACAAAGTATGACCGAAGGTACCTTTTCCCGTGGCACGCCCCAAATGTAAGTTAGAATAACTGATAACACACTCTGCAAAATGAATATGTTTACATAAAAATAAAACCAGTTACCAGCTGAGCTAGTGAGGCCTGGTCGAATCCATCCAGTATTATTGACTGTCGCCAGCTGTCGGACAGCATCTGTTGGTGCGCCAGGTTCTCCGGTAAGATCTGCTGAGGCACAGGTCGCTGGTTCGAAGCTGCTGTCAAGCCAGGTATCTGCTGGAACGGTCCCACCAACACCTGCTGTGCTGTTGGCCAGCCCGTCATAGCAGCACTCTGAAATGTCAACAAATCAAAACATATGTAACACGAGTCAATAATTACATTTGTACAAAAAGCAATGTGAACAAAATAAAATTAAAAAAGCATTTCCTTGTTTGCCAGTCTACAGTTAATACTGCATGAATACAGTTCTCAGTCAGTGTGTTTTCTACATTTGTATTTAGTTGACCTTGGTTTTGTTGTACACCCTAAACAAGCCATGGGAACAGCATATATTTCTGTGTATTTTCTATACCTTAGTTTGGATTAAGTACACAATTATTAAGCCATGGGTACAGCACACAGTATAGTGTGTTTTCTTTTACACCTTGGTTTTGGTCATGTACACCTTTGTCGAGCCATGGGTACAAGTTTCTCTATATTACACTTACGCCCCTAGCAAACAGGCATGGTGTAGTCCTTTAGTTTGCTTTATGTCACTCACTGACCAGTTGGTTACTTATTCTGAATATATTAACAGGATTGTAAGTAGACCGCAGACCATGCTCGCAGTCTACACTTGTGGCAGATCTTGACCCTTCACTCCACGAGATATGGTTGTTATTCCATGGGCTAACAGTATAGATCCAGATCAGCCAGCACATCTGTGTCATCTAATCAAGATCTAAACTGTTTGCTTTTTGAATTAGGTTCAATCTGACCAAGAAGCAAACAGTGTAGATCCAGATCATATCTCTCAAGATGTGCCAGCTGATCTGGATCTAACACTGGCTGCATACACTATAAAACCTGTATGGAGTAAAGCGTTATAGTATCTTACTTTTTTATTAGCAAACAAAGGAAATGCAGTTTGTCAATCCACTGTATTGTGGTCATTATGGACTACTTAAATTATGTTTTATTGCCCTGTAACATAAGTAAGAATGTTTCCTTTGTAGTTAGAAAAAGAACAAGCCATACACTTTAAGGCGGATAAATTAACAAGCTTAGCTTGCATTCAGATATTGTTGATTATTTAAGTTTAATTACATTTTGGATTAACCTTTTAATCCATTGGATATGGTTTTAATCCATCAGTGAACATTGTAGATCTAGATCATCCAGCACATCCATGCTGTCTGATCAGGATCTACACTCTTCACTTTTTAGGTTTATTCTGACAAAGAAGAGAATGATGCAGCTCCAGATCTGCTGTCTGATCTCGATCTGCATTCTTCTCTTCTGATGTTTTCGCATGTTCAGATATGCCAGATGACATGAATCTACACTGGTTAAACATGCGAAAAATCCTGTATAATTATAGTATGTATATAGTCAATGAAAGGTGAACCCTTTACTCTATGGCTACAGTTTATACCCAATGTGTGATCAGTGTAGATCCTAATCAGCTTACACATCTGTCAAGTCTGATCAGGATCTACTCTTGTTCTTCATCAGAAATGACTAGTGATGATCCAGATCAGGGATTCACACCAATCACCCATGTGCTACAAGCTGTATCCCATTAAGCAAAGGGGATTACATCACAGTAAATACTAGTCACCCATGGGATAAATGCCATATCCCATGGCATTACTTTTGTTTGAGTAATTGCTGTAAACTGACTTTTTACACCTGTAATCACATCTTTATGTTAAGTGTTGCTAGTCATAATTCTAACAATGACTTTTTATATGCATCTTATTTCAAGTATTTTCCAAATCCAAATCTAAAACCATATTCCTGAAAAAGCATTTTATATGTGTGCATAAAAACAACAAATTTTCAAGTAAACATAATATAAAACTCTAGCCATGCACAACTAATTCCTCCTGTAAAACCCCATGAAATAACCAGGGCATATGATCATAAAACTACATCTGGAGACCAGTCTCAAATCTCAAGCATCTGACTGGCTAAAATGGAGACTGGTCATAAATGTCATTTTTAACATTAACTGTGAAATCTTATTGCCATGGAAATTAATGCAATTTAAGTACATCTAAAAGATACCATAAAACTCCTATTAAATGCCCCTTCCCTAAAAAATGCTGTCATATAATTTTTAGGGAAAAAAATCAGTTAACCCTTTCCTCCATAGATACACCTTTATTGCCAGGGCGAACAGTTTAGATCCAGATCAGCCGGCACATCTGTGCCATCTGATCAGGATCTTGCTTTTTGATTCATTAAGTTATTTCTGACCAAAATGTGACCACTGCAGATCCAGATCAGATGGCATGGATGTGCTGGCTGATCTGGATCTACACTGGCCGCACATGCATAAAATGTGTATATATGGAGGAAAGGGTTAAATGGAATTGTACAGTAGCAGTATACTTGAGAAAAACACATGCAAAATAATACAAAATGTCAGCAAATCAAAGCAGCTTATCATGAATGAGATAGATAATTTGATAGAGGGTCAAGGTCGATGATTTGCCATGACATTCAATGATTGCCATGAAATATAATGCTTTTCTTCATATAAATGTTTACAAATATGGGACAATTATTTAGCAATTCCTCATGGATCATATTCAAGGATTAATTTGACTGCTATATTTATTCACTTTCAGAAATATCTCAGATAAAAAAGAAAGACATTTATTAACCCTTTCATCCATATATATGCATTTTATCACATGTGCGACCAGTGTAGATCCAGATCAGCTGGCACGTCTGTGCCATCGGATCACGATCTGCATTGTTTGCTTTTAAATTCATTTTTTTTATATCATGGTTCAACCAGTGCAGATCCACATCAGATGGCACAGATCTACTGCCAGCTGATCTGGATCTACTCTGGTCTCACATATAGACACAAACCAACATGGGAGATATTCATGGACCAATTTGACTGCTATTTTATTCACTTTCAGAAATATCTTGGAAAAAAAGCTATTCGTTAAAATATTTCCTATAGTAAACAAGGCTTAAAAGTATAGAAATTTAATATTTTAAATGTCAAAACTACCCACCGGGATGGATTCTGTTGCACATAACATGCAAATTATATGGTAACAAAGATTTTGAGGTGAAGGATTCTAGAACACTAAAGGAGCAAAGAATGATATCATGAAAACCTGAGTCATTTACTTGGATCATGTATCTCTACAGCTTTTATCAGCCCAGTTTAGTAGGCATTAGTCACAACAACTTCAGAAAAATCAAGTATTGTAGACCTTTGGGCTCATGATCATAAAACTCAGTTTGGAGACCAGTCTCATAATTAAAGCATCTGATTGGCTGTAATGGAGACAAGGGCCAACAATGAAGATCCAGATCAGCCAAGACATCCATGCCATCTGATCAGGATCTGCACAGTTCGCTTTTAGATTCACTAGGTTATTTCTGACCAAAAAGTGAACAGTTAAGATCTGGATCAGACCATACAAATGTGCCAGCTGATCTGGATCTACACTCTTTGCACATGCAAATATGTATACAAGGAGAAAAAGGTTAAGACAAAATAGATGCTGAATATTCTCACGTAGTCCCTTTCACTTTTACAAATAATTTCCTCATCACAAGGCTATGTGATAACACAATCATATCAAAGTTCTTTTTCTGATGATGCAAAACAACTTTGATCCGTGCAATAAAGCAATGTGTGACCACTTAAACTTAAACTTTAATTCTAAACAGTTTGCATGCTTTTCTCCTTTCATTTTGTGCAGTTGAACAATAACGAAATGATTTTTTTCTCTTTAGACACCATATTCAAAATCTATGTTTATGATGTGTCATGTCCTATCAGTTTAATTTTATGTAAAAACAGCCAAACCTATGTTAACCCTTTCCTCCATCTATACGCATTTTTACGCATGTTCGGCCAGTGTAGATACATATCAGCTAGCACATCCGTGCCATCTGATCAGGATCTTAACTGATCACATTTTGGTCAGAAATAACCAAACAAATAAAAAAGAAAACAGTTTAGATCCTGATCAGACGGCACGGATGTGCCAGCTGATCTGGAACTAAACTGTTCCCCCATGCAATAAAGGTGTATCTATGGAGGTAAGGGTATAGGAAACCTTGTTTTAAACTTTCCTGTGTTAACAACTTCAATGAATGCTAACTGTTAACAAAGACAATCTTAACCCTTTCCTCCATAGATACAGCTGTTATCCCATGGGAGAACAGTAGATCTAGATCAGCTGGCACATCTGTTCCATGTCACCTGATAAGGATGTAAACTTTTCCCTTTTAGATAAGTTAGGTTACTTCTGACCAAGATGCTACCAGTGTGAATCCAGATCACAGGGCACAAATGAGCCAGCTGATCTGGATCTACACTGGTCACAAATGCATTAAAGGGCATATATGGAGGAAATGGTTAAATTAAGCAATTTAGTAATGTTTCAAAGGTTGGTTGGTCTAAATTCATAGATTTGACTGCACATTACATTTTGCATCTATTTTGTGATTTGATGCAGTTTTCATTGCTATTTGTGCAAGTTCTGTCCTTTTTTGAGGGTTACAATATTAAACATGTTACAGCAAATATGATTGGGTAGATTACAATATAAGACATGTTACAGTAAATCTGATTGGACAAGTTACAATACAGGATATGTAACAGTAAATCTGATTGGACAATATTTGCTTTGTGATATATGTGCTATTAAACGACGCGAGTGATACATGGTAAACCTAGCAACTAACAGAAACACCAAGTGAAATGGAAATGTTTAGCTAATGTACATTGTCACATTAAAAATGCAAGACATTTAATGCAGCATTCACGTGACAACAATATCATGATTGTTTATTTATTTTGAGGGTGATCAAATGGTAAGAATATATATAGGACACAACCCGTGACATGAATCATTACATAACCTGTGACTCATGGATCATTACATAACCTGTGACTCATGGATCATTACATAACCTGTGACTCATGGATCATTACATAACCTGTGACTCATGGATCATTACATAACCTGTGACTCATGGATCATTACATAACCTGTGACTCATGGATCATTACATAACCTGTGAACCATGGATCATGACACAAGAATAATGTTACAACCCATAACACAACCCATGACACATGGATCATGACATAACCCATGACACATGGATCATGAATAACCCTTGACAGATGGATCATGACACAACCCATGACACATGGATCATGAATAACCCATGACACATGGATCATGACATAACCCATGACACATGGATCATGAAAAACCCATGACACATGGATCAATTAATCAGGTGGTAGGAATTGATGCATGACACAACCCATGACACATGGAATATGACATAACCTATGACTAATGGATCATGACACAAGATCATGTTAACCCATGGATCTACTGATCAGGTTGTAGGAATTGACGCATGACACAACCTGTGACACATGGATCATGACATAACTCATGACACATGGATCATGACATGACAAGTGACACATGAATCTATTAATCACATGGTGAAATTAGATGCATGACATGTGGATCTATTGATCAGATGGTGGGAATTGATGCATGACACAATCCCGTGACACATGGAGGACGTGAAACCACATGTAACGTATGTTGCTAGGCAATGGAAAGAATGGATAAGTCATAACCAACTTACCATTCTGGGTTTCTAATGCCGAAGAAATAAAACATGTTATTATAACCTGTCATGCTCAATTTATCAACATAATCATTAATAAAAACAATTAATTATTAAACGCTTCACTCCATGGATATAGCTTATAATTCATGTGTGACCAGTCTAGATCCAGATCAAACAGCATATCCATGCAGTAAGATCAGGATCTACAATGTTCAATTTTAGGTTCATTAGATTATTTCTGACCAAGAAGAGAACAATTAAGATCCAGACCAAACTGCATGGACCAAATGAATGGATGTGCTGGCTGATCTGGATCTACACTATTCACCCATGGGATTATAACTGTTACCATGAAGGAAACGGTTAAATTAAAACTCATAACACTTCATTGATGAAAGTCTTGAAATTTCTACCGTTTTATCAGCTTAAATCAGATGTGTCACAGCCAACATCAATCTCTGTTTTAAATCTGTTTCATTTAAATTAATCTTAGTTAGATTATGTAACAGAAAGTAATCAATCTTGCAGTATTTCATTATTTCCCTGAGCAGAATTTCATTAATTTTGTTTTGTACAAGAATTTGTAGGAAACTGTTTTTCGTTAGTGCACAGGGCCCAAGATAATAAAACTAAAAGTTGAAACCAGTCTCACATCTCAAGAATCTGATTGGCTGAAATGGCGACCAGTCGCCATTTCAGCCATTCAGATGCTTAAGATTTGAGACTGGTCTTAAAACTCAGGTTTATGATCTTGGGCCCAGATCTACAGAAGCTTTTAAACACACTTTCACAGAACTAGCAGGGAACCAATCAACAATCCCTGTAGCTTACCTGTGTGATCAGCTGGGGCTGTAACTGCAGGGTGGGGCCGGCCTGGGTCACCATAGGAACTGGGTTATACCGTGTAGGCGAATTGAGACCTGGAAAATCAATAAAATACTGTGTGTTCAGACAAAAGTATAAGACTGTAAAATACAGTAAAACCCCTCATTTCAGACACTCGATATTACGGGCACCACGGTATTACAAACAATTTTTAAAAAAAACAGACATGTTCTCTTCATTTTGATTCAAACCCACAATTAAGGACAACCCACTATTAAGGACACTTTCCCTCAGTCCCTTATGTGTCTCTTATAGAGGGGTTTCACTGTATACAAATATAACAAACAGAAAAAAATAATATATCAATGAATATTTGTCAGGCTTATAACCTAAAAAACAACCTCAAAACACCCTCTTACCAATACAAATATAACAAACAGAAAAAAATAATATATCAATGAATATTTGTCAGGCTTATAACCTAAAAAACAACCTCAAAACACCCTCTTACCAATACAAATATAACAAACAGAAAAAAATAATATATCAATGAATATTTGTCAGGCTTATAACCTAAAAAACAACCTCAAAACACCCTCTTACCAATACAAATATAACAAACAGAAAAAAATAATATATCAATGAATATTTGTCAGGCTTATAACCTAAAAAACAACCTCAAAACACCCTCTTACCAATACAAATATAACAAACAGAAAAAAATAATATATCAATGAATATTTGTCAGGCTTATAACCTAAAAAACAACCTCAAAACACCCTCTTACCAATACAAATATAACAAACAGAAAAAAATAATATATCAATGAATATTTGTCAGGCTTATAACCTAAAAAACAACCTCAAAACACCCTCTTACCAATACAAATATAACAAACAGAAAAAAATAATATATCAATGAATATTTGTCAGGCTTATAACCTAAAAAACAACCTCAAAACACCCTCTTACCAATACAAATATAACAAACAGAAAAAAATAATATATCAATGAATATTTGTCAGGCTTATAACCTAAAAAACAACCTCTACCAATATAACCCTTTACTGTATATATTAGGGATGTGCCTCTTGTGTGACTAGTGTTGATCCATACAACATTTGCTCTGGATCTACTGTTTTCACTTTATGGTCAGAAATAAACTAATGAATGTAAAAGTGAACAGGGCAGTTCCTGAGGAGAAAGCACAGCCATATGATCTGTTAATACACTTGCCCACCTAATAAACAAATATATACTTTAAGAAATAAGAAATGCAACTTCTTTAAAAAGGAAATATATTTTGTGATTAAAGAAGTTGCGTTTCTTATTTCTTTCAGTACATTATAGAATAGTAATATATAAAGAAATTTAAAAAAAACTTTTATTAACACAAATTTTTTTGTGTTTAAAGAAGTTGCATTTCTAACTTCTTTAAGTATATACAAAGTAAAGGCATAAGTAAGTGTTATTATACTGAGAAGTTCTATCCTTTGGGGAAAATCATTAATATTTTTACCAGCACATAACTAGATTTTGCAATACTTTTTTTAGTACAGTAAGCAAGAATTACATTAATATAAATTACACAACAGCTTTATTTACTGTAAGGTTTCAATTGTGTTCATATAAGACCAAGGTCACAACAAGGATTGCGTCTCCATGGTGATGTAACAGTGAAGTACCGTCGGCCCACTTCTCCAACGAGATTAACTCTGGACTGGTCTTCAAACGATATCAATCAATGACAATTACGCAGATTTTCAGACATTTTAGAACAAAGAATTGCTTCCAATTAATGTCTATCAACTTGATCTCGGCTATTTTAGTGTGCATTTGTTGTCACACAACGAGAAATCAATACACGGATCACAGTGTCAATGAATGATTTCTTCAGTGACAGATTCTATTCCTCCATACCCAATCATAACATGATGTCCTCACTCATGCTTGACCCTAAAGGAGGATAGATAGCTGTATAAGCCAGGTACCTCAGTTGAGGGGACACAGTCACTGTGTGAAGGGAGGTAACTCACCTTGTAAGCCTGGTACCAGAATTGATAAAACACACAGTTAAGGGAGGTAACTCACCTTTAAGCCAGGTACCACAATAGATGAGACACACAGTGACTATGTGAAGGGAGGTAACTCACCTTGTAAGCCAGGTACCACAGTTGAGGGGACACAGTCACTGTGTGAAGGGAGGTAACTCACCTTGTAAGCCTGGTACCAGAATTGATAAAACACACAGTTAAGGGAGGTAACTCACCTTTAAGCCAGGTACCACAATTGATGAGACACACAGTGACTATGTGAAGGGAGGTAACTCACCTTGTAAGCCTGGTACAACAATCAAGGAGACATTGACTATGTGAAGGGAGGTAACTCACCTTGTAAGCCTGGTACCACAATGGAGGAGACACACAGTGACTGTGTGAAGGGAGAGCCTGGTACCACAATTGAGGAAAAAAAGTAACTGTGTGAAGGGAGATAACTCACCTTGTAAGCTGGTACCACAATTGAGGAGACACACAGTGACTGTGTGAAGGGAGATAACTCGCCTTGCAAGCCTGGTACCACAATTGAGGAGACAAACAGTGACTGTGTTAAGGGAGGTAACTCAAGGTGACTGTGTGAAGTTGAAGGGAGATAACTCACCTTGTAAGCCTGGTACCACAATAGACGAGACACACAATGACTGTGTGAAGGGATCAGAACGACCAAACTGTGAACTGCCCCGTTGTGTGGGTATTCCCTGGTTCAAGTGCTGACTTTGATATGGTAGATATGTCCGAGACATTGGGTACGGCAAGTACTGTATCTCTGTGCCCGTCTGGTGACCACCCTGCAAACAAAATTTTGAAAATAGTATTGAGTCAGTACATATTACATTTTTCACCAATTAGCATCTATGATCAGCGGAAATGATATTCAAATATGTTGTGATATTCCCTACAAATTTTGCATTTGAACTAAATTTATTTCACACTGATTGTGAAAGAAGCAGTTGCAACGAATTAACTGAAAGGATATAACTGAATTACAGAAAAACATTTATTCAAAGACCACTCCGGGGAATACACACAAGTGGTCTTTGAAGGCATGTGGATTCTGTTCACAGGTGAATTTGTTCTTTCCATCAATCACTGCAATCTTCACCTGGCCCTTTTCCATCAGCCAGCACATCCGTTGCACAGGTTGCATAGGATCTGCACAGGTTGCATTTTGGTCAGAAATAACTGAACAAATCAAAATGCGAACAGTGCAGATCCTGATCAGACGGATGTGCCGGCTGATATGGATCTACACTGTTCGCCCACTCAATAAAGGTGTATCTATGGAGGAAAGGGTTAAGAGATTCCAGAAATGAAAACAAAAGTATTAGGTTAACATTTCCAACTATCCAATAAGGTAAACAAAAACCGTTTAATTCTAAAAACTGCACACATCCTTGAATATCAGATTTCCCTGATATCAAAGTAATCTAATCTGGCATTCTTAATTTGGCTCCAAGGTTACAAAACTGAGAATGAAACCAGTCTCAAACCTAAAGCAACTGATTAGCTGAAATGGCAACTGGTTACCATTTCAGCCAATCAGATGCTTGAGATTTGAGACTGGTTTCAAATCTCACTTTTATAATTTCAGCCCTGGAATTTTCAATTTAATTCTAATTTTCAAGTATACTTTGCATAAAAAAATATCCAATAGTTTCAGAAATACAAAACACATCTTCTTGCAAAATTGTCTTTGCATATAAATTGTCTTGTAAATTTAATCAAGCAAACAAAAATGACATTTTAGAATCAAATGAAACAGTCAAGTAAAAGCCTAAATTGTGGACTACAGTAAAATATTATTTTTGTGGTGGTCTTTTATCCATGTATTTTGTGCTTAGACTGTACAGCAAAATAAAATCATGGCTTTTCAATATTCACTAAAATGCACAAATCAAACACCATAAATTATGAAAATGCTGATTTTGACAAATGCATGAAAATTTCAACCAAAAGATATTAAGCCTTTACTGCATCAGATATGGCTCTTATTCCAACAGCCAACAGTGTAGATCCAGATCTGTCTACACTGATCCAGATCAGCCTGTACATCCATGCAGACCTGTCTGATCAGCATTCTACATTATTTTCTTTAAGAGTTGTTTTTTCTGACCAAAAATCAGTGTTTATTCAGATCAGATGTCAGCAAAAATGTGCAAGCTGATCTGGTTCTAAACTGGTAAGGTTTATCGATCGAGCAATGGTTTAAATCTTATCACATTAACAGTGCATAATTTTGAAAGATGTACCATGTTTTGAATTTCATTAAATACAGTTATGCTGTCTTAAATTTAATACATTAATTATTAACAATACAATTAAGATCATATGGCCATCTTCATTAATTAGTCATGGAACATAATAATGATTTACTGTCTTGTTGAAATGTTACAGCAAGAAAAAAAAACATTGAAATCTCTTAAGCATTCTACTTGTTTGTTTAAACCTTTTCTTCACTCTATGGCGTGGGCAAACAGTGTAGATCCAGATCAGCCGGCACATCTGTGCAGTCTGATCAGGATCTACAATGTTTGCTTGTTTATTTATTTCGTTATTTCTGACAAAAAGAGAACAGAGCAGATCCAGATCAGACAGCAAGGATGTGAGGACTGATCTGGATCTGCACTGTTTGCACATGCAATAAAATGTGTATGTATGATGGAAAGGATTAAGGATACAGCTTTTTTAAATACGAACAAAACTAGAGTTATCACTGAAAGTGATTAAATACCCCCACATGTGTGCTTGATAACTGAACTGGGAATGCTTCGAATTAATGGGATAATGTGCCCCACTTTCAATCCAAAGTGTCGTCTTCACAGTAGCCACATATACAGCGAGTTTCATCACAATATCTCATTCCTTCTAAATTTATTGAGCAGAAATGGTTTGAATATGTTAGTAACAGTGACCTTTACTTAACTTTTATCTAACAACTGTGTGCCAAAAATTGTTTATATATGTGAAGCTTTTCATGAGAAATCATCCAGAAACCATTTTTTCTATTTTTAGTAACAGTGAACAGTGACCTTGACCCCATCAGGCCCAATTTCAATACCAAGTTTCGTCTTCACAGACACTACCTATATAGCAATTTTCATCACAATATCTCATTCTGAACCAAAGTTATTGAGCATACAGTTTTTTCTATTTTTAGTAACAGTGAGCTTGACCCCACAGGCCTTACTTTGAATCCCAAAAGTCATCTTCACAAAAACCACCAATACACCCAAATTTCATTTAAGAATCTCATTCCAAGCTATAGTTACTGAGTGGAAACGAAGTTTTGAAGTTTAAATAACAGTGACCTTGAACTTGAACCCACAGGCCCCAAAGTCAAACCTAAATTATATCTTGTTATGTTACATCTGTGTCCCAAAAAATAATTAAATCTATGAAGTACTTCATGAGTTATAGTCCAGAAACATTTTTTCTTTTTTAAGTTACAGTGACCTTGACATTGACCCCACAGGACCCAAAGTCGAACTCGACCTGTATCTTCTGATATTAGATCTATATACCAAAAAAGGATTTAATCTGTGAAGTGTTTCATGAGTTATCATCCGGAAACCATTTTTCTATTTTTAGTAATACTAACCTTGACATTGTCCCCAACAGCCCCAAAGTCGAACTTGACCTGTATCTTGTGATGTTACATCTATTTACCTAACAAGGATTAAATCTGTGAAGTGTTTCATGAGTTATCATCTGGAAACCATTTTTCTATTTTTAGTAACAGTGGCCTTGACCCCACCAGCCCCAAAATCGAACTTGACCTGTATCTTATGACGATATACCTGTGTACCAAAAATTATTTTATTTTGTCAAGCCTTTCATGAGTTATCATCCGGAAACGAAGAATCTGACCGACCGACAGACCGACCTACCAACAAGCTCACTCCTATATACCCCCTCAAACTTTGTTTGTGGGGGTATAATTATTGTTTCCATGTAGTTTTGATATAACCATTTTCTTCATGGAAAAAACTTGCATAATCCCTGTGATACTAGTGTAGATCCAGATCAAACTCTACATCCTTGCAGTCTGATCAGGATCTACATAGTTCACTTTCAGAGTCATCAGGTTATTTCTGATCAAGAAGCCAAAACCTAGATCCTGATCAGACTGCAATTAAGGTGTTTCTATGGAGGAAAGTAAAGGGTTAACAGCATTACCTGTGAGTGAAGAGCGTTCATCTGATTATTGAAGGTCACAGTGAGGTTGTTGGTACTGGCCGGAACAAAGTTGGGAACCAGCGATCCTGTATTCTGGTTTACATCATACAGAGATTTGATTGGTCGCCGACACACCTCCATCGCTTGCACATTCTGCTTAACTCTGAAATACAGTATCACTCATTATGTAATGGGCAAACAGTGTACAGATCAGTGCTGAAGGTTATAAAGCTGAGATTGGAAACCAGTCTCAAATCTCAAGCATCTGATTGGCTGAAATGGCGACTTGCCTGAGGAGGTTTAATTGCTACCACCCAGGACACATACTATTATTGTAAGCTCAGGGCTTTTTTTTCACTTCCAGGGGAAGTGGCCCATGCGCTATAATGTTTCCTTTACTGCATATATACCAGTTTTCATGCATGTGAGACTAGTGTAGATCCAGATCAGCAGACGCATCCATGCTGATTGATCTGGATCTGCATTGTTCTCTTTTTTTTAAATTAAGACTGGAAATAACCTGTGTAGATCCAGATCAGATGGCATGGGTGTTCTAGCTCATCTAGATCTACACTGGTCACACACGGGATAAAACCTGTGCATATGGAGTAAAGGATTTTACAAATTGAGATGTCTTGTAAACTTAAGGTTTATTAGGTCAGATTAACGGAAGTGACTTCTGTTTTCTAAGAATAATTTATTTGATTGAAAGAAATCCCAGTATCTCTCATAGCATCAGTACATAAAAATGTTATTTTTGTAATCCTTTCAATAAATAAAAAACGAAAACAGCATGAATGTAATATAACAACAAATTTCGACAGGTGGTTCACCTAACATTGTCATTAACAACAGTGAAATACTGAATAAACCTATTTCTCTTTCAGCTGCCCAAACAATTTTTCCAGTCATAATCATACTGGTTCCCTGAAGCC
Source organism: Corbicula japonica (assembly GCA_038501625.1). Lineage (NCBI taxonomy): Eukaryota > Metazoa > Mollusca > Bivalvia > Venerida > Cyrenidae > Corbicula > Corbicula japonica. Next base: position 1,945,927 of record JAZAYU010000086.1, read on the forward strand.
AAACTGTCAATTACACAGCTGGTTCCCCCAGCCATACTGTCAGTCACACAGCTGGTTCCCTCATTCAGGGTGTGTCATATGGCTGGTTCCCCCAGCAAACCTGTCAGTCACTCAACCAACCAAAAGAAAATGCCATTAACACATACTCTCTCGAGAACCTTGGTCTGAAATGACTTGTGTTCGCCAGACTTGCTGATGACATCACACATTCGTTATTTCATTACTTCAATGATTGATTATAACAACAACTAACCTTTTATGATTTAGCTACTGTTATATCATTTTATGTAGCGCAATTTACTTATCGCGAAAATTCGTCCCCGCGAAATTAAATGATACTACAGTAACCAGTCTTCTATTTCAGTACAGAGATATCTCTATAGTTGACCACAGTTGTCGATTGTTGTGCAGTAGCCATTTCCTCCATATATATATGCCTTTATTATGTGAGCAAACAGTGTAGATCCATATCAGCCCGCTCATCCATGCCTTCTGATCAGGATCTGCACTGTTCACTTCCTGATTCAATAGTTTTTGACCAAGATGCAAAATTTGTAGAAACTCATCACACTGCATGAATGAGCAAGTTTATTTATACACTCAATACATTTTACAATGTACACATGAGGGATAGATGTGCAAGCTGATCTGGACCTACACTGGTCACCAATGGGGTATAAGCCATAACTCTTTCCTCCATATATATGCATTTTTACGCATGTGCGATCAGTGTAGATCCAGATCAGCCAGCACATCTGTGCTGTCTGATCAGAATCTGCACTGGTCGCATTTTGGTCTGAAATAACCTAATGAATCAAAAAGGGAACAATTTACATCCTGATCAGACAGCACATATGTGTTGGCTGATCTGGATCTAAACTGTTCGCCCATGCAATAAAGGTGTATCTATGGAAGAAAGGGTTAAGTTAAGGCATTTATTACTAAGTAAGAGGAAGTAACTTACATTCCACAGTGCGCATAGTCTACAAGATGTGCCATACGAATGAAATGATGGTTCAGTGCTTCTCCTGGCTTTATCCGCCGTTCTTGGTCTAAAGTCAACATTCGCTTCAAAATGTCAATGAATTCCCGCCGGTCAACCTGTTCTGCCAGTAACTCACTGCCTTCCAGGTCTGTTGGTACGTTGATCTGAAAACATTCAGGGCATAAATGAAAGTACCGAAATGTCGTAACTGTGACCTTGACACAAACATTGTAATGTTACACTTGTTACCTTTATAATGACATTGTTATGTTACAATTATTACGTTGATGATGACATTGTAATGTAATGTAATGTTACAATTGTTACCCTGACACTAATTTCGTAATATTAAACTTGTAACCTTGCCAGTGACCATGTAATGTTACAATTGTTACCATGATGATGATATTGTAATGTTACAATTGTTTCCTTGACACTGGCATTGTAATATTACAATTGTTACCTTGACAATGACCTTGTAATGTTACACTTGTAACCTTGATGGTGACATTTTATGTTACACTTGTTACCTTGACAATGACCTTGTAATGTTACACTTGTAACCTTGATGGTGACATTTTAACGTTACACTAGTAACCTTGATGGTGACATTTTAATGTTACGCTTGTTACCTTGACACTGACATTGTAATGTTACCATTATGACCTTGACAATGACAATGACTGTAATGTTACAATACTGACCTTGAAAATCATATTGTTAAAATTACAATAGTGACCTTGACAATGATTTTATAATGTTACATTTGTGACATCTTTCTTCAAAGAAATGAAAGGTATAACCTTGCTAAAATGCATATTCTGATTCAGAAAAAATATACTAGTACACATCTAGCAAAAACTTTCCCTGAAAATGTGACTTAGCATAATGTAGTGATGTTCACATCCTTGTAATCAAAATTACCTGTGCCATATCATCAATACAGTTAAAGATGTATTTCCTCGCCTCTTTTGATTTGATTTTCGTTTCCAGCTCATGTTCTTCTGGGGTCTGAAACAGATAACACAATTACTACGTCTGCTGAAAATTCATCTGCTGCAAATTTAAAATACTCTGATTAATAAATTTAATACAATTTTGATTTTTTATTTCACAACAGAGGAACCCTTTGAAAACACTTCCCTCAACTGTTTTATGGGATTCTACCCATTAATAGTCAAAATACCAATAAAGGGGAATGTAAAAACCTGATGTAAAATTACTTTTTGGGGAAAACTGCATGATTTTTAAGAAATTTTCAGAGGGGAACGCGCCCGTAAACGGCCCCTGCTAAAGAAGGAAAAAAGCCCTGCAATATTTAAAGGAAAAAGAAACCCCTCATCTAAAATCAGTGGGGTCAAAATCAAAAGCCTAATGGTCATCTCCAGGGTCAAATAGAAGCCCTGCCTCAAGCTGGTTTGGACAAAAAATGACTGCTTTTATTAAACTTTGTACCTTCTTCATGTATTAACCTTTAATTTCATAAACATATACAGGTTTTATCTTGTGTGTGACCAGTGTAGCTGGAGATCAGCCTGCACATCCATCAGGATCTACACTGTTTGGGTTTTGGTCAGAATTAGCCTGGTAAATGTAAAAGCCGGAAGTGTAGATATTGAACAGATGGCATAGATGTTCAAGCAGATCTAGATCTACACTGTTCGTCCATGCCATAATTATCTTATCTATGGAGTTAAGTGGTAAGGAAACCCGTTAATTAAAAATCTTTCCTCCATGTATACACGTTGTTACTAGTGTGCAACCAGTGTAGATCCAGACCAAATGGCACATACATGCCATTTTATCTGGATCTGATCTGGTTGCATTTTGGTTAGAAATAACCTAATTAATTAACAGGGTAGATCACGCCACAAAAATTGTACTTTTGTAGTGTTAGTGAAGCACCACCAGTCAAATAATAACAGCTTTTTTCCGGACTCTCACATATAATAATAATGTCTTGAAATAACAAACCTAATCAATATATGGACCTGTCACTTAATGCGTCAGTTTGCAAATAATTGCCAAAAGTGGTAACCCAATCACAAAACAACCATAGATGGTCTACTAATCAAACATTTTCTGGACTTATAACAGCATCTGAAAGCTAACTTAAGGCTCAGCTGAGATATTTTCCATTAGCCAAAATTACGTTTTCTGAAAGTGACTTTTTTCTCCAACATTTTTCGATCCACTTCATGACATCTCTGTTTTCTAGTCCAATATAATAACATATGCACTTTTAGCAAAATTAGAATTAATTACTGTCTGTGGGTTTTTTTTCTTCAGAAATAACCTGAGAAAACAAAAAAGTTAGCAGAGTAAATCCTGATCAGATGGCAACAATGTGCCAGCTGATCTGGATCTAAATAACTTGCTCATGGGATAACAGCCATATTACGAGGAGTAAAGGGTCTATACTGTCCCATGTGACCTAGATTATCATACAAAGCTAAATCTTCATAATTAATTCCAAGTTTGGTGACAATGTGTAAAACTAAGCTTTAATTAACCCTTTCCTCCATAGATACATCTTTAAGGCTTGGGCAAACAGTGTAGCACAGATGACACCCCTTCCAGGGCCAGCACAAGGCAAATCTTATAACCTAAGCCCATGATCATAAAACTAAATCTGGAGACCAGTCTCAATCTCAAGCATCTAATTAGCTGAAATGATGACTGGTCACCATTTCAGCCTATCAGATGCTCAAGATTTGAGACTGGTCTCCAAACTTAGTTTTATGATCTTGGGCCCAGGTGTTTTACAATTAAACCCTGTATTTTGTCAATGAAATTTACTAATTATTCTGTTTTCTGTAGATATTCATTTTCCCCTCCATTAAGGTATTATCAAAGAATGTGTATTTGTTAAATTGTGCTTCAAAGTTTTCAACAAATACCAAATTGGCCTTGACAAGTTAAACAATGTTTTAACAATATTTTCCTATTGTATTATAAATGAAAACGCGTCAATTATCTAATACATGTTACTTTGGCTTAACAACACAATATACCAGTGGTAAACTGTTGTTGATAAGTTGGTGTAATGCTTTTTTTTTCCACGGAGCATGACTTTACTGTTGTGACTAACCCATAAAACATTATGTTGATGAAACTATGAGCATTTATTTAAAGCCATTAGCAAGGTAATTTTATGTGTGTTCTTTGCAACAAATAAAAAATTTATGAAATGATTCATTGTAAACAAAAATGATTAGCTTATTTGAAGGCCAAATGAGAGTTTGCTAGAGGGCCACAACTTCAGAAACAGTGCATGGGCACCGGAATGTCAGACTTCAACTTTTTCCTCCATTTATAAGCCTTTATCATGTGGGCCCAGTATTCAATGTGCACACCCTATGGTTTGGGCTTTGGGTCTTTGAAAACTGTGTTTTAAATTCCGATATTCCTTATGCCTACCTTTAATCTCCAAAATGGGTAGTTGCTATCGGTATTTTCACGAATAAAGAATCGCGTCGTCTTTGTGGCATTACTCAACATGTGCTCTGCTGGTAGACCCTGTGTCTGTGAAATGTAACGTATCTGAAAATAGAAATCACATGGGTTTAATAAAAACAGTCTCTGCTAGTGTTCTACCTTCTCAGACCATCCTTTGGCCCTTAACTCCATAAATACAGGTTTTATTGCATGAGCAAACATTCATGTCATCTGATCAGTACCGAAACTGTTTGCTTCATGTTCAGAAATAACCTAAAACTTTAATAATGAATCAAAAGGCAAAGAGTTGAGAACCTGATCAGTAGAGGAATCAATTGTACCTTTACTAATAAGATATGGCCATTACCCCATCAGCAAACAGTGTAGATCCAGATCTGATGGCCATCTGATCATGATCCTCACTGTTTGCTTTAGATTCATTAGGTTATTTCTGTCCAAATGGCTACCAGGGTAGATCCAGATCTGACTGATGGATGTTCTGGCTTATCTGGATCTACTCTGTTAGCACATGCTAAACCTGTAAAACCCGTGTGTATAGAGTAAAGAGTTCAGGTTGGCATCAGAGATTTATGAAACAAAATATCTGTTAACAGAACTCAAATGGCTACTCAAAGAGTTTCTTGAAGTAAAACTTTCCTGCTGAACTGATGATTATCTCAGCGGCCTGATGATTGATGGCCTTGCCGAGGTCAAGCACCTGACCAACAGATCATTTACAGATCATTATGTTTTAAGTGAAAGCCATCCCATATCCTTGAGCTATCTTTTTAAAGCCAGAAGCTTTCTATTAAGTTAATGGTTTTGGCGCTTTTTTTCTTCTTTAGCAGAGGATTTCCCCTCTCAAAGTTTCTTTCCACCATATTTTACACACATTACACATGGCTTTTATTGCATGGGTGAACAGTGTGCCATCTGATCAAGATCTACACTGCTCACTTTTTGATTTATAACGTTACTTCTGACCAAGATGTGACCGGTGCAAATCCTGATCAGACGGGGCAAATGTGGCTGATCTGGATCTACACTGGTCGGACATGCTTTAAAACGTGTATATATGGAGTTAAGGGTTAAAGAGTTCAAATTCAGAATGCCAGATCAAATAAAGGTCTCTATGTGACACACTGTTGATATGATCGCTTTGAAATGTTTGGGCTACTTTTCAAGAGGTATACATCAATGAAAAACAAACTATCCAATTAAATACAAACTGTAAAATATTTTGATGGTAGAAATATCTGACTGGTATTATTATTCTTTAGAATGAAATGGAAACATTTTCCAATATCCACAGATTTTACCCAATTGGCTTTTGATATATTTATATAGACTTACCTTAAAACTCCTTTTAAATGCCCCTTAGGGAGTTACATTTTCTAAAGCTTATAATTTATATATAATTATTTTTTTAAGTATAAGATTCTGAAGGATATTGGATAAAAACTATGATAGATTAACTCTTTTTTGTCTCTAAAAATAACAAAGAGCCTTTATTGGGGGAGGGGCATTTAATACGAGTTATACGGTAAACCAAATCGACTCTGCCTTGAATGTCAACAAATCGCTTCAAATCAATACACTGATTTACAATTTGAATTTTTAATGACTAGTTTTCTTTCAATCCTGTGGCCTAAGTGTGGTTGGAAACAAATTGACTACTCTCTTAGGTATAAATGAATACATGCATTTATATTTTATAAAATGTTGCACAAGGTTTTGCTTTGACATTAAGATGCAAGTACAATCCTAGGCATTCATTCGTCACCACTGTAAACTTTCTTCATGTTATAGCCAAGACTGTCTCTTTCTACATTGGTTAACCCTTATGCATTTTTACACAAGTGTGACAAGTGTAGATCCAGATCAGCTGACACATCCGTGCCGCCTGATTAGGATCTGCACTGGTCGCTTTTTGGTCCAAAATAACCTAATAAATTAAAAAATGAACAGTGCAGATCCTGATCAGACGGCAAGCAATAAAGGTGTATCTATGGAGGAAAGGGTTAAGCTTCCCAAGTGTTGAATTCTAAACATCTTCTCACTTAACTTTTTACTCCATAGATACATTGTTTTTGCATGGGCGAACAGTAAAGATCCAGATAAGCTGGCACATTTGTGCCATCTGATCAGGATCTGAACTGTTCATTTTGTTATTGTTTTAGATTATTTCTGCACATCTGTGCTTATTTGGATCTTAACTGATCAGACATGGAATAAAATAGAACTTTATAGATTAAATGATTAAAGAAAGTAAACTCTTTGTTTAAAAAAAAATCCTTTGCAAAAATTTAGTTAAAACAGAATATTTTTGCACTGTCTGCCCACTGCAGATAAATTACGAGACATTATTCTTTCACATGAAGATATAACAATAGTGTTATTGACAGTTCAACCTTTGTCCTGAATTTACATCCTTTAACTTTATAAGACAGGATTGTCGATCAATCAACCTTCTGAAATCTTAACATAAAGGTGCAGTTTTGTAAAGAGTTATCCCCCATTAATTATTCAAATGAGATATGCAAATTAATCTGAATTAATCTTTTATATTAACCATCTTATGCAACAACTGGTTTGTGGAGGTTGGGAAAAGAGATATATTCAACAACTTGTCGTATTTACAACTGCTAAAGATGTGACAGGAATACTAACAAGATAATTTTAAAACAACCAGATTTGGGTTATGATCTATAATTCTAGATCTACTCATTTCAGGTGGCAAAAGTTCAATCACTATGGTTGAAGCATAAACACAGAATTGTTTAACAGTTTTCCTCCATAGATACACCTTTATTGTATGGGCAAACAATTTAGATCCGGATCAGCCGGCATATCCGTGCTGTCTGATCAGGATCTAAACTGTTCGCTATTTGATTCATTAGTTTATTACTGACCAAAAAGCAAGCAGTGCAGATCCTGATCACATGGCACGGATGTGCCGGCTGATTTGGATCTACACTGGTCGCATATGCATAAAAATATGTATTCATGGAGGAAAGGGTAAATCTTCATAAAAATAGGAGTGAAAACACTAGAGATGTGTTCTGAAGACCATCTACAGTTCCACCATTCTAAATCAGTGGTCAGATGATGGTTAAAGTTCGGAGAACCTCTACAGTGTTTCCATTCCTCTTGCTGATCTGGATCTACAATGTTTGCTCATGGATAAAAGCCATATTCCGTAAGTAAAGTGTTCAATAAATAATTAACGCTTTCCTCCATAGATACACCTTTATTTTGTGGGTGAACAGTTTAGATCCAGATCAGCCAGCACAGATGTGCTGGCTGATCAGGATCTAAACTGTTCGCTTTTTTATTAATTAGGATATTTCTGACCAAAATGCAACCAGTGCAGACCCTGATCAGACGGCATGGATGTGCTGGCTGATCTGGATCTACACTGGTCGCACATGCGTAAAAATGCGTATTTATGGAGGAAGGTTAAATCCTGCCTCATACTATAGAAAATGTCAAGTTCATTACAATTTATGATGGTGTGAAAGGTTAATTACCTGGTCATACTCAGACGAGCCTGGATACAGAGGCCAGCCGAGAAACAGTTCTGCTATAACACAGCCCAGTGACCACATGTCAATCGACTCACAGAACGGCAAACCAAGCAAGATCTCGGGTGCTCTGTAAAGGAAAGAATATATTTTTTAATATATTAAAATCAAGACATATAAAGCAAACCAAATCTGTACAACGCAACTGCAGGGGTGAAAGTAAGGAATTTAAAAAACCTGAAATCCTGAAAATTTGTCAATTTTATAGAGAAAATAAAGAAAATAAACCATTTTCAGACATACAGAAACCTGAATTTCAGACATAAGCCTGAAAACTTTCAACTATACAGTTACTGTATTTTTTATTCATCCATGTCCTCTTAACACTGTTGGTTCAAACAATGAATTAAAGGTTTGCTTTAAACTTTACTCCATATATAAGAGTTCAATCAGATGTACAACTGGTGTAGATCAAGGTCAGTGGGCACATTTGCGCGGTATGATCAAGATCTTTATGGTTATGTGGAACAAAATGCAACTATATAGATCTTGATCATATTATGGCACAAATGTGAACTGAACCTTGATATTTTTGTTGCTTAGCCTATAACTCTATAGTTGAGCCTTTTATCATGTGGACAACCATGTTGTAAAGGGTTTTTACTCCATATACACGCCTTTTTATGCATGTGCGACCAGTGTAGATCCAGATCAGCCGGCACATCTGTGCCATCTGATCAGGATCTGCACTGTTTGCATTTTGGTCAGAAAAAATCTAACATATCAAAAAGCAAACAGTTTAGATCCTGATCAGACTGCAAGGATGTGCCAGCTGATCTGGATCCAAACTGTTCGCCCGCGCAATTAAGGTGTATATATGGACAAAAGGGTTTACCCATAACTCTTTAGTTAAGTATTATATGACATGGACAACTATGCTGTAAAGGGTTAAAGATTCAATGGTTTTGAGGCAAAAAAATGTACAAAGTACCTTCGGCAAGGGTCGCACCAAAGACTGTAATATTATTTCCTTTAATTCAGTGACAGTCTTGCTCGCAACCTGCATGTCAGTAACTAACAGAACACAACCAACAGTAAGAAGTATTTCTGCAGACTTACAATAAACAAACACCACAGAGAAATCCTGGGGAGTTTTCTTATAGAAAATAAACATTGAACATACTTATCAATAAAAGAATCATTCCAAGAAAGTTCTGGTAAACATTGTGTATCTTGGAAACAGTCTTGTAATCAAAGACTACTTATCCATACTTATTTTATCTAATTACCTTTCTGGAAGAAAAAAAAGTATTCTGTTAGTCGATTATGTCTAAAATAACTTAATTATACAAGGCATTAACTCAACAAAATAGAGAGAAAACAAAGTTCAACATTTGATAAAAAATTCATCAAAAAATCTATTATTTCTGGAAATTTCTGGAAATCTTTTGAACTAACTGGTGGCTTCCATGTTATTTTAGGGATTTGTGAAGGGTACAAGCATGTCAAATGCTGTCATATTTGCAGAAAATTAAATTCAGGATTAATTTTGTTATATTTATCCCTTTACTTCATACATATGGGTTTATTGCATGTGCCAACAGTGCAGATCCAGATCAGCCAGCACATCCTCATGCCATCTGTGCCCAAGGTTATAAAACTGTGCATGGAAACCAGTCTCAAATCTCAAGCATCTGATTGGCTGAAATGGCGACTGGTCGCCATTTCAGCCAATCAGATGCTTGAGATTTGAGACTGGTTTACAATCTCAGCTTTATAACCTTCAACCCAGAGCACACAGACATATCCCAGGGAGTAAAGGGTAAAGTTTAAACTTCAATTTATGAAGTCAATTTCATAACAAACGAAGTTCATTATCAAATATCTGCAAAAAGTTTGTTTTCAAAATAAAATCTCTAGCTATTTTTATTCATTGGATAGGAAAGTTGGGGGATATTTTTCCTAACAATAATCAGTTTAAAACAGGATTATGCTGTTTATTCCTAATATTGATGTTTGTAATACAAGGAATTAAATGTTTAATTAAAAAGTTCACATTTTGACTGGGTAACAGGAAACAAAATTATTGATTTTCAAGTCTTGTTTCAAGAAAAGACTTTTTAAATAAGATTTAGATCTTAAATAGAAAAATTAATTTCCTTATTGCTTTTACAAGAAGGATTACTATAAAGTCACTTATACCTGTTTTATAAACTTCTAATTTGACAATTTTTTTATTGGTCAGAAATAAACTTATGTGTCAAAAAGCAATCTGTGTAGATCCTGATCAGAGGGCACATCTGTGCCGTGCCAGGTGATCTGGATCTACACCATTCGCCCACAGAAAACAACCATATCCCACGGAGATAAGATTTAATAAACACCTATATATACTTGAAATAATATATTGCAAAAGCTTTTCTCACAACAGGATAAAAGAGAAACCACACACTAAGTGCACACAGAATAGCTTGGCTGCATTAATGGCTGCCTTAAATATCATTAAGTTTAATGAACTGTTTTGAAGAACATTCAAACATGACTTGCATTGCATGCTTCCCTGCAAAAGAAACATGTGCTGTTTTTGTCTTGACTTAAAAGCCTCATTTAATACAAGCTACTCTAAGCACATTTAATACCAGTACAAGCTATTCTAAGCATAAGCCCAATGTTATTGTAGTTTTTAAGAAAATTTTCTTTTATCTTCAGTAGAAAATTACATTTTAAATTGTATCCAACAGAATTCCGATAATGGAATTGCCCTTTACATTGAAAAGTTCTGAGCCAGTCCCTCTAAATTAACCTATTCCTGCATATATATACACCGTTATGGCATGGGCTTACAGTGTAGATCCAGATCAGCCGGCACATCCGTGCACTGTTTGATCTTTAATTTATCAGGTTAGGCCGAAAAAAATAATATTCTTGATTCTGGTCACAGGCCTCAAAAAAGTTAAGGCCTGTAGGTTGGTGCTTTTTTTTATCAGATGGCACAGATTTGCTGGCTGATCTGGTTCTACACTGTCATGACAATCAATTAAACCTGTATATATGGAGTAAAGGGTTAAAAAAGCTCTGAGCTATACCTTGGAGCAGATTTTTTTATCATTTAGTGTCAAGAGGTTATTTATTTATAACTGTAGTAAAATCTGGATCAGTGTTAAGCCTTTCCTCCACAGACACAACTTTATTGCGCGGGCGAACAGTGTAGATCCAGATCAGCCGGCACATCCGTGACATCTAATCTGGATCTGCACTGTTTGCTTTTTTGATTCGCTAGGTTATTTCTGACCAAAATGCGACAAGTGCAGATCCTGATCAGACGGCACGGATGTAAAAATGCGTATATAGGGAGGAAAGGGTTACCTATGGAGGAGTAGTTTTTTTATCATTTAGTACCAAGAGGTTATTTATTTATAACTGTAGTAAATTCTGGGTCAGTGTTAAGCTGTACACAGAAGCACATCTGGCAATTCTGGCCCAAATAATGAGAGTTACATCTCTGTGAAAATAGCATGTCTGCATCAAACTTGAAAAAAATGCACTAAGGCACATTTTTGGACTTTGCTTAATCACTTTAGCCTTATAATTATATGCATTTTAACATATGTGTGACCTGTATAGATCTAGATCTGCCAGCACATCCATGCTGTCTATTCTAAATCTACACCTGTTGCATCTTGGTCGGAAATAACCTAATAAATTTAAAATCAAACAGTAGTGGAGTATGTGCCAACTGATTTGGATCTACACTGTTTGCCCTTCAGCCTTCACATCTGTGCAGTCGGTTAAGGATCTACTCTAAAAGGTTCATTAGGTCATTTATAGCCATAAAGCAACCAGTGTAGATCCTGATCTACACTGGTCGCCCATTAGGTTAATTATTATAATGCCATATCCTATGGAATAAATATTTGGAAATGACAATTTTTAATCAAGCACTTCAAAACCTTATTAATGAAATAAAAAACACGCTTAAATATAATCCAGCTTAAGTTTAATTCAAACTGCGAAACTAATTTTCCGAGCTATCACTCTACAGTGAACCAAACTTAAGGCTTTATTTAGTAAAAATCCCCTTTAGTCATGAGCTATAAACAATCCAATTTATTCAGAGTAAAAAGCCCCAATAGTCATAGGTCATAAACAACCAGTGGTTAACAGTTGACGACCTTGGTCAAGCAAGTTCAATCTTTATGTCAACACTTTGACATGCAAATGTGATGGATGTGGAGTGTAAGGCCAGGTCAGCTGTAAAATGAGAGTATTGAGTAGTGGGGACAGAAGTGAATCACAGTGAACTGTATTTCAGCCACTAAATGAACAATTTGCTAGTAAGCTATTCTTAAACATGAGACATAAATATTATTATAACATTACTTTATTCATGTTTAAACCCTTGTGTGACCAGTGTAGATCCAGATCAGCATCCACATCTGTGCTATCTGATCAGGATCTTACTGACTGGACACATCTTGGTTAGAAATAACTTAATAAATCTAAAAGCGAACAGTGCAGATCCTGATCTGATGGCACAGAATGTGTCGACTGATTTGGATCTACACTAGTCACATATGCGATAACATGCCCATCTATTGAGGAAAGGGTAAAGTTTGATTAAAGTCATATCTTTATCGTGGGTAGCCATCTCATGCCTTATGATTGTAAGTAACATAACTCTTCTAAGACCATTAGCACGGAAAGATGCATTACACCTTGTGATTATCCGATACATTAGAAAACCCATTCAGAACCATGAATTATTCTTTTTAACTTGAAACAATTATATTCTCAAAGAAAATTGATTTTTGCGAATCTGGTATAGGATTTATTGAACTGCTCCAAAGTTTATTTGTTTACTACCAGCTATGACATTGGCCTTGAACTTTCGGATCCAATACTGAACTTCTAACAGTTATACGGAACAGTTTATTTTATAAGATAAGAGGTAAAAAGGTAACTAAAAAAAATCTCCTGGTGCGGATTGCACCAATTATGAGCAAACTATGCTTTGCCTATACTCCATGGCATATGGCTTTTATCCCATGGGTGAACTGTTTAGATCCAGATCAGTTGGCACATCAGATGTGCTGCTGATCAGGATCTACACTGTTCGCTTTTAGATTCATTAGGGTTTTTCTTCTGACCAATCTGACCAATACAGAACAGTTCCAAAGTTATTTATTTACTATCAACTATGATTGGCCTTGAACTATCTGATCCAATACTGAACTTTAACAATTACCTTGAACTCAACACTTTAGTAAGATAAAAGATAAAAAGGTTACTTAAAAATATCTAATCTCCGGGCATTGATTGTACCAATATAAGCAACCTATGCTAAAGATATGTTTATCAAAATCTTTACATTTTTTTTTTAGTTTCTGGCAGTTATTTCAAATAAAACTGAAAATGATAAATTTATCACAAATTTTATCACAGGACATTTTTCGAAGATTTAAACTTTAAGAGAAACTAGAAAAGAAAACAACATTATGAAAATCTTTTCTACATGATAATATTTCGAACTTGCCACTTTTCTGAACTGTAAGCATGGGCAAACAGTGTTTTTGTAGATCCATATCAGATGGCATATCGGTGCCTTCTGATCAGGACCTACACTCCTCTCTTTTTGATTCATTTAACCCTTTCCTCCATAGATACACCTTTATTGTGTGGGTGAAGTTTAGGTCCTGATCAGCCGGCACATCTGTGCCATCTGATCAGGATCTAAACTGTTCGCTTTTTGATTGGTTAGGTTATCTCTGACTAAAATGCAACCAGTGCACATCCTGATCAGACGGCACGGATGTGCTGGCTGATCTGGATCTACACTGGACGCACATGCATAAATATGGAGAAAAGGGTTAATAGGTTATATCTGAGCAAGAAGAGAACATTGTATATTATCATCAGATGGCACGGGGGTTCTGGAGGATCCGGAGGATCTGGATCTACACTGGTCAACCATGTGATAACAGGCATTTCCATGCAGTAAACGATTAAACTAAGTAAAATACTGGCTGGGACAATTCAGTTATTCTGTGTGAACATAAGAACAGGCATTTCCATGCAGTAAACGATTAAACTAAGTAAAATACTGGCTGGGACAATTCAGTTATTCTGTGTGAACATAAGAACTTATTTAATGTTTGTTCATTCACTTGATTTTACGGAAACATCTTTAAAAGGTTAAGAGACTATTTCCAACTTTAAAGTGTTCTCAACTTACTTCTATCTTAAGTAGGTCATTGAAATAATAAAAAACTTTTCCTCCAGGATATCCCTTTTATGGGTTACCAGTAAAGATCTAGATCAGCCAGAACATTCATGCCATCTGATCAGGATCTAACATACAAATATAACACAAGGTACAAGTAGGTCTTTGAGATGTTGATATGCCTTTTAAGGGCAACCAGTGAAGATCTAGATCAGCCAGCACATTCGCAATGCCCATAGTGCCCGATCAAGATCTATGTTGCTTCTAGATTCATGGGTTATTTCTGACCATGTACAAAACAGTGAAGATCCATGATTTGCATGCTCATCTGGATATACAATAGTTGCCAATGTGATAAACAGCACAATCACTAAGTAAAAATTTAAACGGTCTAGGGTAGTTATTCCATTTTAATAGCACTCAAATCTACACACTGGGCTTTTTTCACTACCATAAAGAGGGAGGTGCCTTGAGGAAATTAAGATATATTATTTAATGGGGAATGAAAAATCCTGCTGGAAAATAAATATTGTGAAAAACACATGATTTTATTAAAATTTTGAAATGTTTAATAAGTGAATTATGGTTTTAACCAAAGCAGCTCCATGATCGGTGTAAAAATACCTTTATTTTTTACATACTGCTTCTCTGTTTACTTGTAAAGCTAAAGGTCTCCATTTTACAGACTTGAATCCATTAACAATCCCATAGTATAAACAAGTAAAATCATTAACAGCAAGTTTTGTTTAATTAAGCTCTGGTGGTGATTCCTTCCATGAAAATTGAGGATTGATTGATAACTGGAATTATGTCCATGACTGAAGGATTTGGCCATGACAGAAATTATGTATTGAATTTTCTATTGTTAGCTTTCTGTTAGTAAGATGGTGTTAAGAGAATTCTGGAGAGTCAAGTAAAGTACAAAAGCCGGTAAACATCTGTTGTGTCTATGCACTTAACATTACCCATTTTATCAGCTACACTAGCTGAACTTGACAGATCATTGATAAATGTAAATATATTCTTTCTTTGAAAATTTTGTAGCCAGTTCTTACTCACCTGTAGTATCTAGACTGCAGATATGTTGAACACACAGCTTTTGAGACATGGCTAGCCGAACCAAAGTCAATGACCTTGACACGGTACGGGAACCGCACAGGGTCCACAAGCATAATGTTTTCTGGTTTAAGATCCGCATGTATTAATCCAAGATTTTTGAGTTTCAATAAAGCTGTTAGCACTTGTTGCGTTATTGGACGGATGTACTTTAACGGTAATGGTTGGAATTTGTTGTGTTTCAAGAAATCATACAAATTCTGTTCAAGCATCTCAAACACCAAGCACGTATGACTTTTGTGCTGAAAGCACTCGTGTGCTCGAACAAAATTAAATTCATCGGCATTTTCCTGACTTAATCTTGACAAAATGTTCACTTCTATCTGACCTTGCCGTGCATATGAGGGATGATTTTTTAGAATTTTTATTGCCACAATTTCATTGGTTCCCTTCTTCCAACATTTGACGACTTGTCCGAACGTCCCGCGTCCGAGGAATTCCAAAACTTCATAAGAATTTGTCATCGAATATAAGACCTCATGCTGTACGAGTGTGTAATCCCCCTCATTATTTGACGAGCTGGTGTTCTTGGAAGTTGTTGTTGTTGTATTTCCATTGTCGTCATCACTAGAGATCGCAGTCGCCTCTGTAAGTGTTAACTGCATCTGTAAGTCTAAATTGTTTATATCCCCGCGTTTCCTTTTAATGCCACACCTTTTATAAACTCCTGCCACTGAGGTATTGGCAGTGTTGTCCAACAAGAGACTGAGATTTGACGCTGATAAGTAATTCGCGTTATGTGCGTGTTTATGAACTTCCCCCGACTCATTACGGGTTTGAGGGAAGATGTAAGTGTTATTCTGTCCGTCTGTAAAGATGGATGGGCTGGATCGTCGCTGACTGACTACATAGTCATGAGTGGGTTCCAGTTTCACCTTTTTAAAGTTACTAAATGCGCTTAGTTTAGACGCTAGGTACAGATCCTCTTGCATTGATCTTGCCAGCCTGAAAGAGAACAAAATAAACCATAAGAATACAAGAATTCACAATAAGACTACAAGTATTTACCAAAAGACCTCAACTTATTTAATACCATAAGAATACAAATAATTACCACAAGACTAAAAGTAATTCCCACAAGACTACACATAATTACCACAAGACTACAAGTAATTACCACAAGACTACACGTAATTACATGTACCCTTAAAACTACAAGTAATTACCATAAGATTATCAAAATACACTGTAAGAAAACATAATTTACCACAAGGCTACAAGTATAAATCATAAAACTGCAAGGTTCTAGTATAAGAGAACAAGACTTTACCACAAGATTTTACCTCAAGACTACAAGAATTTACTATAGGACTACAAGACGTCAGCATAACAGAAATAATTCACCACAAGACTACAAGTATTTACCACAAGACTACAAGAATTTACCACAAGACTACAAGAATTTACCATAGGACTACAAGACGTCAGCATAACCCTAAGAATTTACCACAAAACTACATGTATTTACCATAAGAGCATTTTTTACCATAACATTAAAAGAATTTACCATAATGTTACAAGTGTATTCATAAAAAAACTGTCTGAGTATTTTCAACAAGCATGGTTATTTTTAACTATAGATTACAGGGAAGAAAATTCTCTCATAAAATATAATGTCCTCTTGAGAAATCAAACTGAAATGAATATTTCTTGTTTCACAATTAAATAACACTGAGTCTGGGTTATTCCCCCAAAAATTCAAGTGTTTGTTAATTTTACATTAAAAATTATTTACGTTGTTAAAGAAGTTAAAAATGCTTGCTTTTAACTTGACAATTAAATCCCTCAAAAAGACCACCCTGATAATTTGACCACTGTTTAAATGTCAAATCAAACAGGTTTTGCACTATTTTCTGCCACAAAAATTTTGACCACCCATCTATTATGTCCGATTTTGTTGTGGTCTTAATATAGGGGTTCCACTGTACATGAAATTGTTTGTGACATGTTAATGAAAATGGTTTTCAAAACTATTATTCAGTAATACAGTCTTTGGAGTTTTCTACAACTCTGTATGAAAATAAAGCTAGTAAACTGTTAATTATGGTTGAAAGATCATCAATTACACAAACTGAAACAGGATGTTTCAACGATGAGCCTTGAACACTCTTGACAGAGGTCAAAATGACCCCTGGTTTTAAACATCTAATGAAAGCCCTTAATCATTTTGCTGTCAGTGAGGTAATGATATAAAAGGATGGGTCAGTTTTGCAGTGTAGACCTAACCTAGACTGTGTACTCAGGGCTCTCACTAGACTTGCAAATCAGGGGGAATTTTTGCCATAATTTTACTGAATTATAGATAAGTTTGCAGTCAACAGCATTCTTTCCCTATATAATCTATACAAAATGACCTCTCATTGCTCAGAGAAGGGAAAAGTCTGGTCACTTTCGGGAGAGCACTTCTCCCAAGTCTCCCTCTAGTGAGAGCCCTGCATACTGAGGATCTATCTCCTGATTATTGTGTACTTAGTCTGTTGTTTTACAACCATCATTTTTCTTTTTCCAATTTTAACAATTTATCATCAAACAGACAAAATATTTAAAGGTTGACGATATTTCAATAAAATGCCTTTGGGTAACTTGCATTATAATGTAATGACATGACTATAAATTTTATGTGGATGACTGTCAAATATAGAAATTCAAATTATCCCAAAGGTTTAAAATAAAATAAATCTTCATCAAACGTTTAACACCTGAACTATGTTGAAATACCTAATCTACTTTCACAATAACCCTGAATCCATTGAGTAAAAGTTTAATATTCATGGTTGTAGTGCAAAGTTTCTACAACTTTTTTTTGCATGGACAAAATATGTACATCCAGATCCATGCCATCTGATCAAGATCTACACTGTTGATTTCTAGATTCATTAGTTTATTTCTTACCAAGATGTGACCAGTGTAGATCCAGATTAGATGCCACAGATGTGCTGACTGATCTGGATCAACACTGTTGGTACATGTGCTAAAACCCCAAGATGTGAAATAACGGGTTAAAACAGACTAAATAAATATTCATCAAATGTTTAGACCATAACTGTTCAGAAATATCTAATCTATATTTACAATAACCATGAATTATTAAACCATTTACATTTGTGGGACAATAATATGAAATAGCTGATTACATTCATAAGTTACTCCGCTAATCATGTAATCATCATAAAGGAATAAATAGAGAAATCAATTTCATCTGTCGTAAACTGTAGTCAGTCCATATACAGTGTTTATATTTATAATGACGGATATATACATTCCCTGGCCTAGATTCATTCATTGAAAATGCTCCATATACCGATGAACAAAGAAAATATTTGCTCAGGGCTTAACAAAGAAAACTTCCCGCCAAAATCTGCTAAAATCTTATCAACAAGTGACAATATTAAATTCACTTAAATCCAGCAACCCCGACAAAATGGTATTCCGTTACACAATGTGGACCAAAATTCAATGTACTTCTATTGACGTATTTCAAACTCAAAAGTCAGTTATTGAAAATAAACTCTCAGGTGGCACTTCATAAATATTACTGCCCCAAGGTTTCAATAATGTAACAGATAATGAAATTTGCTGGGCTACTTAATGGTTCTAATTTAAACGAGAGTATTGTGATGGTGGGTTAAACCCATTACAATACACATTTTATTGCATGTGTAACCAGTGTAGATCCAGATCAGCTGGCATCTCTGTGCCATCTAATCTGGACCTACACCAATTGTATCTTGGTCTACAATGTTTACCCATGTGATAAAGGTGTATCTATGAAGTAAAGGGATAACCCTTCATTACATTCACAAGACACGGCATGTGCAACCAGGGAAGATCCAGTTCCCAATATCATAAACTGGAGACCATTCTCATATCTCAGATGCTTCAGATTTGAGACTGGTCTTCAAACTTAGGTCAAGATAACCAGGTACATCCATGCTGTTTTATATGGATCTACACTGAAGGTTTTCTTCACAGAAATCATCAAATCACTCTACTTGTAGAAGAGAACAGGTAGTTCCTTATCAGACTGACCAGTCTGATATGGTTATAAAAATATTAACACTTTCATCCATAGACACACCTTTATGGCATAGGCAAACAGTGTAGATCTAGATCAGCCGGCACATACATGCCCTATAATCAGCCTCTGCACTGTTCTCTTTTTCGATTCATTAGGTTATTCCTGACCAAAAATGCGACCAGTGCAGATCCTGATCAGACAGCACAGATGTGCCTGCTGATTTGGATCTACACTGGTTGCACATGCATAAAAAATATGGAGGAAAGGGTTAAATATTACATAAGCCATATCCATGAAGTAATTTGTTGTTATCCTTAGGTAAACAGTGTAAATCCAGATCTGCCTGCACATCTCTCCAATCAGGCTCTACACTACACCCTATGTCTGACACTACACTCCATCTCTGACACTATACCCTGTCTATGAACATCTATGATTCTATCTGTCTACTTTCTTCTTGTCTATATTTCAAATTTAATCACACTACAGTTATCAAAATTGGAGAAATTTTATCTGGCATTTTTGTAGACTATCTATATAACATATTTATAATTAATTACCAATAACACCAGATTATCATATTTCTAATATTGAATGACAAAAATAGATTAACATCTGATACTGAAGCAAGAATAACACCATACATGTCATTTATAAAAGGTAATTGAAACCTAAATTTAAGTTCAGTTATCTAAAAGTGAAATACCTTCATATTTCATTCCTTTATATCCTGGTCCAGTTTTAAGTACAAATGTTTATATATAATCCAATATTTGTAATGTATAAAAACAAGTACAAAAATGACTATTCAAGCTCATAAATTCTGCCGTTTCAACAAAATTATTTCAAAATTTAAAAATATAGTTCCATTTTAATACATGTACAGCCTAACGTTACTTTTCCACACTTTATACTCCGTTACTCTTAAGTAAATCATTGTTAAACGGTATCTTTACAATGTCTCGAGCCCTAACTCTATTTACATCAGTCGAGCAAAACATATTGATTGCTTCTCGTCATTAATAAAAATAAAAGCTTCGCCTTACACAATACCTTGACTTCTATATAGTGTGCGAAAAATGATTTTTTCTTCGATTCATGCATAAATTTGTCCATGAATCGAACTAATCAAATGAAATACAATATTTATTTATCGGACAATTACTGAGATATCTACTGAACTAATTACAAGCAAAACAAGCATTACTGATACATATTGATCTGAATTATTCAAATTATCAGCCATGAGCAGCTCTCCGTAGATGGCACATTGAATAATGAATTATTGCTAAGCCTTCAGATTTTTTTAGGGGATTTATGTTGCCTTACAGAATTCACTGAAGCGATGCCTGTATCAGTGGTCTTGGTAACTTAACCCTTTATTCTAAATATACACGCTTTTATGCATGTGCTAACAGTGTAGATCCAGATCAGCCGGCACATCTGTCTGATCAGGATCTGCACTGGTCGCTTTTTGGTCAGAATAAACCTAATAAATCAAAGAGCGAACAGTGCAGATCCTGATCAGACGGCAAGATTTTGCCAGCTGATCTGGATCAACTCTGTTCGCCCATGCCATAAAGGTGTGTATATGAAGGAAAGGGTTAACCATTCACTTGAAAAAAGGCTTTATCCCCATGGACAAACAATGTAGATCTGGATCAGCCTGCACTGCCCATCCATGCAGACTGATCTGGATTTACACTGTTCACTTACAGAACAATTTATTATGTTATTGCTGACTAAAAAGGAATCTGCTACACTTAAAGTTGTAGTCATGGAGTATAGAGTTATTTATTTTCATATTTGACAGAAAATCAATCAAGAATTATGATTATCAAAATCAACTGAAATCCCTGAATCAAATAAACAATGAATGAACCAGTTTAAATTTAAAAGAAGGTGGGTTGATTGTTGTCAATTGTTTTTATTTGCAGACAACCCAAAAGCTGCCAGATTGAAGAACCTGTCCGGTAAAATTTGGACGGGTGCGACCTGATTTCTCATCTTAATTAACAGACCAAATGTCAGACACAAATTTGAACTCCCAATACTTGCGAATTCCTTTTTAACATGTTTTGGTCGGACAGAATTTGTTCCGGTCGGACAGATTGTCTGACCAAATGTCCAACACCTTTTTTCAACCTTGGGGGAAGTCTTATTTGTCATTCAAAAATTTAAA
This sequence comes from Corbicula japonica, assembly GCA_038501625.1. Classification (NCBI taxonomy): domain Eukaryota; kingdom Metazoa; phylum Mollusca; class Bivalvia; order Venerida; family Cyrenidae; genus Corbicula; species Corbicula japonica. The sequence goes on from JAZAYU010000086.1 coordinate 1,967,410, forward strand.
ACCACTGTGGACAATAATATTAAACCTTTACTCCATATATAATATTATGCTTTTTTATGCACGTGCCAGTGTATATTCAGATCAGCCTTCACATCTGTGCTGTCTGATCAGGATCTGCACTGTGCTTTTTGGTCAGAAATACATAATGAATCAAAAAGGAACAGTACAGATTCTGATCGAATGGCAAAGATGTACTAGTTCATCTGGACCTCCACTGTTTGCCCATGCAATATAGGTGTATCTACTGAGTACATAGTAACATGGTTAAAGCTGGTTTTGTCATCTACTCAGGGAATGTCATATTGGGAGACTCGGGAGAAATAGTCTTCCAAATGTCAGGAACTTCTCCCTCTGCTCAGCCTAGGGAGTTTTTCCCTGTATATGTTTCAAAGCCTAGTTGATATCTCCCTAAAATTGGAAAAACTTCTCCCTGTTCCAACAACCTAGGCCAATCTATGCTACTTCCTGGTAATGAAATTAAGACAGCAACTCCAAAACACAATTAATTTTGTCAATGTGTTTTTGTTAATTAAACGATCCAGGATGCAATAACTTATTCTTGGAAAACCATTACTATAATGCATAAATAGCTACATGCAAACTGTCAAGGATGTAATGATAGAAAGAGACTGATTATTTTATAAATGTTCCATACAGGTGTTTTTACCTTTTACTACTCCAAATATATGTGTTTTCACATGTGTGCAACCAGTGTAGGTCTAGATCTGCCAGTACATTCAAGTCATCTGATCTGGATCAGCATGGTTCACTTTTTTTTTCACAAAGAAATAAACAAACAAATCAAATTGCAAAAAGTTTAGATCCTCATTAGTTGGCAGGGATGTGCCAGCAGATCTGGATTAACACTGTTCACTCATGCAATTAAGGTTTATCTATAGAGTAAAGGGTTAAATGAATTGTTCTGAAATTTAGTCTCAACACAAGGTCACCATTAACCCTTTCCTCCATAGACACAGCTTTATTGAGTGGGCAAACAGTGTAGATCCAGATCATCCAGCACATCCGTGCCGTCTGATCAGGATGTGCACTGTTCGCTATTTTGTTAGGTTATTTTTGACCAAAATGTGACCAGTGAAGCTCCTGATCAGACGGAATGGATGTGCCAGCTGATCTGGATCTACACTAGTCACATATGCGTAAAATGCGTATATATGGAGTAACAGGTTAACACTGTTCACCCATGTAATAAAGATTTATCTATGGAGTGTAGGGTTAAATAAATTGTTCAAGGTCACCATTAAGATTAAATATACCCCTTTACTCCATACCTAACTTTTTTTATCACATGTGGGAACAATGTTGATCCAGATCAGCTGGCACAGATCTGATAAAGATCTACACAGTTTGATTTCTTTTATTCATTACCAGATGTTTTTTCTGACCAAGAAGCGACCAGTGTAGATCTAGATCAGATTGCATTGATGTGCCAGCTAATCATGAATTACAGTGTGAGCACATGTGTACAAAAAAATATATAGAGAGAGTAAAGGCTTAATTAAGGTGTAAATATGAAGATGGAAGCTTAGTGTGCCTAAAAACATAACAAACTTGAAACTTACATCTTACATTACAAACTACTGACATTTCGGATAAAATATTATAAATCATAAATGTGAAATGTTAAGCATCATAACATTGTTTGACATTTCTTTAAATATTTAGAAGATTTTTTTTCTATTTTTGTCACTAAAAAACATTGCCCTTTTAAGAATAACGTGATCTGATACTGTTTTTTTCATCCCTAACCAATTAAGATGTGCAAACAGTGAAATACACATATCAGGACGAGGGTTGCACTCAAGATTGTTGTAACTACATTGAAATAAAGAAGGAGTTACCACAGTCTTGCATGCAACCCTGGAGGAATGGCCACATTTAGAAGACACAGCTTCTCCACAGAGCCACAAAGCAGAGTAAAAGAGAACTGCCTCAAAATATGTTAACTTTTGGTCAAGGACACTTTGAGTTTGATCTTCTACAAAGTGTAACCTACTGGTACTTGTAATATTCAGTTATTTTGTTGTCTCTTAATAAAGAAGAGGGAGGAACTTAGGATAGTCTGGGTCCATACTGTTCCGCTTAAAATAGCCAGAGTGTACAATTTCATATGTAACCAGTTTTTCTGTGGAGCAAAGTTAAGTTTAATGTTTTATCATCTCTTAGCTTGAAGTGGAGCAATACACTTCAAGATGGGCTGATATGTAGTGAACAGACCACTGAGGCAACCTTGATCTTAACCCTTTGAAATGAACAAATTCATCTTCACAACAAGGACACACAAGTGTTCAGTTTGATGACCAAATCAAACCAAAACTGCGGCCCTGACTAGTCATGATAAATAATAAGCAATACAGATTAGTATATGTGAGTTAAAAGGTAAACAAAAGAAAGTGCTGACTGACTTAATACTAAAGAGTATGTAAATATAATAAAAATAACATACTAGAATGTGGTCTGCTTTTTTTATTTATTTCTCTCGGTGCATGTTCAAACAATTGCAACAGCTTACCCTTTCCTCCATATGATATGACTAGTTATCCATTTTCAAACTGTGTACATGTAGATCCAGCACAGCTGGCACAGATTTGCCAACTGATCTGGATCTACAATGTTCACATTTATATTTATTTAGTTATTTCTGACCAATATGTAACTATTGTAGATCCAGATCAGATGAGATGTGCCATCAGATCTGGATCTACACAGATTGCACACATATTAAAATGGGTATATATCGAGTAATGGGTTAACATTGCATGTGGTAACAGTTTAGAACTTTGTTGTTAACCTTTCACTCCAGATATAGGGCTTCTATCGCATGTTCAAATAGTGAAGATCCAGATCAGCTGGAACATCTGTGTTAACCCTTCACTCCATATTTAGAAGTTGCCCGACATTTGTAGCCAATCAGAAGCTATGAAAATTCAAATTCCTCTGCGATTTATTTCAATACTGAATAGAAGTTACGGAACTCCATTCTATTTTCTATCTTACAATAAACAAATTAGATCAATCTATTTTTAACTGCGCATGCGCATGGCTACAAATGTAGGGCAACTTCTAAGTCTCGCTACGCTCGTTTCAGCTTCTATTTTCTATAGAAACGTCTTAATAGACTCAATTCTATACATACAGGTGTTTTTTTGTTTTTGTTTCCAAGACATTTTATTGCTCATTTGAAGTGTTGATCAATTTACTTCTGTGTGTTGTTGCAGCCAAACAACCAGATAATTATCACAATCTCTAAAAACTCAGACCCAATCAGACGAGTGAGGAAGGCAACCAGATATACTGTACCAATATGCAGTATTGTTATTAATCAGTGATATTTAACATACCACCAAATCTAAACACCTTTCTATTGACCAATTCATTAGTAGTGAAAGCCAGTTCTTCTGAACCTTGAAGGAACAGATTCAGATGCAAGAATATCAGCAAGAGAGTTCATTTTGGGCAGTAGTTACATAATAATTTCAATCTATATGACCAAAATCCCTATGAAAATTAGATATTGGTACCTTAAAAGGGGGTTTGAGCAAACCCACTGGCTCTGCGTCCGCAGTTGAGAAGCACTGCAAGAACGAAGAGGCAGTATTCTTCTTGTAATATCTTTCCCAGTATTGGAGAACCATTGCATACAGAATATATTTGCCTTTTTTACCTCCACCCCCATGGTGTTATAGCACCTCAATCAGCTTTATGATATATCATCCCATGTTTATAATCATTCCACCACAGAGTATTTACACACATAATTATACAGTACTATCTTGGGTAATATCTATTAACAAAACTACATCTGACCTACAAAGACATACATAGCTACATCATAGCTCTTTTCAAAGAGACCCGTCGTTCTTTAACCCTTTCCTCCATAGATACACCTTAATTGCATGGGCGAACAGTTTATATCCTGATCAGCCAACACATCTGTGCCGTCTGATTAGGATCTGAACTGTTCATGTTCGATTCTTTAGGTTATTTCTGAATTTCTGACCAAAATGCAATCAATGTAGATCCTGATCAGACAGCACGGATACGCCGGCTGATCTGAATCTACACTGGTTGCACACGCGTAAATATATACGAAGGAAAGGGTAAACGTGCACAGTATATTCCACAAATACATGCCTTGATGTTCTTCTGCTATTGGTAGATTAGCACTTTACACTGGACTACCTTGTCCAGCTGCAATTTGCAGCTGAAAATATTTATGAAATAAAAACACACCCAAACCAAAGGACTGAATCCCATACCTGTTGCATGCTAGGTTGGCTCTGTCATATTGCAAGTTCGTGAAACAAGAACAAGCAAACAACTGCTGGTCACAGTGACACAGCTAAGCCATTCAAGTGTGGACGAAAATACACACCAAACAAGCACCTTGCTATCACAGTTTCTAGTAATATTAGAATCTGATTGTAGATTTGTTTTTTAAATTGTGACCATTTCAAGAATGTGAGAAGCAAAGTCATTCCGGCATGGGAAAAGATATGTTTGGTCTATATTCTGTAATGATGCACTGTGCCTCAGTCTGAACAGCTGACAAGCCCAACCACCTTCCAACATAATGAACAGTGCTGTTATTTTCGTTTTTGACAAAATAAAAGACCCAAAACAGCTGACAAGCCCAACCACCTTCCAACATAATGAACAGTGCTGTTATTTTCGTTTTGGACAAAATAAAGACCCAAAATATACTTATCATTACTTTAGTAGCTGTATCAAACTTGTAAACTAATGTCAACATACCTAATCTCTACTCAAATCTCTCCGTCTCCTGCTAAACCTCCAACATCACGCGTTACAACATTTGTTCACCAAAATAACACAACATGTTTTGATAAAATATGGCTTAGTTTTGTCGTGAATTATGAGGCGATTATGCATGGATCTTCCAGAGTATTGGATAATTACTGATTCCTCGTTTGTAACCATTAACACACTCACTTAAAATCTTGTTTCAAACACGAAATAAGGCTTCCAGAGCCATTACTTTATCACAATGAAAATATCACTCTTCCCAGTCAAGATCATCAAAAGTTCAGGCCAGCAAGTCGACGGGAGCAGACATTCTATGTCAATAACGAATGAACGATTGCAAAGTAATTTTCGCGATAACCTTTGTCGTAAATGCAATATTTATCTCTAAGTAAGTCAGCGCAATGATATACAAGTTTTTTAAAAATAAACATAAGAGAAATAGTCAAAGCCGTGTCGGCCTTTCGGAGATGACATCAAACACCATACAGATTTTCACAGACGTCACGTGACGTCATGGATACATGTCCAAAAATAGAAACCAATAACCGGAGGGAAATTATATTATTCGCCAGAAAAGTAAAAAGTAAAAGAAAAAGTAACAAAACTGTATTCATTCAATGTCTGCGCGTATCATTACATAACGCCTCATTGTTCCACAACAACTCGTCGGATGGCCAACAAAGTCCATTTTGAAAGTCTATTATCTCCCATGGATCTCACCATTATCTTCAGATTTACCTCCCATAGATGGAGAGGTGTTGTAAGGGATGGGGTTTAGTCTCAATTAGTCTCGGTCAGCTATATTGTGGAGAGCTCTGTCTGCAATATTGTGAAGAGCTCTGTCTGCTATATTGTGGAGAACTCTCTGCGATATTGTGGAGAGCTGTGTCTGCTATATTGTGGAGAGCTGTGTCTGCTATATTGTGGAGAGCTCTGTCGGCAATATTGTGGAGAGCTCTGTCAGCTTTATTGGAGAACTCTGTCAGCTACATTGTGGAGAGCTCTGTCTGCAATATTGTGGAGAGCTCTGTCCGCTATATTGTGGAGAGCTCTGTCTGCTATATTGTCAAGAGCTTTGTCTGCAATATTGTGGAGAGCTCTGTCTGCAATATTGTGGAGAGCTCTGTCTGCTATATTGTGGAGAGCTCTCTCTGCTATATTGTGGAGAGCTTTGTCTGCTTTATTGTGGAGAGCAATGTCTGCTATATTGTGGAGAGCTCTATATGCTATATTATGAAGAGCTCTGTCTGCTATATTGTGGAGAGCTCAGTCTGCTATATTGTGGAGAGCTCTGTCTGCAATATTGTGGAGAGCTCTGTCTGCTATATTGTGGAGAGCTTTGTCTGCTATATTTTGGAGAGCTCTGTCTGCTATATTGTGGAGAGCTATGTCTGCTATATTGTGATGAGCTCTGTCTGCTATATTGAAGAGAGCTCTGTCAGCTGTATTGTGGAGAGCTCTGTCTGGAGAGCTCTGTCAGCTGTATTGTGGTGACCTCTGTCTGGAGAGCTCTGTCTGCTATATTGTGCAGAGGTCTGTCAGCTGTATTGTGGAGAGCTCTGTCTGCTGTATTGTGGAGAGCTCTGTCTGCTATAATGTGGAGAGGTCTGTCAACTATATTGTGGAGAGCTCTGTCTGGAGAGCTCTGTCAGCTTTATTGTGGAGAGCTCTGCTATATTGTGGAGAGCTCTGTCTTCTATATTGTGGAGAGCTGTGTCTGCAATATTATGGAGAGGTCTGTCAGCTATATTGCGGAGAGCTCTGTCAGCTATACTGTGGAGAGCTCTGTCTGCCATATTGTGGAAAGCACTGTCTGCTATATTGTGGATACTTCTGTCTGCTTTATTGTGGAGAGCTCTGTCTGCTATACTGTGGAGAGCTCTGTCTGCCATATTGTGGAAAGCACTGTCTGCTATATTGTTGAGAGCTCTGTCAGCTATATTGTGGAGAGCTCTATCTGCTATATTGTGGAGAGGTCTGTCTGTAATATTGTGGAAAGCACTGTCTGCTATATTGTGGAGAGCTCTGTCTGCTATATTGTGGAGAGCTCTGTATGCTAAATTGTGGAGAGATCTGTCTGCTATATTGTGGTGAGCTCTGTCTGCTATATTGTGGAGAGCTCTATCTGCTATATTGTGGTGAGCTCTGTCTGCTATATTGTGGAGAGCTCTGTCTGCTATATTGTGGAGAGATTTGTCTGCTATATTGTGGAGAGCTCTGTCTGCCATATAGTGGAGAGCTCTGTATGCTAAATTGTGAAGAGAACGTCTGCTATATTGTGGATAGCTCAGTCTGCTATATTGTGGAGAGCTCTGTCAGCTATATTGTGGAGCGGTCTGTCTGCTATATTGTGGAGAGCTTTTGGCTGCTATATTGTGGAGAGCTCTGTCTGCTATATTGTGGAGAGCTCTGTCTGCTATATTTTGGATAGCTCAGTCTGCTATATTGTGGAGAGCTTTGTCTGCTATATTGTGGAGAGCTCTGTCTGCTATATTGTAGAGAGCTCTGTCAGCTATATTGTTGAGAGCTCTGTCTGGAGAGCTCTGTCTGCTATATTGTGGAGAGGTCTGTCTGGAGAGCTTTGTCTGCTATATTGTGGTGACCTCTGTCTGCTATATTGTGGAGAGCTTTTGTCTGCTATATTGTGGAGAGCTCTGTCTGCTCTTTTGTGGAAAGGTCTGTCTGCTATATTGTGGAGATTTTTTGTCTGCTATATTGTGGAGAGCTCTGTCTGCTCTTTTGTGGAGAGGTCTGTCTGCTATATTGTGGAGAGCTTTTGTCTGCTATATTGTGGAGAGCTCTGTCTGGAGAGCTCTGTCTGCTCTTTTGTGGACAGGTCTGTCTGCTATATTGTGGAGAGGTCTGTCAGCTATATTGTGGAGATCTCTGTCTGCTGTATTGTGGAGAGCTCTGTCTGCTATATTGTGGAGAGTTCTGTCAGCTATATTGTGGAGAGCTCTGTCTGCTATATTGTGGAGATCTCTGTCTGCTGTATTGTGGAGAGCTCTGTCAGCTATATTGTGGAGAGCTCTGTCTGCTATATTGTGGAGATCTCTGTCTGCTGTATTGTGGAGAGCTCTGTCAGCTATATTGTGGAGAGCTCTGTCTCCTATATTGTGGTGAGCTCTGTCTGGAGAGCTCTGTCAGCTATATTGTGGTGAGCTCTGTCTGCTATATTGTGGTGAGCTCTGTCTGGAGAGCTCTGTCAGCTATATTGTGGAGAGCTCTGTTTGCTATATTGTGGTGAGCTTTGTCTGGAGAGCTCTGTCAGCTATATTGTGGAGAGCTCTGTCTGCTATATTGTGGTGAGCTCTGTCTGGAGAGCTCTGTCAGCTATATTGTGGTGAGCTCTGTCTGGAGAGCTCTGTCAGCTATATTGTGGTGAGCTCTGTCTGGAGATCTCTGTCAGCTATATTGTGGTGAGCTCTGTCTGGAGAGCTCTGTCAGCTATATTGTGGTGAGCTCTGTCTGGAGAGCTCTGTCAGCTATATTGTGGTGAGCTCTGTCTGGAGAGCTCTGTCTGCTATATTGTGGTGAGCTCTGTCTGGAGAGCTCTGTCAGCTATATTGTGGTGAGCTCTGTCTGGAGAGCTCTGTCAGCTATATTGTGGAGAGCTCTGTCAGCTATATTGTGGTGAGCTCTGTCAGCTATATTGTAGTGAGCTCTGTCTGGAGAGCTCTGTCAGCTATATTGTGGAGAGCTCTGTCTGCTATATTGTGGAGAGCTCTGTCAGCTATATTGTGGTGAGCTCTGTCAGCTATATTGTGGTGAGCTCTGTCTGGAGAGCTCTGTCAGCTATATTGTGGAGAGCTCTGTCAGCTATATTGTGGTGAGCTCTGTCTGGAGAGCTCTGTCTGCTATATTGTGGTGAGCTCTGTCTGGAGAGCTCTGTCAGCTATATTGTGGAGAGCTCTGTCAGCTATATTGTGGTGAGCTCTGTCTGGAGAGCTCTGTCAGCTATATTGTGGTGAGCTCTGTCTGGAGAGCTCTGTCAGCTATATTGTGGTGAGCTCTGTCAGCTATATTGTGGTGAGCTCTGTCTGGAGAGCTCTGTCAGCTATATTGTGGTGAGCTCTGTCTGGAGAGCTCTGTTTGCTATATTGTGGTGAGCTCTGTCTGGAGAGCTCTGTCTGCTATATTGTGGTGAGCTCTGTCTGGAGAGCTCTGTCAGCTATATTGTGGTGAGCTCTGTCTGGAGAGCTCTGTCAGCTATATTGTGGTGAGCTCTGTCTGGAGAGCTCTGTCTGCTATATTGTGGTGAGCTCTGTCTGGAGAGCTCTGTCAGCTATATTGTGGTGAGCTCTGTCTGGAGAGCTCTGTCAGCTATATTGTGGTGAGCTCTGTCTGGAGATCTCTGTCAGCTATATTGTGGTGAGCTCTGTCTGCTATATTGTGGTGAGCTCTGTCTGGAGATCTCTGTCAGCTATATTGTGGTGAGCTCTGTCAGCTATATTGTGGTGAGCTCTGTCTGGAGAGCTCTGTCAGCTATATTGTGGAGAGCTCTGTCTGCTATATTGTGGTGAGCTCTGTCTGGAGAGCTCTGTCAGCTATATTGTGGTGAGCTCTGTCTGGAGATCTCTGTCAGCTATATTGTGGTGAGCTCTGTCTGGAGAGCTCTGTCAGCTATTTTGGGGAGAGCTCTGTTTGCTATATTGTGGAGAGCTCTGTTTGCTATATTGTGGAGAGGTCTGTCAGCTATATTGTGGAGAGCTCTGTCAGCTATACTGTGGAGAGCTCTGTTTGCCATATTGTGGAAAGCACTGTCTGCTATATTGTGGATACTTCTGTCTTCTATATTGTGGAGAGCTCTGTCTGCTATACTGTGGAGAGCTCTGTCTGCCATATTGTGGAAAGCACTGTCTGCTATATTGTTTATACTTCTGTCTGCTATATTATGGAGAGCTCTGTCTGCTATATTGTGGAGAGCTCTGTCAGCTATATTGTGGAGAGCTCTGTCTGCTATATTGTGGAGAGGTCTGTCTGCTATATTGTGGAAAGCACTGTCTGCTATATTGTGGAGAGCTCTGTCAGCTAAATTGTGTAGAGCTCTGTCTAGAGAGCTCTGTCTGCTATATTGTGGAGAGGTCTGTCTGCTATATTGTAGAGAGCTCTGTCAGCTAAATTGTGTAGAGCTCTGTCTAGAGAGCTCTGTCTGCTATATTGTGGAGAGGTCTGTCTGCTATATTATGGAGAGCTCTGTCTGCTATATTGTGGAGAGGTCTGTCTGCTATATTGTGGAGAGCATTGGCAGCTATATAGTGGAGAGCTATGTTAGCTATATTGTGTACAGCTCTGTCTGCTATATTGTGGAGAGCTCTGTATGCTATATTGTGAAAAGATATTGAACTTTTTTGGAACATCTACGCAAAACTAGAAGTAATTGCATGTTAGCTATGTTTCTATCATTTTCATAGGGTTTTCCTTATTTAAAATCAAGTCATATTTATAATTTTAATTAATAAAGATATCTGTTTGTAGCTCTATTTATTTTTGCATCAGAACTCAATTCATGAGTTATATTTCTTTGAAAAAAGAATTGATAATCTACAAGAGGTAGATAATAGATTGGTCAAAATAATGTTGGTTTCAAGAAATGCAAGAAATTCTCCATGCTTTTCTACTTTCGGTTTCAAGGGCAAATCATTATGGTGAACTTCTTCAAAACATGTTATTTATATTCATTGTGAGCCCAATGTTAGTGACGAAATGTAGTTTCCCTGGGTTGTATTCACTTTTGCCAGCTCATCTGTACATACTTATCTCATGAATATGTAGAGGCCAACTGTCTTTATGATGTCAGGCTTTTTTTAATAATACAACACAATGTTTTGACCTTGAAAACCGAAAGTAGAAAAAAGAGGACTTTTTCACATTTCGTTTACATGAACTAATTTTAGTTTCATGACTTGATGGCTATTTATTAAATGACCACATGCTATTTTAACCTATCGCCGCAAGAAGTTTTAAGTAAGTGTTTTACTGATGTATATATTGATTATTTAGTTATTGTTTATATATTGATTACATGAATTTCCGTATTCTGATGCAAACAGTATTTTCTTTTTGTATTAGTGCGTGCTTCGTAATCAGAGCATTACTGTCAACAACATCTCGAGACTTTTTCAAGAACTTCCAATTATTTAAAAGGAAAACAACATTTTTTTTAATCATGGGTCACATATTTACGGGACCATGAAACTTGAGGTTAAACACAAGTTTAACAATATCGGATAATTGTTGAACAAAAGAAATATTGTTATATGTTATGCTGAAATTTGAAACGATGTTCTTTGTTTTTTAGTTTTTGCATTTGTATGTAAATGGACTTTAAGAGAATATTAAGATATGTAGCTGTACTTCTTTACTGTTCTAACATTTTTACACATGTAAAATAAAGATATATTAATGAAATTAAAAAAAAAATATCAAGTCATATTTTACCATTTAATTACCTTATCAGCGCCATGTTAGTGTCGGACCTTATCAGTAGTACCTTGCTGTCACCTATAAGCTTTAACACGGGTGAGAACAGTGTAGAACCAGATCAGCCGGCACGTATGTGATGTATTATCTGGATCTGGATCTGCATTGCTTTTTCTTTTGGGTCAGAAATAACCTAGTCAATCAAAAAGCAAACAGTGCAGAACCTGATCAGATGGCATGAAGGTGCTGGCTGATCTGGATCTACATTGTTCACCCATACCATGAAGGGGCATAGATGGAGGAAGGTTATTGTGAAGGAGAAAAAACAATACAAAACTGATTATATTTTCCATTTATTCTATCTACTAATTTGGTACTGTCTAAATTATAAACATACAGTATACCAATAGCATTACAGAAAATAAAATACATGTCAATACCATCAATATTTCTGATATTTTGCATGTTTACTGTAAAGTAGTTTCACAACCAATGATATTGCTATGGAAAAATTACATGCAGAAAAGTTAATGTTTAACTCATACTGATGTTAGAAGAAGAAAAACATTAAATTTGTAGACATTTTTATGACAATGTATTGCAAAATTGACACTACTTTCATGATTTAATAACATAACTGAACACACAGAAAAAAGAGATATAAGCTCAGCTTTTCAAAGAATTGAAATGGTTTGCTGCAAAACTCGACTATCTTCTTTAACTATTCCCTCCACAGATACACCTTTATTGCAAGGGAGAACAGTTTCCTTGCCATCTGATCAGGATCTAAACTGTTCGCTTTTTTATTTGATAGGTTATCTCTAACCAAAACGTGACCAGTGCAGATCCTGAGCAGACGGATGTACTAGCTGATCTGTATCTACACTATTCGCTCATGAAATAAAAGGCATATATATGGAGGAGAGGGGCATATATGGTGAAAGGGTTAAAATTCTATATGAGTTAGACCCCATACTTTACCAAGCCCATAATTTCTGTTTTTTACATGTTCAATGCATTTAAATAAAAAATAATTTTTCAATTTCTCAATGCGTGAACCTCAACAATTACTCTATATCAACTAATTGCTAAGGACAAAGTAGTGTGGTCCTTGGGTTTCCAACATGTTCATACCAGGCTAAGAAATTAAACACAAGATTGACCAGAACCCATGGTAAAAAATATTTTTCACTAAAAAAGATATATATGTTCTTTGTGCTTTTGATTTCTTTGAAAAGTGGAGCTCAAACAGTTAACACAATAGACAATGATGAGAAAATCAGACCTGCTGAACAGTTAACAAATCTTTAAAAAGAACACATTCAAACATTAAACAAGGAAAGAGAATCAATGCCAATACAGGCCTGTCAAAACATTTTCATGAAAATTCTGGAGATTTTAAAACAAGAGGGCCATGATGGCCCTGAATCGCTCACCTGAGTATGAAACTCAAGTTATTAACCAGAAACTGAATTTTTATTTTTAGCAACAGTGACCTTGACCTTCATCACAGACACGTGGGAAGCATTCCCAATTTGTCTCTTGTTATAAGCTACCCATATACCAAGTTTGGAGTCAATATGCCAAAGCAAACTCAAGTTATTAAGTGGAAACTGAATTTCTATTTTTAGCAACTGTGACCTTAACCTTGATCAGAGACACCTGGGTAGCAATCCCAAGCTGCCGTTTGATATGAGCTACTCATACACCAAGTGTGGAGTCAAAAAACCAAAGCAAACTCAAGTTATTAAGTGGAAACTGAATTTCTATTTTTAGCAACAGTGACCTTGACCTTGATCACAGACACGTAGGTAGCTTTCCCAAGTTGCCTCTTAATTTAAGCTATCCATATACCAAGTTTGGAGTCAATAGGCCAAAGCAATCTCAAGTAATTAAGTAGAAACTGCATTTCTATTTTTAGTAACAGTGACCTTGACCTTAATCACAGACACCTGGGTAGCAACCCCCAGCTGCCTTTTGATATAAGCTACCCATACATCAAGTTTGGAGTCAATATGCCAAAGCAAACTCAAGTTATTAAGCAGAAACTGAATTTCTATTTTTAGCAACAGCGACCTTGACCTTGATCACAGACATCTGGGTAGCAACCCCAAGCTGCCTTTTGATATAAGCTACCCATACACCAAGTTTGGAGTCAATAGGCCTAAGCAAACTCAAGTAATTGAGCAGACCGAATTTCTATTTTTAGCAACAGTGACCTTGACCTTGATCACAGACACATGGGTAGCAACCCCAAGCTGCCTTTTGATATAAGCTACCCATACACCAAGTTTGGAGTCCATAGGCCTAAGCAAACTCAAGTAATTGAGCAAAGACTGAATTTCTATTTTTAGCAATAGTGACCTTGACCTTGATCACAGACACCTGGGTAGCAACCCCAAGCTGCCTTTTGATATAAGCTACCCATACACCAAGTTTGGAGTCAATAGGCCTAAGCAAAATCAAGTAATTGAGCAAAGACTGAATTTCTATTTTTAGCAACAGTGACCTTGACCTTGATCACAGACACCTGGGTAGCAACCCCAAGCTGCCGTTTGATATAAGCTACCCATACACCAAGTTTGGAGTCAATAACCCTAAGCAAACTCAAGTAATTGAGCAAAGACTGAATTTCTATTTTTAGTAGCAGTGACCTTGACCTTGACCCTGTGGTAATGATTTGAACAACTTTTGTAGACATCAGTGCCAGGATGCTTCAGGACAAATTTGGTTAAAATCCATCAAGTGGTTTCAGAGGAGATGTTGTTTAAAGGAAATTGTTGACGGACGCCGGACGACGGACAAAGACGGGTCACAATAGCTCACCATGAGCCTATGGCTCAGGTGAGCTAAAAATCTGATTTTGGTTGTGGCAATTGTTGTTGTTTCAGCTAACAATGATGTTTATGATGAGGATGTTGCATCAATGGAAATGATTCTGAATATAACTGACTATGTGGAAAATGAATTAATGCAAAAAGATCCATAATGTAACTTACTTTATCAATTTGTCTATAAAGAAACAAGATAGGCATTAAACTGATTAACCCTTTCCTCCATAGATACACCATTATTGCATGGGCAAACAATTTAGATCCAGATCAGCCAGCACATCCAGATGTACATGCTGATCTGGATCTACACTGCACACACCATAAAGGTGTATATATGGAAAAAGGGATAGTCTGGTTCATACTAACAGAAAGTTGAATCCATTACATCCATTCAGTGGATTAAGATTTACACTAACAGTGCCCAAGACCATAAACTGAAACTGAAGACCAGTCTGAAATCTCGGAACAGAACAGAACAGTATCTGACTGCTTGAAATGGACACTTGTCTAAATTTCAACCAATCAATGCCCAAGATTATAAAACTGAGAATGGAGACCAGTCTCAAATCTCAAGCACGTGATTGGCTATAATGGAGATCAGTCTTCATTTCAGCCAATCTGATGCTTGAGTTCTGGGACTTTTCGATCTCAGTTTTATAATCTTCAGTCCAGACGCTTGAGATTAGAAATTGGTCTGCAAACACAGTATAATGACCTTGGGAAAACTATACATAAGCCCTTAAAATGACATCCAACCGTATGTCAATTATTTTTGTGTACTTAAATAGTAAAAAAGACAGGTTGACAATAACAAAATGTCAGTTTACAACACTGAAAGACAGAGTCTAGATGCTCTACAATCTTACATTATGTACATAGTATTCTGTTGCAAATAAAATGCTATTATTTATAAACTGAAATCTTAGATCAAAAAAAAGATGGGTATTCAGTTGAACACTTGTGTTGCCCTTTGGTCATAAGCAATAAAATTTGAAAGTTTGATGAAGACATTTTATTAAATGGCAAAGCTACAGTCAACGTCAAATTTTCATGAACAACTGAAGTACAAAAAGAGGCATAACTCTGTCAAATCTGACTGACCTAGATTTTGGCTTATCATGATCCTGTTATCGCAATAATAAATTTGAAAAGTTTGATGAAGAAATATTAAGAATAGCAACGTTATAGCCATCTTTAGGTTTTCATAATGAACAGACAGACCAACGGACAGAGCAGTCCCTATGTTTCGCCATTTCTTCGAAATGGCAACACAACAAGCACCTTCCAGTTTGTATTACTGAGATAATTGCCATATTTAATTTACAGACTTTGAATTAAATCATTTTCATGCTACATACATATAAACTGTGTATTTTCAACAAGTAATCGTTTGAAAATGTACCGTCATGCAATAAATATATACACAATGTCTTCAAACCAAATTCATGCTATAAACAAGCCGACATAAAAACCTGTTTTTAAAAGGGAGACAAAGCACTTGTTATTCTAAAAACAAATAATTATTTATTTGATATTTCTGTTAGTTTTTACTTTCCACATTATTCTACAGAAAGTGCTGTAGCTGATATTAACATCTTATTCCATAGATAATCCATTATTGTGTGGGGCAAACAGTTAGATCCAGATCAGCCACCCATGCTGTCTGAACAGGATCGACTCTGCTCTTTTTTATTATTCCTTTCATCCATAGAAACAGCTTTATTGCATGGGCAAACAGTGTAGATCCAGATAAGCTGGCACATCAGTGCTATCTGATCAGGATCTGAACTGTTATGAAATTGACTAATAAGGTTATTTCTGACAAAGATGCAACCAGTGCAGATTCAGATCAGACAGCATAGATGTGACATTTATAAACAGTGTAGAAGATCAACAGGCCTCTAGATTGTAAAACTGGGCTTGAAAACCAGTCTCAAATATCAAGCATCTGATTGGCTGAAATGGCGACCCGTCATCATTTCAGCCAATCAGATGCTTGAGATTTGTGACCTGTTTCCATTCTCAGTTTTAAAACCTTGGGACCTTATGCATCTGCTCAGCCAAATCTGAGTCTACACAGTTCACTTTCAGTCAGGCCTAACAACCGTGTAAACAGCTCAAAATAAACAGAAAAGTGCGGCCATTTCAGAAAAAGAAAGCCTATTAAAATGTGTGTTTTGCCTGGGTATGAGTTCATCAGTAACTCAGCAGTATCAAAACACATATAACTACAAATCTACAAAGAATGTAGGCTTATTTACATTATGCCAAATTAGCATTCAGTAGCTTGTATTACCATAGTAGTATTAGTGGGTTCCAAGATCATAAAACTGAGTCTGAAGACGTGTCTCAAATCCCAGACATATGATTAGCTGAAATAGAGACTAGTCTCCTTTTTAGCCAATCAGATTTTTTGAAATTTGAGACTGATCTCCAAAATCAGTTTTATGATCTTGAACAAAGTTGTCCATTTAGAAAATTTTAGACATTTCATTAGTCATTCAGTCAGTAAATTACTAAACCCTTTATTGGATGGATCAGGCTAACATCCCATTTGCAACTAGTGTAGAACTAGATCTGCCTGCACTTCTGTGTAGGCTGATCTGGATCTACACTGGTCAATTCTAGCCCAGAAAAACCTCGTGAATCTAAAAGCGAACAGTGTAGATCTATCTTGAACAGACGGCTTGTGTGTTCAGATGCTAAACAGACTTCTCAGATATGCCAGCTGATCTGGATCTACAGTGGTCGCAAATGGATTACAAGCTGTCTCCAATAAGTAAAAGGTTAATATAACTTTAAACATGGAAAAGAACAAAATCTATCAGGATACAAAACAAATCCAATTTATCCATAATCACACTTGTTTCCGACTCCAATGTTATAAAACTAAGAATGGAAACCAGTCTCAAAATTGGCTGCTATTTAAGCCAATCAAATACTTGAGATCTAAGACTGGTTGCCATTCTCAGGTTTTTAATCTTAGGGCCTGAAGCTAGCAACATTGCATATTTATTACTCATAACTGATAGATTTTATTATTATACTTGTACTAATTTTAAATATAATTTAACCCATTCCTCCATATAAGCATTTTTACGCGTGTAGGACAAGTGTAGATCCAGATCAGCGGACACATCCGTGCCATCTGATCAGGATCTGCACTGGTAGCATTTTGGTCAGAAATAACGTAATGAATCAAAAATTGAAGAGTGCAGATCCTGATTAGATGGCATCTTCATCTATCTGGATCTGTTCACCCACGCTATAAAGATGTGTCTATGGAGGAAAGTGTTAATACAGAAAACAAGTTGGCTGCCACTTGACGTGCTTCATACACTTGTGATTATAGCAAAAGAATTCAGAATAAAAACAACGGGAGATTCATACTCTTAACCTTGTACTCCATATAATCGGTTTCATCGCGCAAGCGGCCAGCTAAGATCCAGATTAGCTAGCACATCTGTGCCATCTGATCCAGATCTACACTTGTCACTTCTTTGTGAGAAAAAAGCACAAGAACTTAAAATGATCAAGACAGATTTCGATCAAACGGCACAGATCTACAATGTTCGCCCATGTTTTCGATTTTAACCGTTTACTCCATATATACACATATAAATGCATGTGTTAAACTATGTTATATATGTCATTGGGGAACTATGCAGATCCAGATCACTGGGGACATCTGTGCACTGTTCACTTTTTGGTAAAAAAAAAACCTAATAAATAAAAAAGCCAACAGCGCAGATCCTTATCAGACATCTTGAATGTTCCAGCTGATCTGGATCTACTCTGTTCACCCAAGCTATAAACGTGTATACATGGAGTAAGGGTTAAAATCTAACATTCCAGAATTCCAGATCAGTCCAGAATATTATCTCCCTTGACTTTATATCTATATATTTTACTTTATTTCATTTTGATCCATCTTTTGCGTTACACAAGAGACATTCAGTGTGAAATGAGATTCATAAATGCAAAACAAGGATATAACATAATTCTTTTGACTAGAAAAACTTAACTAAAGCACTAACAATGACACATATACAAAGTCATGTATTAAAAATATGATATAATACGAAGTGCTTAAAAAATAATATCAAAATATAGCAAATGTTTATTTGTTGACAAAGAAAATACTTTGTCGATTTTAGTATAAAATTTTGTTTAATAGCATATGCAAAATTCATCAACTAAGGACAAATATTATGAACTAACCCTATACTCCGTAAATACTTGTTTTATTTAAGAGACCAGTGTAGATCCAGATCAGCTGGCATATCTGTAGTATATGATCTGGATTGAGACTGGTCTCTTTTTGGTCATAAATAAACAAATGAATATAAAAGCAAAGAATGTAGATCCTGATCAGAGGGTTGGATGTGTTGGCTGATCTGGATCTACACTGTTTACTCACAGGATAACAGCACTCCCGGAGGAAAGGGTTGATATTTGTGTCAGATAAACACATTCTGATTTATAGTGAACAAAGATTCGCTTAACCCTTTTCTCCATAAATACGCATTTTACGCATGTGCGACAAGTGTAGATCCAGATCAGCCGGCACATCCGAAGTCAGATCAGAATCTGCCATGTTTGCATTTTGTCAGAAATAACCTAATAAATCTAAAAGCGATCAGTTCAAATCCTGATCAGAATCTACACTCTTTGCCCAATCCATAAAGGCATTTATAATTATGGAGGAAAGGATTAAATGTTACTCAAACTTACAAAAGCATAAAAATGAAATGAATACATGCGACAGACATCCAACAGCTAGAACGCAGCCATCTGCTGACTCAAGAACATTAAGAGTTAAATAAATTGAACACCGTCTAAAATTCAAAAAGTAAATAAAGAAAAATTAACAATAATCCACGGAAATGTGGATAAATGTAAAAATCAAAATGTAAACAATTGATCTGCAGTTAAAATAATAAATGTACAAATTTTAATTCATTACATATTACAATTAAGAAAGAATTAATTTTTAACAAGTGATCTTAAATAATTGAAAAAAATAACTGATAATGTAACACAGTTACATTTATGAAAGTGCTCAGGGATTTCAATAGCTTACGAAACCAGGGGTCGTTTGACCACTGTTGAGATTTTTTACGGGGTCATAATGAAATAGTTGCAAGTCATATCTTGTGTTCATTGAGCTGAACTACATGTCCTTATAAAAGTGCTTTAACTTCATTTTAATATATGTTCAGGGGCCACATAAGAAACTTCATAATTAAAATGCAATAGACACACTATTTAGCTTTATTCTTGCAAAATTTGAAGATGTTTCTTAAATTTACATGCATCAAAATGACCCCAAGCAGGTAGGGTCAAATGTGGAAAAACTCTAATTTGCTTGCATCAAAATGCAAGAATCTGCATCTATTGAAATCCCTGGGGCTATATAAAAATTGCTACAAATTAAAATCATGTTTTTGTTCAGATTAGATTTTTAGAATTGTCAAATTGTTGCTATTTTGAATGAAGCTTTATTTTATTAATTCAATAATTAACCATTTACTCCCGAGATAAACCTTTGTTACATGAGCACACATCATAGATGCAGATTAGCTGGCACATTTGGGCCGTCTAATAAGGATCTTCACTTTTTGCGTTTTTGATTCATAAGGTTATTTCTGATCAAGATGCGACCAGTTCAGATCCATATCAGACAGCATGGGTGTGTGGGCTTATCTGGATCTACTCTGGTCACATGCATTAAAATGTGTATATATGGAGTAATAGGTTAACTAGATTGCTATAAAAAGATATACTGTACATCAAAAATGTCACTGGCATGTTATAAAATACTGCTTTGAATCAATTTACTCCATAGATGGCTTTTATCCCGTAGGTGACAGATCAGATCAAGATCAGCCGAAACATCTGTGCTATCTGATCTGGATCTAAAATGTTTGATTCTTTGTCAGAAGTGAATGAATACAAATGAAAACAACATCGATCCTGATCAGACTGCACAGATATGCCTTCTGATCTGGATCTAAAATGTTCGCCCATGGGATAACAGCCACATCATAGTTAAGGGTAAAAGAAGATGAAATTCAACCAAGAAACATAAAAATGCAGGGTACCTCAACAATGGAAACTTGATACAAGTTATGATTTCCTTGACATTATGCATACATGTTTGACAAATTTTTCACAATATAGATGTATTTCTGTTACCCCATTTAATAATAAAATAAAGGTTCATTTTTAAGCCACGATAATTCTCATATCCTGTTCATATCCTGTTCAAATATTGACATATCCTTCTAGAAAAATTGGCAAATTGACATTTTGGATATGGCTTTCATGGTAAAGTAATAGTCACTAGCCTTTTCATGTTGAGAACGTTTGCTCGTAAGAAATGTTTTCATTAATAAAAACACATGCTGAGCATCTTCCCATACAAACCAGCAAAATTTATTCAATTCAGATGTATTGAAACACCAATATTTGAAAATAAAAAAATAACAAAAAATTCACTTTTTCAATTTCTGCCAGCACACACATAATACAGTTTTTTATGAAAATTATTACTACCTTTAAAAATGCACAACAAAGTTTCACATAACAAGTTTATAACCGTTTACTTCATAGATAAATCTTTTACTACATGGGCAACCAGTGAAGATCCAGATCAGCCTGCATATCAGTGCTATCTAATCTAAATCTCAATCTACACTGTTCACTTCATCATCAGAAACAGTCTAATGAATCTAAAAGGGAACATTGCAGATCCTCATCAGACGACATAAATGTGCTGGATAATCCGGATCTACACTATTTGTCCGTGCAATAACAGTCATATCTATGGAGTAGTGAAAATAATGAACAACATTATGACAGAACGATATGAATATTTCAAAAGCTGCCTTAAACAGATATCTGTAATGGGTCTGTAGTTAACTTTACACCATCTTTGTTTCTAATGAATTCCTTCAGTTCCGCAATGTTGCTACACTGCCTCACAAGCTCCTCGCTTAGAACTGCATCCTCAATCGTGACCTTATGACCCGGAAGTTCAAGCTGTAAGATACCTTCATCCCCTAAATCCTGTTTTATACACACGGACCCTTTGAAATGCACTTTGGTTTGTTTAAGTGGTAGGGGAGGTTTCCCGGTTATTTGTATATTTTCCTGAACATTAGTTGGCGATATTTTTACCAGGCCCTCATGAATTCCTGACGCATGATATTTATTTACTGTAGTTTTCTTTGGACTAATATTGTGCCAGGGAGAGAACAAAGACCTGGTTTCCGTTATTTGAAGTTTATCAATAGGCTCGAAACAATTATTCTTGGAGGGGGATAGGAAATCATTCATTGATGATGCTGTTGACGGTAGTTTTCTTGGACTTGAGTCATCGCTTGAACTTAGACTATTGTTAAACTCTATTTCAATACTATTACATCCATCAGACCTGATTAGTGCGTTCATCTGGTGATCATCAATGCTGATGACCTCACACTCAAAATCTGATGACATCGTACTGGAACTTGTTCGACTTCTTACGTCCTCTCTCCTTGGACTGTACCATGGGGGTATCTTCCATGGTTCCCACAGTGGTGGCCGTAAAGTAGGGTTTGAGACACTTTCATTTCTTGACTTGAATCCCAGGTCACTTCGACCAAATGTTTTCTGTAAATAATAATCACTCCATACCTTAAGGTGATCCATTCTGGGCGAGTAATCTCCAAAGCCTGATCGAGACATATCTGGATATGATGGCGAAAGAAAAGAATCCTCGCTCATAACTATCGAATTCCTTTCTTTGCTGAGTCCATCTCTGTCATCCATTCTAGGGCTACAGAAATCGGACTCTGTAGAATGTGGAGTACACATTTCGGACATGTCTGAACGTGGGCTACATTGGTTGACGGGTGTTTTTGACTTTATTGCATTATTTTCATTATTTTTATACCCTTCCTGAATCACCTTAACATCGTCAGTGCTGGGTGAAACAGGAGGGCGTGAGACGTTTTTTGGACACCCGTGTTGAGAATTGTAATATTGTTGAGAAAAAGAGTTTCCCATTCCGTACCCTTGACCCGGATACTGTGGGAAAGCTGGTGAAGCGGACATTCCTAGTCTTGAAAAAGGCAACGATCCGAATCCTTCACGATATCTGTCCGGCGGATAGGAATACCCTGGTGGAAATGTGTTCAGAAAGTTGGAACGAAATGGATTCATATCAGCGGTGCCTGGTATAAAAGACGGTCCACTTGGCTGGAAATGACCAGGCATGGTGTACGGCAATGCTGGATGATACATACATGAAGAATCGTTTGGTCCTCGAGAAAATGTGTCCATGTGGTTTGGAGTGTTAAAATTCATATGTGGCATCCGTGAAGGATCCCTGAACAAGGATGGGTCCCGGTGGGTCATGTGTGGATGAACAGAGGGGTAATGAGGATGAGGGTGATGAGGGGTCAGTGAGAACTGATCCGGCGGCCGGAATTCATTTATTGTTCTTTCATTTACACCTGGCATATTGGGTAAGGCTGATATTGGAGGGATGCTTGGGGTGATACCAGGTAACGAACTGCTTGACATGATTGGTGAGAAAACCGGCCCGGCATGGCCCATGTGGGGCATGGATGACATATGTGGGGTGATGGAGGGGCAGGATGACACTGGGGCGGGAATGCCTGGAATAGAGGAATGACCCATAGGACTGTTTATAGGATGGGGCCCTAGTGGGGGCGATGAAGCATCCTGCATCTTTTGAACAGGGGATGTTGCATTACTATGCATGTGAGGACTTGCACTTATCTGCATATTCATATTTGTTCCAGCAGTATGATTAGGTAAAGAGGGCGTTCTATTGTCCAAAACAGGATTGGGTGGAGATACATATCCGTTGTTTTGCTGTGCAGTCACCTGAGACTGCTGAGGTAGTTGTGCGGGGAAAAACGGATGGTTTTCCTGGCGAGGTTCTGGCATAGGCATCCCTGTGTCTGAAAAAGGCATACCTCCGAGAGGCGTATGGCAACTGGGAGGTGATTTCACAACTGGTGCTGTTTGCATCATGTCCCTTTGCGGTGAAATGCGACCCTGCGGACTCTGATGTGACCGACTATACGGTTTTGGTTTTGACCGTAAATAGACACACTTCCTGTATATGCAAGTCTGTTTTAGCACGTCTTTTCTTATGCAGAAATGACATTTCATGCAGTTCTCTTTCACTTGACATGGACCGCACTGTCCACAACGTTTACGCCGCTTACATCGTGATCGATCATCCATGCCGTATCCGTCATGCTGCCCAGCCATGTGGTTTTCATCGAGCTCAATCACGAAGTCCTCATCCTCCGTGTGCACCTTCTGCGGGAATGACATCCCGGATGCTGATCCGTCACTCATCACGCCTGAAAGTACACAGGACAATATTCTAAACGAGACAAAATTTTGTCATGTGATATCTAACCTATTTGCAAGTGATATAATTTTCAAACGAGTTAAATGAACACTTAACTCCATAGGATATGGATAAAATCCCTTATGTGACCAGTGTAGATCCAGATCAGCCTGCTTCACAAATGTGCAGTCTAATCGGATCTGGATCTTTACTCTTGGCTTTAGGATTCAATGGATTATTTCTGACCAAGAAGTGACCGAGAAGAGAACAATATAGATCCAGAGCAGACTGTATGGATGTGTCAGCTGATCTGGATCTACACTGCTCACCCATGTGATTAAAGATGTATCTATGGAGTAAAGGGTTTAAACTTTTAAGGTTTTACAAGGATCCTCTTGAAAGCTCAAAAAGTGTGACTGTTTAAGTTCATTCAAGAAGTTGGGTTATTTGAAAAAAATTAAGTTTACCATGCAAGCATCATAATGAAATGGAGGACATTTCTCTGAGTTAAAGGACACGGAAATGTATATACAATTTAAGGGCTATCTTCAGTTATCAATGCATTGATAAAAAAGTAAATTATCAAAATCTCTCTAACAGCAAAATGCACTTCACTAAAACTTTGCATAAAGAAGTGTTATTAATGGCCCTGGTTAATGACAAACCACTTACAATAAAAAAAATGCTGTTGTGTATTTTTTTTTCAATTAAATGAATATTTACAACACAGCCTAGTTTAAACTGTACTCAATCTCAAATTTATACGGGATTTTCCCTTGACTGTTTAATAAAATTCCTCATAGTAATTTGACTAAATCCAGGAAGATTGTCTCTTTAGCTAGCTTTATAATTTCATTAAGGTGTGACACAATAAACAGGAAGAATGCTTGTTTTATGTCTAGGATTTTATTACTTTATTGTAGTAAACTGGTATTACAACCTTAAAACACATAAAAGGAACTGTTTCATAGTATGAAACAACCTGTGTTAGCAGCTAAGCCCTTTTTGTCGGGCTGAAGATTACAAAATTGAGATTAGAAAGGACCAGTCACCATTTCAGCCAATGAGATCCTTGAGATTAGTTTAATTCGTCCTGGTTTACATTCTCAGTTTTATAATCTCGGAGCCAGATTTGACAACTCTATTCAATTTAATAAAAGTAAAGCCTAAGCAGAAAATCAAGCTTTAGATTCTACAGTTATACCGTATATACTCACATAAAAGACTGGGATTTTCCCTCGGGGAAATAGCTTCAAAAGTGGGGAACCTGTCTTATAAGAGCCATCTACAACAAGGACCTTAATTTTTTGGAGGATTTCAAAGTTTCTCCTTAAAAATATGAACTATTTGAGTCTGGCCATTAACATTTGGCAACTCTTGAAACTTTCTTTTTTGTTGGTTTAGAAAAAATATTATATGTTTTAAACATTGTTTATGTTGAAGATAAAATTATTTGGAAATTAATGTTAATAGCATTCTCTGTTGATGTAGGCAATGTTTGTTGTAAGGGCCATTATTTATAAAGAGACTGTTATCATAAGCATTTATAATTATGTTGGACAGTGTAACAACAATTGATAATTTTCGCCAGTTTGCATATTGTCATACGCATAATTCTGCCCACTTTGCTTTGTAGTTGGGAAACATTGCAACTGATTATAATTGCCTCAGGCTGTGTTGTTTGAATCTGTCATAAGGGTCTATTAACTGATTAATGAACTCTGGTGTCAAGAAATTGTACAACATCAAAATTTCAAATACATTTTGACATAAACAGACTTCACAAAAAGTTGTAGGACCTCGGACATGTCCGATAGATTTTGCTTCGGTACAATGAAATGTGGTATGTTGTCGGTCCTTTAGTCCGGCCACTTTAAATCTAAGTGAAGCAACCTTTTCTTATGAAATTGTAAGCTGATTGTGATTGGTTGCATGATTCCAGTTGTCCTATCGAGAACTCAATAACAATTTCTAATGGCCTTGAAAAGAAAAATTGTGTTTTGACTGTCTTGCTTTTGCAGAGGATATTATGTGTTTAAACTGGTGATATTTAATGAATCACAGAGCAAATATCGGCATCAAGGCCATTCAGTTTCAATTTTACCAAAATTTAAAATGGCTTTGGTGCTGGTGTTGATTTTCATCTCGCAGAAACAGTAAAATGAAAGTATAACTAAGTTCCATAGAAAAGTTTTAGTTTGTTTTAACCCTTTCCTCCATAGACACACCTTTATAGCCTGGGCAAACAGTTTAGATGCGATCAGCTGGCACATCTGTGCCGTCTGATCAGGATCTGCACTGTTCGCTTTTTGATTTGTTAGGTTATTTTCGACCAAAATGTGACCAGTGCAGATCCTGCTCAGATGGCTCTATGTGGCGGCTGATCTGGATTCACACTGGCCGCGCATGCATAAACATGGAGGAAAGGGTTTAAAAGACAAAAAATTAAATATCTTGCAATCTGTCTTTTTTCGGTCTGGCAGATTTTCTTTCGGTCTGGCAAAATTTCATTGCTTATCGGACTGAATGACTGACAAATTTTTTGGCCTTTTGGGCAGTCTAACAAACTTGGTGAAATTTTATGAATGTAGAATACTTATTAAAACAAATAACATGCAAACATATTCCATCATAAATAAATTACATCCTAATTTTATCTCTAGTATCATAATTATTTCAGTATTATTCAGGGTTTCCCCTAGGATTTCAGGAAGGGTTGTCGCAGCATAGATCGAATTTATCCATTTTGTCACGCACTGCAACACGCTGTTTAATTTTCATTCTAGTGTTTATATCAGTTTTGTTTCTCATTTAAAAAAATAAATGAAACTAGAAATGTGTCCATAGGACACGGATGCCCCCGCTATGCATCGTTTCCAGATACTAAAGTGCAATGATGGGAATAATAGCATTTCAAAGACAGTGATGTTCGAGTAATTTATAAGAATATGCATAAACTTGATGATCAAGTAAATTATTTGTATTTGTGGCACTGTTGTCTTCTCATTACGGAAATGTCTGTGAAGAAGTTGGTGGTAATGCAATGCAATGTCATAGTGAACATTTGTGCCAAGTTATTTTGAAATCCCTTCTTTCATAAAGAAGTTATAGCCCGAACAAGTAAATTCAAGTTTTAGTAACTGTGACCTTGACCTTGTACTTACTGGCATGGGTAATGTACGCAACACACCGCCTTGTCATGGTGAACATTTGTGCCAAGTTATTTTGAAAACCCTCTATTCAAAACAAAGTTATAGCCCGGACAAGGAAATTCTATTTTTAGTAACAGTGACCTTGACCTTGGACCTACAGGCATGGACATGGTAAACAACTCACCACCTTGTCATGGTGAACATTTCTGCCAAGTTATTTTGAAATTACTATATTCCTAATGTAGTTACAACCTGGACAAGAAAATTCTATTTTAGTAACAGTGACCTTGACCTTGGACCTAGGCATGGGCATGGTACGGGACACACCATCTTGTCATGATGAACATTTGTGTCAAGTTATTTTGAAATCAATCTATTCCTAACAAAGTTACAGCCCGGACAAGAGAATTCTATTTTTAGTAACAGTGACCTTGACCTACAGGCATGGGCATGGTACGCAATACACCGCCCTGTCATGGTGAACATTTGTGTCAAGTTGTTTTGAAATCACTCCATTTATAATGAAGTTACAGCCTGGACAAGAAAATTATATTTTTAGTAACAGTGACCTTGACCTTGGACCTTCAGGCTTGGGTATTGTGCGGACACACTGCCTTGTCATAGTGAACATTTGTGCAAAGTTATTTTGAAATCCCTCCATTCATAACAAAGTAACAGCCCGGACAAGAGAATTCTATTTTAAGTAACACTGACCTTGACCTTTGACCTACAGGCATGGGCATGGTACGTGACACATCGCCCTGTCATGGTGAACATTTGTGCCAAGTTATTTTGAAATCCCTCCATTCATAACAAAGTAACAGCCCGGACAAGAAAATTCTATTTTTAGTAACAGTGACCTTAACCTTGGACCTAAAGGCTTGGGCATGTATGTGACATACCATCTTGACATGGTGAACAATTATACCAAGTTATTTAAAAATCCAATAAGAAATAACAAAGTTACAGAGCGGACAAGACTTTGCAAGAAAATTCTATTTTTAGTAACAGTGACCTTGACCTTGGACCTACAGGCATGGACATGGTACACAACTCACCACCTTGTCATGGTGAACATTTCTGCCAAGTTATTTTGAAATTACTATATTCCTAATGTAGTTACAACCTGGACAAGAAAATTCTATTTTAGTAACAGTGACCTTGACCTTGGACCTAGGCATGGGCATGGTACGGGACACACCATCTTGTCATGATGAACATTTGTGTCAAGTTATTTTGAAATCAATCTATTCCTAACAAAGTTACAGCCCGGACAAGAGAATTCTATTTTTAGTAACAGTGACCTTGACCTACAGGCATGGGCATGGTACGCAATACACCGCCCTGTCATGGTGAACATTTGTGTCAAGTTGTTTTGAAATCACTCCATTTATAATGAAGTTACAGCCTGGACAAGAAAATTATATTTTCAGTAACAGTGACCTTGACCTTGGACCTTCAGGCTTGGGTATTGTGCGGACACACTGCCTTGTCATAGTGAACATTTGTGCAAAGTTATTTTGAAATCCCTACATTCATAACAAAGTAACAGCCCGGACAAGAGAATTCTATTTTAAGTAACACTGACCTTGACCTTTGACCTACAGGCATGGGCATGGTACGTGACACATCGCCCTGTCATGGTGAACATTTGTGCCAAGTTATTTTGAAATCCCTCCATTCATAACAAAGTAACAGCCCGGACAAGAAAATTCTATTTTTAGTAACAGTGACCTTAACCTTGGACCTAAAGGCTTGGGCATGTATGTGACATACCATCTTGACATGGTGAACAATTATACCAAGTTATTTAAAAATCCAATAAGAAATAACAAAGTTACAGAGCGGACAAGACTTTGCAAGAAAATTCTATTTTTAGTAACAGTGACCTT
Source organism: Corbicula japonica (assembly GCA_038501625.1). Taxonomy (NCBI): domain Eukaryota; kingdom Metazoa; phylum Mollusca; class Bivalvia; order Venerida; family Cyrenidae; genus Corbicula; species Corbicula japonica. The sequence goes on from JAZAYU010000086.1 coordinate 1,995,872, forward strand.
GACCTTGGACCTACAGTCACGACACACTGCCTTGTTATGGTGAACATTTGTGCCAAGTTATTTTGAAATCCCTCCATTCCAAACAAAGTTAAGGGCAAAGTGTATATTTTTCTTAACAAAAAAATGTAAGTGAAAAAGGGGCATAATTTGAAAATATTGGAAGCATGGTTATGGGTCTTGTTAGTTATGATGTAGATTTTGATGGTGAAAATATATTTCAAGTTTCAAGGCAGTATCTCAAGTAGTTTTTAAGTTATGGGCAAAATGCACAAAATATAAGAAACAAGATATATTCCTATTAAAACTAATGTAAATGGAAGTATCAAAGGGCCATAACTTCTGAACAGAACATGTAAGAGCAAAACCCCACCTTTTTGCACAACAACATATCAGGCCAAGCATTGTGGTAAAGTTTCATCAAATTCCCAGCAGAGGTGTAGGAGGAGTTGCGTTCACAAGATATATTCCTATTAAAACTAATGTAAATGGAATTATCAAAGGGCCATAACTTCTGAACAGAACATGTAAGAGCAAAACCCCACCTTTATGCACAACAACATATCAGGCCAAGCATTATGGTCAAGTTTCATTAAATTCCCACCAGTAGTGGTGTAGGAGGAGTTGCGTTCACGAGATATACTCCTATTAAAACTAATGTAAATGGAAGTATCAAAGGGCCATAACTTCTGAACGGAACATGTAAGAGCGAAACCCCACCTTCATGCGCAACTACATATCAGGCCAAGCATTGTGGTCAAGTTTCATTAAATTCCGACCAGTAGTGTAGGAGGAGTTGCGTTCATGAGAATATCGGACGGACGGACGGACAGGAGCAACTCTTAATGCCCGTCTCCATTTCATGGCGGGGGCATAAAAAATGTTTTTATTCTTAAGTGGCTTTATTAATTCAAAGCCTTTTTAAAAATGACGTACATGTTAATAATAAATATGTCTTCACACACACACTGTTTTGGCTGCTGTAGGCTAACAGATTTATAGCAAAGATTCAAGTCATAAATTAAATTCTTACACCAAAAAATCTAATGCTTTTTAAAATTGAAACACAAATCCTAATTATATTATAAAGGCTGAAATTCCTCAGCTCCGAACATTTATAATTAGATCTAGTATCAATTAGAAATATTTATGAACACAAAAACTAAAATAAATGGAAATTACAATATAATGTGCTTTTTTGTAATTATATAAAGATGTTTCAGGAAAACTAAAAGCTTTTTTTTTTCAATAAAACATCTTTTGATGGTGGAAACTACGCAGTTGCACTTTTTTTACCTCCCTGTTTTTCAAGATCTGCAAAACTTGCACGAACCGCTCTTTCCGTAGGCGCCGTTTCTTCTCAAATACAGAACAAACTGACCGCGAATAACACCTTTCGCTTTTTGATTGCAATTATAACTCGTATAATTTACTAATTATACCTACCCGTGCGAAAAAGAAATGATGTCCCATGCCTTCTCAATTAAAGAACAATAGGAACGTGAATAATAACTCGCGCTTTTTTTTTATTAAAATAACTTGTATAATTTACTCAAACTTGATGCGCCACGCTTTCTCTGACTAACAAAAAAAATATCGTTACATTGTCCCGTTTGCAAAACATGTAATAAAATCGATCATTTTAACTGCACTATGTCTAGAAAGAAAAATTATAACCGTAAACGGCTTCTGAAGTCGGTCCACTGTATGACGTCATTTGTGTAAACTTTCACTGCGGCATATGACAATATTGAATGTTTGCTGGACGTTACAGCGTATTTTGGATTGAAAATGTGTTTCAGCTGCTTCTCTTTTGGAGAAGATCAAGCCGACGATGTTCTGAAAAAGTTGTCAGCGTCTAGGTTATTTTGTTTTCGATTTAATCGAAATGAAAATGGCTTTCTTGCTGTTGTTGAATTTCATCAGAGGCTGTAGCCTATGTTACGGAATAATCAATTAAGACCTATATATTACATCTATATTTTATCTATATAGGTCTTTGTAATCAAGATGTCAGAAAGTTTTATTTTCCGATGTTATCAAAATGGGGATTTATTTCACATGCGGTCATAATCAACTGTCGCGAACATGTGGGCGGAGCCGACATGCATTATCCATCAGTTCTTGTTACTGATTGGTTAACTCGCAAAGCTGATGACGCTGTCAATTATCGGCGCGATCAGGTGTCTCTTGTTTATTTATTTATCTTGTTTTATACTGATAATGCAATCAACAGCTAGGTACACAAGTCGCAGCGGGAGATAAGTCATGTCGGACAAATTGGGTCCTGAAATTATGGCTTGTCGCGTGCGACTAGCGAAAAATGGCCTGGGGAAAACCCTGTTATTGCATCATCAAAGATTTCACCCAGCGAAAAATGTAACATGCACATTACATGTAGACCAAACAATTTTAAAGCAGAGCCAAAAAAAAAACAACACCAGCGGTTTTTTTCCTTCTTTAACTACCTCCGCAAAACGGTAACATTCCCAAAGCTGACCGGAGTCTTCCCAATTCAAAGTACCGGACCTTATCTAATCCCCAAAGCTAATGTTTCCAACAACAAACAGTGCCGTTTCCCAATTGACAAAAGAGTTCTTTGCAAGAAATGTCGTTCAGCGTCAACAAACTGTACCGTGCAAAGGGGAGTAACTCTTATCAACAATCCGGTCAGACTCTTACTCAGTCGTTATCATTAAATAACAGACATGTGCAGTAAAACAGTCTTTGATCCGCTTTGCGTTTTATACACATCTTTTTTTCAGACTGGTTTACGGTCAATAATTGCAAGTTGACTGATTCTAACTGATAAAATTGAAGCGCAAAGACCAGTCTCCAGAAACTGAAAGTAGTTTACAAACTTCACAACAATGTTTAGAATGAGCGATTATTCAAAGGAAGCCGTTAAATACGAAACACTGGCACTCTTTTGTTGCGAGATTTTGGGAATATATCAACCGATCCCATGCCATTGGCGATGAGTCCCGAATCTGAGCAATTTGAACCAATGAATCTAGGTACTGATATCGAGCAACCTCCCCTACTTTCCCCCGTAAATCTGACTGAAACTAAACTTGAATCCAGCCTTCCGACATATTTGGAAACCAAACTGAGTCCCACTCAGAAGCTATCTAGAGCTAGCTGTAGCACAAAGACAAATTGCCTCAACCTGAAACTGAATCCAGCCCCCCACCTCCTTCCATTATAATTTCAAATATAGATTCATCAGATTCATTTCACATTAATTGCAACCTCAAAGAAACTTTTCCTGCCAATGGAAATTATTTTTCCATACTCATATTGTATTGATTAGATTACATGAAACCTACTTGAAACAATGAAACTTGAACATCAACATGAGTACTTTGTAAGAATCCTTATTTTATAATGCCTACATTGTTCCCATTTTTGATTACAGATGTATAACTTGGTGCAAAACAAGTCAATCAAATTTAACAAGATTAATGCCATTGCAAAAGCGAGCAGCTAGGATAATATTAAATAAACCTATGCGCACGCCAACATTTGAGCTCTTTAGAGAATTAAAATGGTTATCATTTCAAAGCAGATGTAAATACCATGTTTGTCTATTGGTTTACAAAACATTAAACAATCTTGTACCCAAATACCTTAACAATATTTTATCTTTTTCTACTAATTCCAGTTACAATCTTCGATCTATACAAAGGTATAATATTATAAATAACAGACCAAACACAAATTCTCTAAAACGAAACTTTAGTTACTTTGCTATGGAAATTTGGAAATCTGTTCCATCACGTATAAAACACATTCGTAATATCATGGCTTTTAAGACACAACTGAAAACATATCTTTTACTACAAGATTGTGACTTAATATAATCATTGATGTATTTTTTCTACTTACTGTTTTTAACCGATCTTTGATATGTTTACAGGTGTCTGTCAACTTTTGTTTTAAATGACAAAATGTACATATTTAACATTTCATGAATGAATGTATGTTGTTGTTGTTTTTATTTTTGTTTTATCTGTTTGTTGTTATAGAAGGCCTTATTGTAAATTAGACATTATATTTTGTAAATTTAATGTACTAAATAAGTAACCTTCTTTAAATAAAGATATTATTATTATTATTATTATTATTATCCTCACAATTGAATTTGAAAAACAGAATGGTTTACAAAATACAATAAATCAGCTGTACTGAAGGTTCCACAAATTATACTATTGGCAACATTCAAAATTGCCGAAAATATTTTCGATCGTATCCTTAAAATGCTTAAGTTTTTCAGGCGCTGTGATAAATACTGTTGTATGTAATATCAAAGAAAGCAGTACCATAAATGAACATGGAGCGGATCGTCTATTTTCAGTTTCAAATAACCAAAGAGTAAAAGGCTTGCATGAGAACAAAATTCAAGAGCAAATTAAATATTGTTGAAAATTAAAAGGTAAAGTTGCCCATGTGGCAGAACAGACAAAGAGTGATAAACACTTCAGTTTGCAAACTGTGTAAGATGAGCATAAAGTACAGTGGTGGAACCTCAAACTAAGCATTGATGCTTAACAAAATGCATGCATATCATGCTTCCATTAATGTCATGCATACTTTGAATGGATAAATATGTTTGCTAGAGTTAATTCAAGGATAAAAATATCCAAAACCTAAACTATCCAAATACTGCTCAACTTCCTTCAACTAATATTAATATCCCCTATAGACCAATGATCTATTTGATTAACACTTTTGAAATAGGCAAGTGACCTGGAATAAGAAAACACATAATTTTTGACGCCTATATGGAGCAACATTTATGTTCCAGAAAACCAATTTTGGCACAAAATATTTTTATTGTCATTCTGTTTGTTTGGCAATATTCGTTCCTTCTTCCGGGCTCCTGGTTAATACTTACGATGAATGTTTCGCTAACATCAAGACATAGTTGTGTAAGGAAGATCCCGGCTAACTGCTGAGTTATGAAAACCCGAGATTTAAACACAAAGGCATCAAAATTGTAGATACTGCTGCAGGTATGAAAATTTGGCCGCCATGCTTGTTTACAGCTTGAGATTACAAACAATCCATAAATGAAAATGCTAGAATTTGATAAAAAAAATTCAGATAAGTTTGAATTGAATGCGATTATTTAATAAAAAGTTAATTTATTTAAGTCTGAATAAGTTTTGATTCTAATTGTTTTATTTTCTTAAATAACAACAAAATAATATTTATGGACTAGAACTCCAATTTTGAAAACGAGGCTGTGAACTTTTGCTCCACATCAGCAAAATGGCTAACAACAACAGTGTTGACGAATATCTTGTGTATTTGAGGGACAATGCGCGAGAATTGAGAAAGCTAGGAAAAGAATGGGGCATGACGGAAGAAGAGATAGATTGTTGTGTTAATGAAGCACTGTCACTAACAGAGAACAAGGAAGATCTGAAAAAATCACCCAAAAATATTGCCAGAACAATGTGGCAATACTTCCGGGTTTTGATCAAATTCCTGTTCATATTTGGCTTGATATTGATTGGCCTGATTGGTGCTTTGTTAATAACAACATCATATCATGAACCAACCCAAAAGCTGGTTATTGGTGTAATCACTGCACACAGCTATGAGATAATGAGATTTGCAAGATTGGTTGCAATTCCATTGCATGGGATGTTCAACATTTCCAGTAAGTCAGGAATAATGAATATATACTGGAACAATGTTTAGTTATAGTCAACTCATCCATCGACTGTTTTCTGAATTTTAAGTAATTTTTATTAAAGAATACAATTGTTCAGTAATTGGGCAAGTTTGTTAAGATCTACCATCTGTGAATTATTATGTACACACCATGCAAAATTCATTATAAATCCTGATATTTTGTAAAGTATGATGTTGTATTATTTGTTGTTTAAATGTCTTGTTGCTGCTGCTTTCTACAACTGACTAAATAAAATGATGAGGATGACATTTGTGGCATATTTTTTTCAAGTTCTTCAGAGAATGTTAATATATAATTATCATGTATTTTGTTTTTCTTGTTAGAAATGGTTAACCCTTACCTCCATATATACACATTTTTAGGCATGTTTGACCAGTGTAGATCCAGATCAGCTGGCACATCTGTGCCGTCTGATCAGGATCTGCACTGGTCACTTTTTGGTCAGCAATAACCTAATAAATCAAATTGCGAACAGTGCAGATCCTGATCAGACATGTTTTAACAATATTCGATTGAACATGGACCAAAGAAAATAAATGGAGGCAAGTGTAACATTGATGAACAATCCATGGTATTTGTATACAGGGTATCTTTGTATTTCTCTACAGGGTATCACCATGAAGAGTGTCTGATTAACAACCCATGGTTTGTGGAACAAGCCCCAGACTGCAACATCTGTCGGAACTTCAAGATGATCAAATCATTCAATGCCTCGGACTTCTGTCAGATCAGATTTGGTTCATACGCACAGACTATGAAACCTGTACAGATCAAGGTTCGTATTACTTGAAATTAAGACCACCCTGTTAATAACACCACTACTTCAGTGTGCATTTTAACAGTTTTTACAGTTTATATTTTCTACACTGGAATTAAGTCCACCCCTTTTTAAGACCACTTTCAGCAAGTCCAACTGTTGGTCTTTATAGAGGAATTTCATTGAATTGTTAACTATTTCAGAATGCTTTGAAGCAGAATGTCACATACACAGATTTGCGGCTGGTTTATAACGCCCTTGATGACAACCTGTATGCCAGTCCACATCAGTTCACCAGTAATGATCCACGGATCCAGTCTCTGGATAACCTGTTCAACGAGGACCGAAGTGAAGAACTTAATTCAATGGAAAACCTTCACTTACACTGGTATTAAACCTTCTAATCACTTAAACTGGTGTTAAACCTTCACTTAAACAGATGTTAAACCTACACTTGCACTGGTAATAAACCTTCACTTACACTTGTTCACTTACACTGGTATTAAACCTTCACTTACACTGGTATTAAACCTTCACTTACACTGGTATTAAACCTTCACTTACACTGGTGTTAAACTTTCACTTACACTGGTATTAAACTTTAATTTACTCTGTTATTTAACCGTCACTTACACGGTTATTAAACCTTCACTTACAATGTGTTTAAACTTTCACTTACACTGCTGTTAAACTTTCACTTACACTGGTATTAAATCTTCTCTTACACTGGTATGAAACCTTTACTTACATTCGTATTAAACTTTCACTTACACTGGTATTAAATCTTCTCTTACACTGGTATTAAACCTTTACTTACACTGGTATTAAACCTTCACTTACACTGGTATGAAACCTTTACTTACATTCGTATTAAACTTTCACTTACACTGGTATTAAATCTTCTCTTACACTGGTATTAAACCTTTACTTACACTGGTATTAAACCTTCACTTACACTGGTATTAAACCTTCACTTACACTGGTATTAAACCTTCACTTACACTTGTATTAAACCTTCACTTACACTGGTATTGAACCTTCACTTACATTGGTATTAAACCTTCACTTACACTGGTATTAAACCTTCACTTACACTGGTATTGAGCCTTCACTTACACTGGTATTAACCCTTCACTTACACTGGTATTAAACCTTTACTTAGACTGGTATAAAACCTTCACTTACACTGGTATTAAACCTTCACTTACACTGGTATTAAACCTTCACTTACACTGGTATTAAACCTTCACTTACATTGGTATTAAACCTTCACTTACACTGGTATTTAAACCTTCACTTACACTGGTGTTAAACCTTTACTTACACTGTAATTAAACATTTACTTACACTGGTATTAAACCTTCACAACCTTCATTTACACTGGTAATAAACCTTAACTTACACTAATGTTAAACCTTCACTTATTCTGGCATTAAACCTTGTAAATTTTGTGGACATTATGACAGTTCTGTTTTAGGTCTGAGTACACTGTTGTGTTTCCCTATTTGTTTGATACAGAGTCTTGGGAGTTTCCTTGATGTATATACTCTTAGACAATATCAGGCATGGTCTTCTGATGAAGTTTGAATATAAATCTACATAAAAACATAGATTCCATTCCACCATGACTGTAGGTTTTTTCCTCGAATTTCACTTTGAAGACTACCACCCTTGCCTATTGACTAAATTTACTTGTGGCTAACCTGTTTATAGGTATTATTTTAAAAGTAATTTTGTTCTTATTCAAAATGTTTTGGATAATGATTTTTGGTTCCAACAGAAATACACAAATTCTATTTTTTAGAAGGAGTTTTATTTTTTCTTTAGCTATATTGGCCAGTCAGCTAATGTTTCTATAGAGTCTTTCTCCTAACTTTTTTTTAACCAACAGGGAAGCAGCTTTTATTAAGTGTACACTGATCTATAATATTTTTGTGGTTTTCAGGAATAGTCTAACAGTGAAAGCAAGTGCAGGGCTACGTACTCTGTTTCCCCGTCCTCACTTCCTTCCTGCAGAATCAGAGGTGTTGCTATGGAAACACGTTCTCATTGATGGACCCAATGCTACAACATACCGCCTGGTGAGATGATAGAAATCGTAAATTAGAATATTGGTAGATATAAATAGATGCATGATGACGCCGCTTACTTATAGATTTTTTTGTTCGTCCATCCGTTACGAAAATTTAACGTTGGCAATAACTTTTTTTATACATGTATTTCTTCATGAAACTTTCAAATTATATTTCTTATGACAACAGGCCCATGATGATGCCAAATTCTTCAGGTCACAGTCACATTTGATGGAGTTATGATCCTTTTTGTACTAAGATTTTGACATGAAAACTTAACTTTGGTTATAACTTTGCCATTTCACAAAATTTCTTCATAAAAATTTCAAATTATATTTCTTATAACAACAGGCTCATGATGAAGTTAAATTCTTCAGGTCACAGTCACATTTGATCAAGTTATGCCCCTTTTTGTACTTGGATTTTTACACGAAAACTTAATGTTGGCTATAACTGCCATTTCTCAATATTTCTATAAGTAACTCAAATTGTTTTGCTTATGACAACAAGCTCATGATGATGCTGAATTCTTTAGGTCAAGGCCACATTTGATTGTGTTATGCCCCTTTTTGTACTTGGATTTCACACGAAAACTTAACGTTGGCTATAACTTTGTGATTTCTCAATTTTTTTTTCATGAATAATTATAATTATAATTATATTGCTGAAGATAACACACTCATGATGATGACAAGTTGTTTTGGTCAAGATGGAGTTTTGCACCTTTTTGTACTTGCATTTTTCTTCCGACATTGTACCCGAGGGCGACACAAGTGTTCAACTGAGTACCCATCTAGTTCTAAAAATGGTTGATTTCCTTTTTTCCCTATATAAATTGTTAAGTTTTAAAGATTTCATGTTTTTCAGAATTTCTAATATTCATCAGTGTATTTCAGCCGTCAATCTCCAACTGCCCATTGAACATATACAGTCAAGGTAGTGGACACAGGCGTGTGCTGGTTCGGCCAGCAGGGGAGTGTAAGGACGTCTGTACTTCCATGCTTGTCTTTATGGATCCAGGCGATACATGTATGTACTGTCAACTGTTTTACCCTTTAATCCACATATGGCATGTGCGAACAGTGTAGATCCAGATCAGCCAGCACATCCATAAATGCGAACAGTACAGATCCTGATCAGATGGTACAGATGTGCTGGCTGATCTAGATCTACATGATTAACACTTTACTCCATTTCATGTGTACAGGCTTTTTAGCGTGTAAGAACAATATATAAATACACACAATGACAAGAAATAAATTCTTCAGCTGTGTTAGGAAATAGCTAGAATGTGTTCTTGGACACTGATGCCCCCACTGCTGCAACATAATTTTTAATAACAAAGTGCCTGAACTCTGGTAAAAATGGTTGCAGGAAAAAATCCTTTCTTTACAATCATCTACACATCCTGCTTGATCATCTGTGCAAGTTTGAAAGACATCCGCCTATAAGTTTAGGAGGAGTTGATGCCACAAGATTTGGGGACATACGAACGGATGTACATACAGACGGACGAGTGCAACTCTATATGCCTCCCACTTTGTGGGGGCATAAAAATAAAATGAAATGGTGGAATAAATTTACCCATTACTCCTTTTATCCCATGCGCAAACAGTGTAGATCATGATCAGCCAGCACATCTGAGCCAGGTGATCGTGTTTTCTTTTTGGTCAGAAATAACCTCATAAATAAAGTGAACAGTGTAGATCCTGATCAGACAGCATTAATGTGCCAGTTTATGGGGATCTTCACTGTTCGCTAATGCTATAACGGCGTATACATATATGGAGGAAAATGGTATGCAAGAAAAAGTATCTATTGCTTATTCTCAGTTCTGAAGGAAATATCCAGCCTTTGGAAAAGAGAACCGTTACCAAAACACTGGCTGGATAATCCTGTCCAAACATTACGCACACAAAAAATTCTGATAACTTGAGTTAATAGAGAGGTTAAATGTTTGTTTTATGTTTCAGTGTTGTTCAACAGGGACATGTGGCATGCTTATCTTGCTACCAACGGGAATGAAACCAGTGTGGGATATGTCATTGGTGTGATGTCATAATACCCCCCTCCCACCACGATCGATCAGATAACGGAACTTGATACTTGCATAATGGAACTCTTTTCCCTTCGTTATACTTATTCTTTATATAGAATAGCAAAGATTTAGTGCAAAATTGTTGTATTTCATATAGGGTGTGTCATGAGAAAAAGGTACCTTCGGAAAGTTGAAGTCATTTCTTGAAATGATGTCAAAAAAATTTATTATGCATTTCATGGTAAAAATAAAATTATTTCGTGAAAATGTGAAACGAAATCACCAAATTATTATGTAAAAATAATACATAATTGTAAGATATTTCCAAATTTATTAACAACTAAAATGTCAATAAAAAATATGACCGAAGGTACCATTTCCCATAATTTTTGTTTTCCCCTTTTGGCATTTACTTGGCTGCCATTTCTTAATCCTTACTCTATATACATGCATTTTATTGAATGTGTGACCAAGTTAGATCCAGATCAGCCAGCACATCCATGCCATCTGATCAGGATCTGCACTGTTAACTTTTATGTCAAAATAACCTAATAAATCAAAAAGGGAACTGTGCAGATCCTGATAAGATGGCACAGATGTGCCAGCTGATCTCAATCTAAACTGTTTGCTCATGCCATAAAGGCATCTATATGGAGGAAAGGGTTAATATTACTTCATTAAACTTTCTAATTATGTAATTGCACATGACAACAGGGCAAAATCTTAAGGACAAGGCCACATTTGACGAGAGTTATGCCCCTTTTTGAACATGGATTTTGTCACTAAAACTTGATGTTGGGTATACACATGTAAGATAAAAAAAAAACAACCTGTAATACGTCTTTCAGAAACACAATGGTAAGAATGTGATAAAGAACAGTTTTGCACCAAGTCCTCTGTAGGTTCCTTTTTTAGCTCACCTGAGCACGAAGTGCTCATGGTGAGCTTTTGTGATCGCCTGATGTCCGTCGTCCATCGTCCGTCCGTCTGTGCGTCGTCAACTTTTTCTTCAAACAACTTCTTCTCCTGAACTCCTGGGCCAATTGCTGAAACTTGGCAGGAATGTTACCTGCATGAAGCTTTACCAAAATTGTTCAAATGGTTCCAGTCCATTGCCTATCTAGGTCACAGAGGTTAAAAATAGATTTTGAACATGAAATTTTAAAAAATCTTCTCTGAAACCGTAAGGCCTAGAACTTTGATATTTGCTGTGTAGCATCACCTAGTGGTCCTCTACCAAGATTGTTCAAATTATAGCCCTGGGGTCAAAATTGGCCCCGCCCCAGGGGTCACTTGATTTTACATAGACTTATATAGGAAAAACTATAAAAATCTTCTTGTCTGAAACCACAAGGCCTAGAGCTTAGATATTTGGCATTTAGCATCCTCTAGTGGAACTCTACAAAGTTTGTTCAAATTATTTCCCTGGGGTCAAAATTGGCCCCGCCTCAGGGGTCACTTCATTTTGCATAGACTTATATAGGAAAAACTTAAAAAATCTTCTTGTCTGAAACCACAAGGCCTAGAGCTTAGATATTTGGCATTTAGCATCCTCTAGTAGAACTCTACAAAGTTTGTTCAAATTATTGCCCTGGGGTCAAAATTGGCCCCGCCCCAGGGGTCACTTCATTTTGCATAGACTTATATAGGAAAAACTTAAAAAATCTTCTTGTCTGAAACCACAAGGCCTAGAGCTTAGATATTTGGCATTTAGCACCCTCTAGTGGAACTCTACAAAGAATTGTTAAATTATTTCCCTGGGGTCAAAATTGGCCCTACCTCAGGGGTCACTTCATTTGACATAGACTTATATAGGAAAAACTTTAAAAATCTTCTTGTCTGAAACCACAAGGCCTAGAGCTTAGATATTTGGCATTTAGCATCCTCTAGTGGAACTCTACAAAGATTGTTCAAATTATTTCCCTGGGGTCAAAATTGGCCCCGCCCCAGGGGTCACTTCATTTTACATAGACTTATATAGGAAAAACTTAAAAAATCTTCTTGTCTGAAACCACAAGGCCTAGAGCTTAGATATTTGGCATTTGGCATCCTCTAGTAGAACTCTACAAAGTTTGTTCAAATTATTTCCCTGGGGTCAAAATTGGCCCCGCCCCAGGGGTCACTTCATTTTATATAGACTTGTATAGGAAAAACTTTAAAAATCTTCTTGTCTGAAACCACAAGCTGAGAGTACTTTTGTACTAAGGTGAGCGATATAGGGCCATCATGGCCCTCTTGTTAAGTATTCTATACATACATAATAATAGGAGATAGTGTTATAAACTCAGTGTGTTAAATCCCAAAATTGACAAAAACTTTTTTTGCCATTTTACAAGTACCTCAGTTAAAATCCTCATCTTTTTAAAGCACTGCAAGATTTGCTGTTTTTGAACGCTTTACTCAATGGGATATCACTTATTTCCAAGTGCGACAGTGCAGACATCTGTGCAGTCTGATATGGATCTACAATGTTCACTTAGATCTGATGAAGAAATGAACAGTGAAGAACATGATTAGACTGCACAGTGTGAATCTGATCTGGATCTACTGGTTGCACCAAAGTTTTATCCCAAAGATTAAAACAGACAAAATAACCAATATTACTCACATTATTGAATCTCAGATTTTGTTCTCTACTTTTTTGTTCTAGATTTTATATAAAACTATATTTTATATTTTTTTCCACTAAGTTATGTATATATTATGTATCTGCACCAAATAAACAAAAAAGTATCTACTAAGCTCTGTGTTTTCTTTTCAGTGTTCTTAAAAAACAACTTATGTTAATTTTGATCGGAAGAAATAATTTATAGGGCAAATGATCTGAAGATGCCATTTCAGTGGTTAAGAATGCAATAGTTAATAAATTTTATTGTACACCTATCATCAGTAAAATATGTCTTAGTCAGGTTGTCAACACTTTCCAGGGTTTGTAACAAAGTGTGTACATGGCTACAATATAGGGTTCAGAACGCTTTTAATTGCGGTCATCATGTACTTAAGTGATTTTGTAGGTAAAAATCTGATTGGTTAGGGAAGTTTTCGATAAAACCACATTTTAGTTACTCGTCATCAGATCCTAATATTCTTGCGGGTTTTAGGAGATGATTTTAATCAGATTGAACTTTCCAATTGCTATTCTCTGCGTTAGGTTCCAGGCAGGTGTCGCAGGACAAATCTAGTCACTGTTTGGGGACTTGTAAGGGGCCTGGAAAGCTTAGTTCAGAGAGTAGTCACCCTGGTTAGGGTCTGTGTCTGGCTGCACATCTAAAAGACTATTCTTGCCCACTAACATACATACATGACGGCATTGCAAGGATAGTCTTAGTAATGATATTGTTCATAGTACCCTCTGGAATTCGAAGACGAAGTCCAACTTGAGGAAGGGGAATGTATTGCGGTACTTATCAAGTGGCTATTTGGGGAGATGTGTAAGCGGCCGGATAGCCTACATCCCCCAGCTACCAGTTTAGATACAGATAAGCCTGCACAACTGTCTTCAAGAAATGCCGAACGTTTACAAAACAGAAGAAATGCCTCCCTGCCAATAAAAGCATCTCTGTACTGATCAACAGTGGAATATTATGAACCTTCTTACTGGTGAGATCATGTATCATAGACAGGAGACCATTCTCTAATCTCCAATACCTGATTGGCGGAAATGGAACCTTTTTTAAAACTGACTGATCAAATGCAAGAATTATTTATGACTGGTCTTTAAAATCATGACCTGAGCAATGACATGTATGTTTCACTGAAGATAGTATTGGCATATTAACTTAAGGGCTTGCCACACTCCTCCCAATTCTATTCATGGATAAAATAAAAATCATCAAATCTCAGTAATGGCAAAATGCCGTTCAATGAAACTTTGCACAAATGAATGTTACTAATGTAACTTTATTTTGCATACAGAACGACACGTTAGAAAAGTAAAGAAACAAAGCTAGACCTAAAAATTCCTTGAATTCTATTTGCATAAATTCACAAAAACTAAGGGATGCAGAACATAATTTTAAATTCCCTCGTGAGCGCAATGATACTGACAAGAAAATGTTGTGTACTTTGTAAAAAACTTTCAACTATTAAAAGCGAAATCAGTGATTGTCATCAGTTTACGCGACCAGGAAATTGAAGGTCAAATACACTTTTACTAATATCTCGTAAAGTTTACATATGTAAATCACGAGGGCACAACAAATTGTTGTCAGTATCATATTACTCATGTGGGCATTTAAAATGATGTTTTGTGTTCTTTAGTTTTTGTGAATTTATGTAAATAGAAGTTGAGGGAATTTTTTGATCTCGCTATTGTTCTTTACTTATCTAATGTGTCTTACCATCTGTAAAATAAAGATACATTAATAACATACATTTGTGCAAAGTTTCAATTAACAGCAGTTTGCCGTTATTGAGATTTTGATAATTTTCTTTTTATCGATTAATAGAATTGGGAGGAGTGTGGCAGGCCCTTAATATTACATAATCAGTGTAACACAAAGCAAGTCAAATCGTTGTTAATCTAAATGTCGGTGGCAGAGCCTGGGGCTATCAAGTATTGTTTTAGAGCAAATAACTGTCAAGAAGTGTTTGCCAGCTGTTACGTGATGAATGGTGTCAATGTTTAGCTTGTAATTTGAACATGCAGGGTAGGACTCCACTGTACAAATGGCCTGGTGTATTTTGTGTTATATGTGCAAGATGTTTTTTAACCCATTGCTCCATATATTATACACATATCATACCATGTGTTACCAATATTGATCCAGATCAGCTAGCACATCTGTGCCATCTGATCAGGATCTGCACTGTTTTCTTGTCAGATATAACCTTATAAATCAAAAAGCAGTGGCATGAGTATGCCAGCTGATCTGGACCTACAATGTTTCCTGCGAGTCTAGTCAGGACTGATAGCAACAGCATTGATCAGTATGTAACAAGTATTCTTTGCATGCCAACCACAAGAATGGAGATTTACCCTTAACTTCATATGTACAGGTTTTATCATACAGTATAGAATACCCTGAACAGCCGGTATATCTGTGCCATCTGATCAGAATCTACGTTGTTCATTTTCTGGTCAGAAATTACCTAATTTATCAAAATGCAAACAGTGTATGTAGATCCTGATTCGATGGCATGGATGTGCTAGCTTATATGGATCTGCACTGTTCGTTCATATAAAGGGTTAAACACGTCTTGAAAATGATAACAGAAAAGAATTGACAAATAAGCATTTTATAAATTCTATAGCATATAAACAAATATCACAATGTACTGGTAGCAACTTTAGTGTGCATGTATGAAATGTGTGCTAAAATAGAAAAATAAATAGATGAAACAGCAGTAGCCACATAACATTGTACAGTCACAGAATTTTGCAGCAGTTTCCATATAATAAATAGGTTTTTAGTCCTTACTTCATATATATAACTTTTATTGCATGGGCGAACAGCGTAGATCCAGATCAGATGGCACATCATTTGTCATCCGATCAAGATCTACACTGTTTCTTGGTCAGAAATAAGCAGATAGTGTAAATCCTGATCATTAATCCTGATCACAAGTGTGCCAGATGATCTGGATCTACACTGTTTGACCATACGATAAAAGTTGTATCTATGGAGTAAAGCGTAAACACATTCAATAACCACAGACATATACATGTTAGAAAGAATAAAATATGTAGCACAATCAAAGTTTGGTGTACATTTGTTTAATTCGAATAAAACAATAGATAAAGAAAGTTCTCTTCATTCTTTACCTCTTGTGATATGGCTCATGTCCTATGGGCAATCAGGCTAGATCCAGATCAGCATGCATTTCTGTTCAGCCCGATCAGGATCTACTGATTGCGAACAGGATAAAAACCAAATCTGTGGATAACTAATTTAAATATCAAAACTACATGCACACAAAAAGTTTATCTTCTTTAGGTGAGATTTCTTAAGTAAAATTCACCGTTTACTCCATTTACACACATTTTAATGCATGTGCGACCAGTGTAGATCCAGATCAGCTGCTACATCTGTGCCATCTGGATCTGCACTGGTCGCATATTGGTCAGAAAAATCCTAATAAATCTAAAGTCTAACAACGCAGATCCTGACCCGGTGGCATGGATGTGTTGGCTGATCTAGATCTACACTGTTCACCCTCGCAAGAAAGGTGTATTTATGGAGTAGGGTTAATAAAAATGATGAACACAAATGACTCAATAACTTCAAGCAAGAAGGATTTATTGTTGCCAGTTCATGTTTTCAAAGCTTTTAATGTATAGGGTTTAACTCTTTCCTTCATAGACACACCTTTATTGCGTGGGCGAACAGTTTAGATCCTGATCAGCCGGCACATCCATGCCGTCTGATCAGGATCTAAACTGTTGGATTTTTTATTCTTTAGGTTATTTCTGACCAAAATGCAACCAGTGCAGATCCTGATGTGCTGGCTGATCTGAAGTGGCTTTTTTGCAAAAAAAATCCAAAATGAAATTAAATGATACCACAGTTAATTCCCTTCACTCCTTTAATATACGGCTTAAATGTGTGAACAGCGTTGATCTAGGATATGATCAGGATCTACACATTTAGTTTTTAAGTCAGAAATAACCTAATAAAACAGACAGTGAACAGTACAGATCGTGATCAGACAGCACTGATGTCAGCCTGCACATCTGTGCTGTCTGATCTGGATCTACTCTGTTTGCCCATGCCATAAACCTGTATCTAAGGAGGAAAACGTTGAATGGCAAGGATAAACAAATACATATCATAAACATAAAATTGTGACAAACTTAACAAGCAGAACGGTGATAAAATGCCTTATATATAAATAAAACACAAATTATAGTCTCTGAAACCCATAAAAATCACCAAAAATAAATTAGAATAATACTCAATTTTAACCCTATACTCCGAGGTTATGTCTTTTATCACATGGGCGAACAGTGTAGATCTAGATCAGCTGGAACATCCGTGCTGCCTGATTAGGATCTACACTGTTTGCTTCTGGTCAAAAATAATCTTATGAATCTAAAAGCAAAGAGTGCAGATCCTGATCAGACATATACATATGCTGGCTTGTTTGGATCTACACTGTCTGCACATGAAATAAACCACATATAGGGAGTAAAAGGCTAATAACATTGGTTAATACTAGGAGTCTTTTCCCAAAACTAATACGCTGGTTCAAAAGACCTTACTGTGTAAATCCTGAAACTGACAAACTAATCGCGAGTGGAGAGGAAGCAGACCGCAAATCTGGGTAGGAGTGCAATAGGGGCTGAATCGAATTGAAATAGAAAGGAATGGAGACGAATTGGTATGAGCATTTTGATCGCTTGAAGTGAAAAGTTCGTACTGGATGGCTACTATTAATAGGTTATTGGTTTAAATAGTAATGCCCTGAATTGCTTCTTCCACTTTTACCAATTCATTAACAACGATATTGAAAATGAAACTCATGAAACAATAATTATCTATTTATGAATTAACATTTTAAGATGGAGATAGTCCCCTGAATTGAGTGTAGTTACAAATGTGCTACCTTTAAGGATTCATTGTGGGCTATTTTACAGTTACGATGAGCATGATCATGAAATTAAATCTTAAAGCTGGCTATTCACAGTTCAGGGGTGGAATACTTCAATGTCTCAGATGTTGTTAATATTTATTGTTAACAGGATTGAATTCAACTGAAATTTTGGGCTAATCAGTACATTTTAGGAACTTTTGTATGTGAATTTCACTGCGTGAGTAACACAAATACAACCTTTGCTTCTAATATAATCACTTGTGTGGTCTTCAAAAGTATTAATTATAAATTTTGATTTTTGAAAACACTTTTTTCGCCCCGATATGTGACCAGTTGGCCAATATTGTCCTAGTTGTGCGTTTAAATTGAATAAGTTTTACAAGAAACTGAAATATTTAAATGAACAGAACTTTTAACAATCAAAATTAATTTAACGTTAAATTATTTGATAAATAAATGTTAAATATTTAACAATAGATATCAGCAATTGGGCTAAAACTAGCAAAAATACTTTACAGAGGTACTCACAGTAATTTATGACCAGAGGCGTTGACATACAGTGATTTGGATCTGATATGACAAACAAATTTTCATACTTTACCCTTCCTCCATATATATAACTTTAAGACGTGGGCGAACAGTGTTGATCCAGATCAGTTGCTTCATCTGTGACATCTGATCAGGATCTACACTGTTCACTTTCAGATTAATTAGGTAATTTCTGATCAAGATGCGACTAGTGCAGATCCAGATCAGCCAGCACAGATGTGCTTGTTAATCTGGATATACAAAGGTCACTCATGCTTTAAAGTGAGATGTGCAGGATTGATGAATGGAACAGATTTGCGAAAAGGCTTATTAATCAGTTGAATATCATTATTTGAAGCTCAAATATTGATTTACACCTGAAATATTTCAAACCAATATTTTATAAAAAAAGATATATAAATGGTGTTTCCTATCCTATGCGATGCGCATAGGTTAGCTATTTTTGTATTTCCCGCGTAAAGTCGCGGTGGTTTTTGCAATTGTCACATGATCACTTCAACCAAAATACACATTCTGTGTGCCTTGCCGACTATCGACGTCACCATTTGTTTCAAAATCCCTGGGCAACCACGAATAGTAAGCTCAGCAATGAGCTAAATATAGAATGATCGCTAAATATAGAATGTATTTTTGTATAGGGATTTCTTCAGCGGATTGTTTTCAGGTCCGGTAAAATGGTAAAATTAACCGAAAACTTCCTCCTGGAGGGTTTGAAATGTAGAGTTTAGTGAAAAGTACACGTGTTACATAGATCGATCTGTTTACGATTTTACCGAGTACACCTGCTTGATCCTGCACATCTCCCTTTAAAATCTGTTTATATGGAGTAAGAGGGTAAATTTACAAATATGAAAAAAATATGTTGTGCCAGTAAAAAAGCTGCAGTGTTTACATACATAGGGTCTTTAGATAACCAGACGTGGCTAGGAAATCAAATTTAGCTTTTATCAAAAGACTACAAGTTTACCTACTCTTAACATTTACAACATAAAGGAGTTTTCTCATGATTAAAAATTGTGTGAAAAGTTAAAAATTAACTCTTTACTCCATGGGGATAGGGCAAACCTAGATCCAGATCAGCTGGCACATCTGAATCATCTGATCAGGATCCACACTTCACCACTTTCTAATCCATATGGTTATTTCTCACCTAAGTAGCAAACAGTTTAGATCCTGATTAGACTGCAAGGATGTGCTGGGTGATCTGGATCTTTACTGTTCACAAATGATAAAACCGTATCTATGGAGCAAAGGGTTAAGTTACAAAATAAAGTGAACCAAAATTGTTCTCATTACTACAGCAATTAGACAAGCACTTATTATTTAGTAATTAATTAAACATTCCTAAAAGGAAAATCTAACCTTATGACCCTATTTATTCCCAAGTGCTTTTTTACAACACAAACGATTTCAACAAATTGTTAGCATAAATAAAAAGTAAGTATACCTTCTTCTACCATAAAGAAAATCTGCTAAGTATAATTAAAACATTCTGATAAACTCTCTTTTTCAAGCTGCTCCCATTTGTAAGGCTCCCAAAGACAGACTGACAGACCAACATTCTGACTAACAGACAGACAGAAGCTGCTGAATGAAAATTTATCAAAATAGTTGGTTTGAAAGTTCCCTAAGACAGACACACACACACAGGTGGACCAACCAACAGACAGAGAGTAGCTGCTGTATGAAATCTGGATCACAGTAACTAACTCTAACCAACACCTGATGTGAAATCAAATGAACAACTATACATGATAGCAACACTACTGGTTGAAGTTAAGATTGAGACAAACGCCAAAGGTTTTGACCACATAACAAGACTTAACCCTTTACTCCATATATACACATTTTATTGCATGTGCAACAAATGTAAATCCTGATCAGCTGGCACATCCATGACATCTCTTTAGGATCTAGAATATTCACTTCTTGATCAGAAATAACCAAATAATAAATCAATAAGCAAACAGTGCAGATTCTTGTCAGACGGCACAGATGAGTGGGCTGACTTGGATCTAAGCTGTTCGTCCAATCAATTGTATGTATGGAGTAAAGTCTTAAAAACGTCTAAAATTTACACTTTTTTCTGTAGGTCTACTCTGTACTAACAACAAACAAACAATAAGAATGGTGTAAATTGTTATGTACCAATGGTTTCATTGAAATTCAAACTCCAGGAATAATTATTGTTTTGAAAAATGTGCCATCTAATCAGGAGTTGTTTTATGTTCAGAAATAACCAATAAATAAAAAAAAAGCAAACAGTGCACATTCTGATAATACAGCATGGATGTGCAGGGCGGAAATGGATTTACCCACACCATAAAGGTGTTTACATGGAGGAAAGGCTTAAAGTCCAGTTTGTATATTGCAGGTTTGAAAACTGATTTAAATTGGTTTTACTTGTTATTAAATAAGGTTTTCAATTAACATTTTCCTCCAATTACAGGTTGAACAGTGCAGATCCAGATCCACTGGCACATCTGTGCCATCTGATCAGGATCGACACTTCGCTTTTTAATTCATTAGGTTATTTCTGATCAAGATGCAAGCAGCGCAGATCTAGCTCAGATGGCACAGATGTGCCAGCTGATCTGGATCTGCACTGGTCACACATGCATATAAATGTGTGTGGAATAAGGAATAAGGGGTTAATATTTCCCATCTCCTGCCGAGTTGTTTGACAAACTGGGCTGGTCATAGCAGAACTACACTTGTATTTCCTTATCTGATCATGTGACTCACCTGTCACCGATCACATGACTTTCAGGTAACTGATCACATGACTTTCATGTCATTGATCACATGAGTCGCTTGTTACATGACATTCGGTCCTGATCAGATGACTTGTCATTTGTCACATGATTTTTCTGTCTCACATGTCACTGATCACATGACTTGTCACTAGTCACACAATTTATTTGTCATGTGTCCTACTTGTCACTGATCACATGACTTCAATTGCCACTGATCACACAATTCACTTCTCTTCCTGAAGACTTGTTTCTTGTTTCACAGATGGATCACAATAGAAGAAACTGACTGGAATTCCATTAGATCACAGGATGCATCGATATTCTATAAGATCACAGGATACACCGGAATTACAATTGATCACAGGATGCATCGGAATCCCATTAGATCACAGGATGCCCCAGAATTCAATTTGATCACAAGATGCACTGGAATTCTTTTAGATTACTTGATGTACCAAAATTCCATTAGATAAAAAGATGCACTGGAATTCCATTAGATCACCCAATGCACTGGAATTCCGATAGATCTCACGATGCACAATATCACAAAATGCCTACTACAAGCTGAAGGTTGACCTCCATTTCACACACTTAGAAAACATTTGCTACAAAAAAAACATATCACTTTGGAGGAGGCAAAGGTTTTGATGGTAAGCTAGGAACTGTGGGTAGGGATCGTCGTATCTTCGGTTGAGTGGGGATGGCCATCACTGCGCGAGCTGTGGAGGGTCGGTTAGGAGGTACTGGCCTATCGTATGAACTACTCCTGATTAGGGGACTAGTTGACTCCTTAAAACTGAAATAATAAATAAGAAATGAGTTGAATGAAATTAATTAATTAATTAATTGATTAATTAATTAATTAATTATTTCATATATAGCAGTTAACAGAAGCCTTCATTTTGTTTTTAACACTTTACTCTACACAACTTTATTAAAATATTGCTAGACTTCAATATGAATCACATTTTCTCCATAGAGATGGTTTGTATACCATGTGCAACAGTTCAGATCCAGATCACCCTGCAAATCTGTGCAGTTCCAGGTTCAATACAAGTTGCTTCTAGGTCCACTATATTAGCAAATATACATGGTATCACTTAATTGTTTGTGGAAGAATTTTTAGCAAAAGCCAAAAATAATGTATTATTTATACGGGCATAAATTTGCACTAATGAATAATTCTCATGAATAATTATTATACTTGGTTTAAATTTGCGCATTTACATCAAGACAAAAACAGAAACTTAAATTGGTGCAAACTATAATGATACCAGAGAAGTTTGTTTCCTACTTTTGTCCTTAAAACAATACTGGAAGTACTCTTTCAGGCACATCTTACCTATTTCTACCAATAACGGGAACTCCTGAAGATGGTGCAGGCGGTAACCCTGTTGAATTTATTTTCAAACCACTTGACCCCCGCATTTCACTCCTGGCCCCTTGAACCGGACCAGAACCCAGCAGTCCGGTGAGCGGGCTATCCGGTGGCAACTGTACTTGTGGTTCTATATTAATATGTTTTCTCACAATGTCTCTCTGATTGGGAGGTGGGATATTGTCTGTAAGCCTATTTTTTATATCAGATATTCTAAAAGGCTCAGACGAGCTTGATCGTAACAAAGAATCGGAGTCATCGTCATTTGAAGAACTTGAACGCACACTATGATTAATGTCTATAGGTTTTGATTTCAATGTTCTGGTTTTATTTGATGTGAGATTTTCTGGCGAAGATACTGGTACAAATGAGGAAACTGAAAAGGAATAAATACTGAATATAAGTATTCATTTATGACTACAAAGCATTTAGAAAAGTTTCTGTATCAAACATATAGGAAAAAACTTCCCTCTTGGCTGAGTAGACGAAGATGTTAAGAAATTTGGGAAAATATTTCTAGTCAATTAATTTTCAAAGAATTTGATTTAAGTGTATTACTTTCATTCTTGAAAAAAGCCAAGGGCCATAATATTAAATTTGAGTGATAAAGAAACGTGTTTATCTATTATGTGCATCGCTTATAGGATATAAACACAATCTACAAAAGAATGGACACAAAAAGCACAGATCCCATACCACCAAAATATACCACAAACCTCAAAACACTATAATTACACTTCAACTTCGCCCCTATGATAAAATCTTATTCATCTAATGAATCATAATATCTGAAGGTATTTAGTGTGACATATTACTTTAAGTGCAGATCCTGATCAGACAGGAAGGATGTGCAGTATATATGGAGGAAAGGGTTAAAGAATGCATAAAGTATGCATTAAGCTGTTTTCCATACACAAATGAAAACCATCAAATATCTTTTCAATCCTAAAGTGGACTTTCTAACAAACAACATGTCAATAAATTCAATTAGTGTCAATTTTTGACTTATTGAAGGCTAAATAAGGATAGCAGAAGAAGTGCAAATACATGACAGAATGCAGCGATTATAACTGTATACTGTGCAGATATGAGACAACAGTAATATTGGGGAGGTCATTGCACGAAGCTGCCTTTCACATTCCAGCATCAGTACAAACAAAGAATCTGGTATGCAAGACTGCTTTTCTCAAAACTAAAATTGTTTCTGTTCACCAAACCTTTACTCCATAAATACATCTACATTGCGTTGGCAAACATTGTAGATCTGGATCAGGTGGCACATTCATGCTGTCGGATTAAGATCTACACTGTTCACTTTTAGATTCATTTGTTTATTTCTCACCATTATGCAACCAGTGCATATATCCAGATCAGACAGCACAGATGTGCCAGCTAATCCGGATCTACACTGGGTGCACACAGAAGTGCCAGCTAATCCGGATCTACATTGGGTGCACACAGATGTGCCAGCTAATCCGGATCTACACTGGATGCCCACAGATGTGCCAGCTAATCCGGATCTACACTGGGTTCACACAGATGTGCCAGCTAATCCGGATCTACACTGGGTGCACACAGATGTGCCAGCTAATCCAGATCTACACTGGGTGCACACAGATGTGCCAGCTAATCCGGATCTACACTGGGTGCACACATGTATATGGAGTAAAGGGTTCGCTGACTAACAACAAAAGTAAGACAGAAGGAAGGCTGCATGCAGAACCTGAAGGCAAAACTTTACAATTATCATCATCTGCAGCATGTAGCCGGTTTTCGTCCCGAACTTTATGTATAGCTTCATCATCTCTCAGGGGAGACAACTCTTCATCAGACTCGACTTCGGAATCACCAGACAAGCTGATGGCATCGTCGGCCTCATCGTGATGTATTTTTAGAACCTGCGGAGCTTTACTCTCCCGAATCTTCACCATTCGCCTGAAATAGATAATGAGCAGTCAACAAATGCTCTTTATAATTTGGAGAAAACACATAAATGACAGGGTTACCCATAACATCAATGACCAGTTACCCATGATATTTTTGACCATCAATCCATGGGTATGTGAAAATTGTTGATCAGTTACTCAAGGGCATCTGAAATTGTTGACCACTTACACATGGGTGCGGAACATTGTTGACCAGTTACCCACAGGTATGGAACATTGTATACCAGCGACCCATGGGAATCGAACATTATTATACTGCAATATGATTGACAGTGAAGCTTCACTTACTTTTCATGTTCTTGTTTCCACGCCTTGAGCTCATCAACAATTTCACTTCTGTCCCTCTCTTCTTCTGGTAAAACATCGTACGTATGCTCTGTTTTGAACTAAAACATACAACACACAACATTAGTAGTGCAGTTATCTCTCTTAGCCATTAAATTTATTATGTACCAGTGTATTGGTGTTTGTTTTTTCCTTTGTTTTTTTTTCTTTTTTTTATGTATACTGACTCACATGCATTTCTGCTTTTTTAAAATCATGCCTAAATTAATTTCTGTTATAGGTAACAAGTAAACTTTGTATTATATTCAAAATGTTCACTTCCTGTCGGTGAGTTTATATCATACAGAATCTTAGTAACTTAGAAAATATATCTGAAGACAAAATTACCACTTTAACCCATTACTCAACATATACGCCCTTTATCACATGGGTGACCAGTGAAGATCCGGATCTGCCACATTTGTGTCATATGATCTGTAACTATAATGTTTGCCCCTTGGTCAGAAATAACCTAATAAATCTTAAAACAAATAGTTTAGATCCTGTTAAGATGGCACAGATGTGCCAGCTGATCTGGATCTAAACTGTTGCCAAGAGATTAAAGACATATATAACTATGGAGTAAAGGGTTAATATTTATATTAGTGTGTACATGTATATATTTGCAATTCAAAGCATGTGTCATCAGCAAAAATACAGTCTTTAAACAAAGGAATGTTTCAAACAAAACAGGTAATAAAGTGAACATGCTAAAATTTTAAATTTTTTCATCAACCCTGTACATGTATTCTGGACCCAAGATCATCAAACTAAACAGGAAACCAGTCACAAATTAATCTCAAGCATCTGATTGGCTGAAATGGCGGCTGGTTGCCCTTCAGATGATTGAGATTAGAGACTGGTCTCCAATCCCAGTTTTATTCTCTTGGGCCTTGTTAGTAACACTGACAGTTCAAAACTGAGTCAATATTAAGAAGTGATTTTGCCATATCATTTAGAACATAAGACTTAACCCCTTACACCATATATACAGGTTTTACCTGATCTGGATCTATACTGGTCACTTCTTAATCAGAAATAACTTACTGAATCTTAAAAGCAAACAGTTCAGATCCTGATAAGACATAATCTGATCTGGATCTACACTATTTGCCCAAATGATTAAAGTCGTATCTATGGAGAAAACTTTTGAAGTGATTGAACAAATTTATTTTTTAACAGCTCCTTTATGATGATGTTGCCAAATCTGTTTTGTAATGGACAAATTTTATCAAATTATTTCCTCTTATGTAATGCATAAATGATAAACCAAAATTATTTCTTAAAATCTTATTAAAAATCATATTTTAAGGTCTATCACCTTTTATGATATAAGCGACTTATGCAGCTGATCCTCTGGGGCCAGAAATAACCTAATGAATCTAAAGGCAAACAGTGTACATCCAGATAAGATGACACATCCACGTACCTGCTGATCTGGATCTACACTGGTTGCCCATGTGATTGAAAGTGTTTTTAAGGATTAACCCTTTCCTTCATATATATAAGCCTTTTATGGCATAGCAAACAATGTTGATCCAGATCAGCTGGTACATCTGTACCCTCTGATCAGGATCTTCACTGATTGCTTTTTGGTCAGAAATAACCTACAAACCAGATGGCACATCCTGGTACCAGCTGATCTGGATCTATTCTGGTTGTCCACATGATGAAATGCATATTTATGAAGTTAAGAGTAAACATGATGAATGTAGATCCTGGTGCTCAGAAAAATAAAACAAAGGTGATCTAGGTTAGGGAAATTTGCTATATTCAAAAGTCTGATTGGTGCATTAATTTTCGATCAGGAAAGAACAGGTACCTTTTGAAACTCATTCCAGACCTATAAAAATATATATACAAAATTAAAAAAAAACTTTTTTAGAACTGAAAAGAAGGCAACCTATATCTTTATAAGGCTAATACAAGACTTGGATTACAAATATCATATAACAATGGCACAAAGATTGCAAAGGGTAAGGGCAGTCTACTTAAAGACAAATCCTTTATCCTCAGGGTTGGAAGTAAAGTTTCCAGAAAAGAGGTTCAGTTGGGACCATCTTATGGTAGTTACATGATAATTTCCATCTTTTTGGCCAAAATCCTTGGAATTAATTAATATTGTTGCCCAAAACAGTGGTTTTTGAGTGACCAGAACTCCCTCTAGATCTGCCCATGCACCACCTTGATAAGATCTCCTATCTGATGGTTATGTAACATTCCTAATTAGGTGTCAAACACCCCTTAACTGGCCCTTCAATTTGTGCCATCTGCTTTCCAGGTGTCCTTTTATCATTAACTGATTAGTGAGATACAGGGATTAGGGATATTGATGATGCAATATG
Organism: Corbicula japonica; assembly: GCA_038501625.1. Classification (NCBI taxonomy): domain Eukaryota; kingdom Metazoa; phylum Mollusca; class Bivalvia; order Venerida; family Cyrenidae; genus Corbicula; species Corbicula japonica. The sequence goes on from JAZAYU010000086.1 coordinate 2,023,271, forward strand.
CTGATAAGACTTTCTATGACACCTCGACAATAGCAGATTTTAGGAATCTCAGGAATTGGCTTAGAGGGAGACTTGGGAGAAATAGTCTCCCAAATTTACAAATCTTCTCTCTCAACTGAGCCAAGGAAAATATTTTTCCCTATATATTTCCAAAACTTCTCCCTAAAATTGGAAAACCTCCCTAGCTATTGTCACATCATTAGGCCGATCCCTGAATCTAACTACAGTGAAACAGCTCTATAAACCCTTTTCTCCGCAGATACACCTTTATTGCATGCATGAACAGTGTAGATCTAGATCAGCTGGCACATCTGTTTCATCTGATCAGGGTCTACACATTTCCCTTTGATATTCATTAGGTTACTTTCGTCCAAAATGTGATGAGTGCTAATCCAGATGAGACAGCATGGATGTGCTGGCTGATCTACATCTAAACTGGTCGCATACATCTTAAAATGCATTTTTATGGAGTTAAGAACACCGCAGGTCTGACTGGGACTGGAAAAAAGTAGGATGGTCTTAATCATGGGTTATGAAGTAGTGCAAACTGTTACAAGGGACAATGGTTTTATTATCAGGGTGGTCTTAATTTTGGGGTGGTCACTATGAGGTGATTTAGAGTATACAACATTCATCAAAGCTTCAAATGCAAAAATATATAAACCATAAGGCCTAAAATAAAAATTGTTTTTTTCCCCATCCACGACCGACCCAAAAAAATCGGCGTGACCCGAAAAATTTTATCGCCGAAACCCAAAAAATACTTTTTTTATTTGGTACTAAAACCTGGAGACGAAAAATGCATTTATTTGTAACCAGTTTCATTCCGGATGACTTGGTGTTTTGCAGAAAGGCATTTATCTACAATTATAATCATGTAAACTTGGTACACATTCAAATTTTATAGTTTTTAATTCTCCTTGGAGTTATTCTATATGTGGATCTTTCTTCAAAAAAACTTTCAAATAAAAAATATTTTGACCTACCTACCTACCCATACTCCATCTGCCTGGGTCGGGATGGGGAAACAAGGAATATTTTAAGTCTAGCCTAACAAGCTTTACCAAATGTTTTGAAACATGCAATATCTTCCTTTCTAGATTATATTTTTACCTTTGGTTCAAAAGTGATCTCAGGAGCAGCAATGTCAAGGTCACCTGAGGCATCAGGGTTAAGTCGTCTCCGTGACAACAGGGCTTTGGAAGGGTTACCACATATGACCTTTCCCATGGTAAGATCACTAGCATCAGTTACTTCTTGTACTAAAATAAATTTGGAGAATACAACAATGTCTGCTTACAGTGTGAAAGAAAAAAATCCTTTATTAATCTTTTCTCCATGGATACGCCTTTTATCCCATGGGCAAACACTGTAGATCCTGATAAGCCTGCACTTCTACACAGTCTGATATGAGCCTAACGTTTGATTCTAGGTCAGAAATAATTTAATGTAAGAGCAAAGTGTGGATCCATATTAGATTAGACTGCATAGATGTGCAAGCTGATCGAGATCTCAACTGGTCACCTATGTGAAGTAAGTCGTACCCATGGAGATATTGAGAGTTTACTGAATAAATGGCTGATTGATTTACAGCATATTTCTACTAAATAGTATTAACTGATCATTCAATTATATTTTGAACTCTGTATAAATATGATACAGGAAGTATAATTAAGGATTAGATGTCTCTTAACCCTTTACTCCATATATAGGACTTTCATCATGTGTCTGGCCAGTGAAGATCCAGATAAGCTGGCACATCCATGCTGTCTGATCTGGATCTGAACAGTTCACTTCTTGGTTAGAAATAAACTAAAAAATCTGAAAGCGAACAGTGTAGAACAAGATCAGATGGCAAAGATGGTACTCTGGATCTGTTGACCCATGCCATAAAGGGTTCTCTTTGGAGTAAAGTATTGATTGAAGACAGATAATTCTGTATTCAGAAAACTATATCTTGTCTAAGCAAACAAAAAGACGCCAGTGTAAAAATATCAACTACCTGTAAAGTAAATGCAATAAACTGCAGAAAATTAGGCAATTGAAAATTAACTCCTAGATTCTCATCCCCACCCGCTCCTCAAAAATCAGGCCTCCCAAACGTTTTTTTATTTTGAAAAAAAAATGTGTACATCAAAATTTACATTACATGAACGAATAGGTAGGGTACGAAAACGCAGTATGAAACATTTAAGTGTGAATCGGCAATTCATAGTCAGCTGTACTAGTATTTGAGCCGTGTTGTGAGATTTTCGACCTTCTGGTCAAAATTTCACATTTTCAGGTTTTATATTGAACCATATAGTTTGAACCTTTGTGATCATTTTAATATAAAAATTAAGTTTGAATTCAATCTAGAAATATGTTTATTATTATTTTTAAAATGATGTAGTTGAAATCAATAATTATCCCACGTGACGTCATCAACGTCATAATGTTCGCGGAAATTGAAAATTATTTGAAGCGCTCCCGCGAATTGAATGTAATACTACAAATTACGGTTTCGATTAGATTTTGAACCAGCTAGCGAACTCCGTAAACATCTTTTGCACTTCCACTCTTCAAAAGGCGCCTATCACGTTTTATGTCATGCGACTACTGTTAAAACTGCCGCTCCAGTCAGAAGACGCTGCGTTCAACTTTCAAGTAAGGTTTTGCTGTCAATTAATTTTTGTCGCTGTGGGTTGAACTGAAAATTTCATTTTCTAAATATTTGAATGGTAGGCCTACATGTAGGATAATAAAAACCTTAATTTAAATTATTCTGTCAATTAAACTTTCCCGCTACTTTTCAAAGGAAATATATAAGACGCCGCGCCTCACGTTTGATGTTTTGATTGCGAGCCAAGATCTAACTGAAATCGAAATTTGTAATATATTTAAAGGTCATGGTGTAGAAAACTTTTAAAACACTAGTGTTTGCAGCTAACTATCTATCCTTTATGATTATAAAATAGGATCAACAACAAAAATATTTAGTTTCAAATTGTTCTGTTTTACCGATTCTGGATGTAATCAGCTGCAATGTGCGTAGAATATTTCAGAAATCCCAATATCCAATAAAATCTAAGTAATTGTGACACTTAAAAATACATTTGCTAAACAGAAACTTTTCTACAGTACAACTTTTGTGAGTACCGCTTCATTTTGTAATATTTCGTAGGTTATTGCACAAAGTTGTCGTTGACATAAATTAGTATAGTTATGACATGCATAAAATGAATTATTTTTCCCTCTGGTCCCATGAACTTCCGTACTTTGATACGTGGTTCTACAAGTATCTTTGTCTCTAAACAAAATAGCCACGAGGTATCAATACCTCTCTTACTTTCGTGACCTAGCATCGTTGTATCTCTTTTTCGCATTGTATTTTCGCGTTTTCGTGGCCTAACTCTCCTGAGAGTGAGACTATAATAGTTTAATTTGCATCGTACTTTCGTGACTTCGCTTCGTGTTTTCGCCTAATCACGTTGTGGTTTCGCGTACTCGCAGCGTGTTTTCGCCATTTTGTGGTCTTGCCCAAGTGGTCGAAAGGACAAAACAATGATGTTAGTTTAAACATCTCCGGTTGTGGATACGTAACAGTTTCGTTCATTGTTGTGGATTAGTCCACCATTGACGCAATGTCTGCAATACAGTCAACATCACAACGTCTGTAAAAATAAAAGATAGACATGCGACACTTGCAGTTTTCATAAACTTAGGGGTATTAGAGTTAGATCAAAGCTGGAAACACATAATTGAAAATGTGAAAATACGTATATGAAAATACACGAAGTTCATTACTTAAAAGAACTGTCGCGAAGTCATTAAATATCGCGGCGATAAATGATAATTTAAACACCCAAAATAACAACAAAACAACTGAAATATGCAGTTGGCGTAATTTCCTAGGGGCATGATTGAATTACTGACATCACAATGAACTCTTGATCATGTTTATCGACCTTTTAAATTTATATAAATTAAATTTATGCTGATTAATATATATCCTTAAAGTACGAATTTTGACGAACATTTCATCAGACAAGATTTCTATGTTGCCGGATGCTTCGTAAGAAAAATCTACATCGGTCTCGTCATCTGTTTTTGTTGTGTCAGTAAACTTTCTCTAAGCTGCGTCATAATACGATACCTCCATTGTCAAGAACCCTCGTTATTTCCAAAATGTGTTGTAAGCATAATATTTTTCATTTGTCTCTTTCCAAAATTAAATTAACAAGGATATACAGTTTCTGATTTTCAATTAAATTGAACTTGAAGGTAGATGCGATAATGGGATTTTTAACATGAATCAAAAGAATAACAAATACAGGCGTTCACTACAGTGAGCACAAAGAGTACAAGTAACCCACTTACCTCCCTTGAAATAATGACGTAACAGTTGTAGATGCTCGATAGTAAATGGAATAATGAAGGGGTGTGTCAGGAAAATGTTTCTTGATTATGGGGTGAAAAAAGAAACACAATAGAAGAATATGACATGTATGTAAAGTACATTTCCGTAGGTTTGTTTAAGTTTATTTACGTATCTTGCTAATTTTCTTGCTATTAAATAAGAAATGTGTTACATGTTGAAACACTGCATCGTCGGACACCCAAAACTGATCCATTCCATTACTCTCCATTCGATGAATGTGGTAAAACAGAATATAGTCAAGCGTGGGTATCCGACGATGGAAACACTGTAAGATACTAAGCAACAACTCTCTTCTACATTGTCGCGCTTGAAAAACTTTTAGTGACTATTTTTTACGTTTGCTGCATTTAGCAACCACATGTTTAGTTTATCGTGTCCGTTTCTACGAACAGGCAAGATTGGTACTTGGCAATTTATAGCAATTCGAGCCTCAAAAACATAAAGCTAAGCTAATTATTGTAATAATTGGATGACGTCAAACCTTGTCAATACTTCGACGTCGTTTTTCTACATGACGTCATTTTGACCAGAAGGTCGAAAATCTCACGACACGGCTCATTTATCTTTAAACTACACAATGGTCGTTACAAACAATGAGAATGATAAATACAAAATAAAAAATAAAACCCGCCCATCCGCCCCAGTTTTTCCCAAAATTAGGATGAGAATATAGAAATTAATTTTCTATCACCTTATTGAATGTTGGAAAGTATAGTTAAGGTATTTACCTTTGCCTCCTGATGCTGGCCTTTCAGACCCAGAAGGTGGTCTCATCCCAATGGCTGTGTAAGGTCTAGCCCCGGTGGATGAGGGTCTGGCCTTGGCAGTCAGGGGTCTGAACCCTGAGGAGGGCCTTAAAGCTGAACCAGGTCTGTAGCCGGTGTTAGGTTTGAGAGCGGCTGTGCTTGGTCTGTTACCACTGGGTGGCCGACTAGAATCTGTAAACATAAAATATTTGTGCAATGAACCACAACTGACAATGTAATGATTTTAACCCTTCAATCCATATACATTTACAGTATCCATATACATGTATACTGGTTTTATCCATGGCATTTGATCTAGATCTATACTGGTTGCCTCTAAGTCAGAAATTGTCAAATGAATCTAAAAGCAAACAGAGTAGATCCTGATCTGATTTGCATGCTGATCTGGATGTACTCTGTTTGCCCATGTGATTAAAACAATATCCAATGGAATGAAGCCTTAAACAGCACACCCTGTAAACTATGTTTGAGTTATAGTCAGAGAGGTTATTTTTTATTTCTACTTTCGTGTATACAAACTACAAATAACATATTAAGACTGATCTACACTGTTCACTTCATGGTCAGAAATAATCTTATAGATCTTCAAGCAACTAGACAAAGTTTAGATCCTGATCTGACTGCACAAATGAAATCTGTATCTCATGGAAAAAATGTTTACTAGAATTGGATGCAAGATTTTCAGAAAGTGGGTTTGTTTGTGGTAGTTTAAAGCAGTAATATGTAAATTTCCAACTTCCTGGACAAAAAAAGTAAGAAGAAAGGGAGATTTGAGCAACCACACTGAACCCCCTCTGAGTCTGTCAATGGTTACATAAGAGGTTACCTGAAACATGTGAATCCGAGTCTTCCTGCAGCGTCATGTCCTTCTGTAGCTCCTCCAGATACGCCCAGTCTGCATCAAACACGTTGTGTTTCTGGAAGGAGCCGACGCCCTCTATTAACAGCTCGTCATCAAGGTACTTCAGCTGAGGTATGGCTTTCTTTACAGCTTGTCTGTAGTCATAGTCAAGCTGGAATAAACCTCACTTGGCTGTCAGTAAGTATAGAGGCTGAGAGAGTAACACAGTGAAACCTCACTTTTAACCCTTTCCCCATAGAAAAAACCTTTATTGCTTGGGCAAACAGTTTAGATCCAGATCAGCCGGCACATCTGTGCTGTCTGATCAGAATCTAAACTGTTTGCTTTTTTTTATTCTTACAATTATTTCTTACCAAAATGCAACCTGATCTGACGGCACAGATGTGCCGGCATCTGTGCCAGCTGATCTGGATCTACACTGGTCGCATATGCATTAAAATGCGTATATATGGAGGAAAGGGTTAAGGACTGGATTAAGTGGTCTTCATTGTGGTCTTGATTTGGGATGGAAAATAGTGTGAATCATTAAAAGGGACTTCGAATTAGTGGACTTATCAGGTTGGTCTTAATTTTGGGTTAGTCATCAATTTAAATTCTAAAATACTTATAGCTGGTTTACTTAACTGTTAACCGTTTAATCCATACAATCTGTATAATTTATTGCATGTAGATCCTAAACTGTTCGCTTTTTGGGTCGGCCATTGGCCGAACCAGTTTTACCAGTTTTCGACAATTGTTTCTGCCTTACTGCGAACCTAACAATTTGAGGGTTGCATGCAAGACTGTCATAACTCCTTCTTTATTTCAATGTAGTTACGACAGTCTTGCGTGCTACCCTATAATATATGCATGCTACCCTAGAATATAGTTCTTAGTTTCAAAAAGTAAGTCAATGCTACAGAGTGGTAAATTTTGTAATGCTGTGCAAAATGATAAAATTTATATTTGAAAAATATGGAATCAATCAATATTTAAAGAAATTTAACTCATGGAACGTCAGACAAGATTTTGTGTCATGAACGCGCATGAATACCAGATGGTGGATCACCATATTTCATTCATTTGACTATTCCTGAAATAGCTAACAGAAACACAAACAAAAACATACTGTAGAATCTTCATTCGGTGTAGGTGTTATACAGAGTGGATTGCCGTCTAGCGTTAGATTGGTCAGCTTACTGCAGATTGCCAGATAGTGAACTTGCATTATGTCATCCAGATTATTCCTAGAAGAAAAGTAAAATACCATAAAACTCCTTTTACATGCCCATCCCTTTAATAAACGCAACCCCATGTTATTTACCAAGAAAAAAAATCAGTCAATCCATATTTATTCTCTAATATCCTTTAGAATCTAATACTAGAATAAAAATAATTAAATATAAATAATGAGTGCTCCCTTTTTAGAAAATGTAACGCCCCCAGGGGCGTTTAAAAGGAATTTTACGGTACTCAGAAATCAGGATTTTCAATATTTTGAGTTATTATTATTTTTCATGTGAATTTATCGATTTTTTTGCCATAGATAAAATCAGCACAAAACTGAACACCAGTGTATTTTAACCATTTCATATCTTATCAAATGAGAATAATACAAATGCATTAATTTATTCCTCTGTGATAATGTCCCCTTTCTTAGCTTATGCAAAAATTCATTCCTACGGAAGTTAAATTATACATAGTAGTTTTTTAAATTTAAAATTTTATTCCTCTGTGATAATGTCCCCTTTCTTAGCTTATGCAAAAATTCATTCCCACGGAAGTTAAATTATACATAGTAGATTTTAAAATACCAGGGTTTATTTGGCCCCAGTTCTGAATTTTAAAGGGATCAAAATCATATCATTCCGAGTAAGGCTCCAACGTTTACAAATTTTTGTAAACCTTTACACGGACCATGAAAAACGAAACGATGCTGTTTAAACGTTGTTTAAAAAATATCATACAAACCTGATAGCATTGTGACAAGTTTCACTGAACTTTGTAAGTTGTAAATAACAATGCAATTTCATTATAATGGGATCTTATTGGATCTTTAAATATCCGGTGGAATCCTGTGAAATTCTGAATCTGTCATTTTGCTACACTCAAAAACATGATCACGACATCCAGGATTTGAGCTGATGCAGATTTTTGCATTTTATTCAAGAAAATTAATTTTTTTCCACTTTTGACCCGACCTCATTCTGAGCTTGGGGTCATTTTGATGCAGGAGTATTTTAAAAAGTGGTAAACTTTTGCAAGAATAAAGAAAACTTGTGTGTACATTACATTTTTAAAAAGAAGTTGACCCTTATTTAACAACTGAACATAAATTAAAATGAAGTAAAAGCAGGTTTATAAGTAGTGAAGTTCAATAATAAAAGATATGACTAGTGACGATCTGATAATGACCCCATGAACATTCTCAACAGGATCAGAATGACCCCTGGTTTTTAGAAACTATTGAAATCCCTGGACATCGCGGAAATCCATAACAATGCGAGAGTTTTTTTATACCTCAACAATGTAAATTACATATTAAAATAAAATTGTTTACTAAGTGGTGTAAATGAAATTAATATTTTCTAAACGTATCATTGCCGTTTTTCAGCAAATATTTTGCCGCCTTTACAATCACATGACCGTTCGTATAAACGGTTCGAGATTCTGTAAACATTTACGGCCCGAAAACGAAACGTTACCGCTTACACGTGCAAACGTTGGAGCCTTAATTCCGAGTCATGTTTGATATTTAATATGTTTACTACTAAAAGAATTTCTCTAACTTTATCTTAATTAATTTTCAAGAGCCAAATATATATTTACTTCATATTTAAAATTGTATAGACACAACATATATATGTTTACGTTTTCTTGAAGCTTTTGACTATTTTTTTTAATTATCAAGGATTAAAATGATCATACACATGGATGTGCCAGATGATCTGGATCTACAATGTTTGCCCATGGGATAAGAAATATATCCCAAAGAATAACAAGAGTGCCAAACTGACACAAAATACGCCCGTCATATTTGTGGTAAATTCAATGGTAATGACAACATTTTTGGGAGCAGGATTTTCCAACTCATTGAGTGCTTGAGCTGTTTTTCAAGAATCATGTCAACATAATCATGTTTCCCTCATAAGACAAAAACACAAAAAAATGTTCCGTAGAACATCAATTTCACATCAAGCAGCTCTCATATGTAACATTATTATATATGTCTAGCAAATGCATATATTTCATTAAACAAGCTACTCTAGAAACATAAAATGTATTTTGGATTAAAATGATAAAAAGGTGTATGAATACACAATGAGGTTTTGTTTTATTGTTTATTATTCATGTCATTTTGTGACTTTAATTTTATTTTTTCCGAGTGAAGAAAATCAACACCGGCAACAAAGCCATTTTAAATTTTGGTAAAATCGAAACTGGAATGGCCTAGACACCGACATTTGCTCTGCGATTCATGAAATATCACCAGTTTCAACACAGAATATCCACTGTTACTGCAAAAAACATCCAAACACCATTTTTCATTACATGACTATAAAAATTTTCATTATGTTACCGAGTTGGCGATTGGACAACAGGAATCAGGCAACCAATCACAAATCAATTTACTGTGACTGAAGGGAAGTAACTGCTGCGAGAAGTTTGTAAATAATAAAAAAAGGTTGCTTCCCTTAGATTTTGAGTTGCCAGACAGCAGGACCGCAGAGTAATCACTTTTTACCGGACCGAAACAAAATCTGTCGGATATGTCCAACGGTCCGACGTCTTTTGCAAAGACCTACCAATGTGCTCTGTCAGTGTATGAAGTTTGAATAAAATCCCTCAAGTAGTTTTGAAGTTATGCCCCAGACAATATTTATCAAGTAAATCTGATAAAGAGGAATAACTCTTAAAATAGGCATGGTAGAGTTAATGGACTTGCACACTGCACTACCTACCAATATGCCTTGTCAGTGTATGAAGTTTGAATAAAATCCCTCTAGTAGTTTTGGAGTTATGCTCTCGACAAAATTTATCAAGTAAATGTGATAACGGGGAAAAACTCTAAAAAAAGGCAAGGTAGAATTATTGTTCTTGCAAACTGCACTACCTACCAATGTGCTCTGTCCATGTATGAAGTTTGAATAAAATCCCTCGAGTAGTTTTGGAGTTATGCTCCGGACAAAATTGTTCCGGACAGACAGACGCAGGGACACACGGACGCACTGACGGACGAAGGGCATTTCTGATATCCCCTTCGCCTTTGGCGGGGGGATAAATTGGCGGGGGGATAAATAAAGACAGGACAAAAACTCTTTGACTTAGAGAGCGGAAACCCAAATTTTGGACAATTAAAGGGCCATAATTCAGGAGTGCCTTGGGGTGATTTGGCTGGTTATAGAACTTGGTCGAGACATTATGCACACCAACATATTCAATAAAGTTTGATAAAGACCTGATTAAACCTCTTTGACTTAGACAGCGGAAACCCTGTGGACGCCGCCCGCCCGCCAGCCCACCCGCCCGCCGCAGGTGTTCCCATAATACGTCCCGTTTTTCAAACGGGCGTATAAAAATTTAAAACTGCTAATAAAAGAAATGCAAAGTTAAACATGACATACCCTTCTAGATCTAGGATCTGGATCTGATCCAGCATACTGAGCGGACTAATGTCGCTGATTTCATTATAAGACAGGTAGAGTTCCTTAAGATTGCTCATCGAAGAAATGCCATCAAGCTCACACAGCGAACATCGTGATGCCCACATCACATGTAAATTCCTTAATGACGAACCTAAATCTCTGTAAACAGAAAAACTTCTTTTCAAAATAAAACTAAAATATTTACAATTACAAAAATTCTTCCGAAAAAATAAAGTTTGTTAAAATTTACACCCTTTAATTTTAAATTTTTGAACTGCATTATGCATGTTCTTTTTCAAGAAAAAGTTCTTTTTACTAAGGTTACATCAATTTTAAATATCGTTATGTTGTTTTTTTTAAATGGGTGTAAAAGGATTTCTGTATTTTTCTTGAAAAAGAACATTTGCTTAAAATGTTGAAATTAAATTATAGTAAGTGTTAAAACTGAACATGCATTTCATTCTTGTATCCTTATAAAGAAAATTTCTAACTGTTTAAACTAGAAATCTATTTGAGCACATCCTGGTATTTTACAATGTTTTTTTGTGTGTTTAAGAGACTCTGGAAAGAAGAATAAAACTACAACTATTACCTTATTTTTGGAATAACACTGTTAGATACTTTAAGTTGTGATAGATTTGGTAGGTGATTGCCAAAGTTACCCAGGCTTGTGTCAGATGTATTAACCTTCATCTCTAGTTGGCGAATATCTTCTAAATTATCAACACCTGTTAACAGCATCTAAAAGAAAGTCAAACACCAATTAAACATCAACACCTGTTGAGAAAAACTAACAGAAAGTCGAAAACAACCTAAACAAGCAAATTCGTAGAATTTATATCCCCAACTGAGTACTGGTTATTACTAACACAACAAGTGGAGATAAAAGGCTTGATTTTTATATTTATCATGGCAAAAACAGTAAAAAAGATTCAGTTGATGAAAAACGGTTGGTCAGATCACCAGAATATAAGAATAAGTATCTTTTTCCTCATCAATTTCTTTTTCATTTTGATGTTTCTTGTAGTCTTGTCACAAAGTTTCATTGTAATCCATCCAGTAGTTGCAGAGAAAAAATGGGAAGGCATTATTGACACATGTACATTTAATCTTGCACCTGTTTTATTCAGTTTTCATTTCACCACACATATACGTTCCTTGTAGGTCATCTCACTTTAAAAGTTCACTTCACTTTCTTTTAACTATTACGACATTGTCCCAAAACAAATCGCAAGAATAAATCATTCATGGGAACCAAACTCACAGAAGTTTTTGCATCCCTTTTTGTGGTCAAAATGCAGAAATTTTTGGACGCAGAAAATACGTGCTAAATTGGTACTTTGTACTTACTAATTTTCTAGGGGACAGGTATTGTTCTAGCAAGATGTCTGTTTCTTCTATAATGACAGGTTCAGGGTTAACACAGTCTTCTTTGAATTCTGTGATCTGCACCCCTCGAGTGAGTGCACTCTGTGGACGCTCTATACCAGGTTCCATCTTCAGACTGTAATATACAAGTTATCTATTAATAAATATCAATTAACCCTTTACTTCTTTATGCCTCATATCCCATATGCGACCAGTGTAGATCCTGCACAGTATAAATGCTGATTTGACTGCAAAAATGGATCTACAACACAGTTCACACATTGGATGTATGCACTTGTGTTAAGGTTAAACAAAATAAAACCATTTAAGAATTATATTTTCATAAAAAGTGCAAATTATTGGATACAAACAATCACAATACTTCAACTCAGGTGGCAGGGGGGAGGGAAGAGGAATTTGTTGATTCTGATTGGTTACTTACTTATGCTGAAGCCTGGTTTCCTGAGCAACAGCCATCTGAATATTTCCTTTTGTTCACTCCAAACTATGTCTTGTTAACCTGAAATGTTGTAACAAAATACCTCTCAATATACCTGATAATAAACCATTTAAGAACACATTTTCTCCTGAAAAAAAAAACACATTTAAGAACACATTTTCTCCATGTTTATACATTGAGAGAACTCAAAAACAAAGAATATATTACACTTTAACCTTAAGTATCATTAAATCTGAACATGTACTATCATTAATTTAAACTTATTTATTTTACATCAATTGTGAAACATGTTATTCAAACTGATATTAATCACACTCAATGACTGCTTCCTTGGTGGTCAACCAGTACTCGTGCCGAATGTGGATTGGGGAAATTGTAGACAAATCTCATCCCTGCTGAGTTTCTAACCCTCAGTCTCCCAATCTGGAGTCATCTACCCCAATTACTATAATTCAATTTTAGATACAAGCATGACAATTTCACAAGTGCACTTTAAATTCACAGACCAATTAAAAATTTAAGATAGTTTCAAGTACAAAAGATAAAATCCTAGTTTCAGTAACTCTTTTCTCCAAAACATATATGTATACACTTTTATGGAATGGAGGTACAGTGTAGATCCAGATTAGCAGGCATATCCTTGCCATCTCATCAGGATCTGCACTGTTCACTTTTTTGATTTATTACTAATTTTAGCGGGAGGTTATTTCTGACCAAAATGAACACTGCAGATTCTGATCGGATGGCATGGATGTGTCAGGGCAAATTCCACCACAGTTTTATCATAACTGGTTGAGATGTTAAGGATGGATATTGATAAAACATCAGTATGTAAAATGGGTCTGTGCTTGGAGTCGAATTATTGAGACTAGCAATAATCAGGCGATAGCATGGCCCAAAGGTATCTGGTCAACTCGTACCTGAGTTATCTCGTACCTTAGTCAACTCGTACCCTATTTTGGTTAACTCGTACCTGATCTTTGGTCAACTCGTACCTACCGAAGTCAACTCGTACCCTATTTTGTCAACTCTTTAATACTCACGTTATGTATTTGTTACAAATTAAAATTATGAACATATGCCTTACCCCATACTTTCTTTATTTCTTAAGATGTAAGCAAAATTAATTCTCCTTGTTAAAAGATACCCAACCAGCTATATTTAAATAATTTTAAATAGAAAATATTTAATAACAAGTTTAATATATTCCTTCTCAGATATGACCGTTGAGGGATCAAAATTACGCTTGAAATATAAAAAACAGCCGTATCCTTTCAATTTTAACTGTTCAGATATTTTTTGTTGGAATTTTTGTAATGAGTAATAGGCTTAGTTAAAAAGAAGCTGGAGAGGAAAGTAGATACAGACTGCAAGTGTGACGTCATACAACAGCAAAATTTTGGTTTACAACAAAAAATATTAGTTGCTTTTAAGGCACTTCCAACCTTACTAACACTCATTTCATCCTCAAATGCCCCAGCCTTTCTGCGCTTTCAGCGCTTTGATTCTTCTACTTCCAGTAATAGATTGTAAATTTAGAAATTTACTAACAGTTTTGTGAAATAAGTTATAAACATTGAATTCTTCTAGTTCCCCCACCTCAAAGCCTTAAACTTCATAGTTTGTTTATTTTATATAATTTGTTAATAAAATAATATACTAAAATATTTTCTTTTCTATCAACAGATATCAAGAAAATATGAATTTGTAGTTTACCGGAACCGAAATAATTATGTATTTATTTTACTTATTATGTTTAAACCCCATGTTACATGTCATGAACCTGTAGAATAAAGTATTTTTCTGTTCAACACTGGATTTGTATTGTTATTGTTACTTTGATCAAGTTTGTCGCATGCTTAATTATAAATCTTAAAAGGCTGATTTTTTAAAATAAAAAGATGATGTTAAGGTCGAATTTGCACTTTAGGGTGACCTATAACATGGAAAACTAATGTTTGAGATATCTTTATAAAGAAAACAGGGGAGTTGGGCCATGTTTTCAGTTTCTGACTGAATTTTGATCCGAAAA
>JAZAYU010000086.1:2038304-2226273 GCA_038501625.1 Corbicula japonica
TAGGGTTTAAGCTGATAAACCTATAGTTTAAGTAACTATCTGCACAATTTTCTCTTAATCCCATAGTTTCAACTCTTAAGCTATATGTTTAACAGTTAAACCCTAGGCTTAAGTCTGTTAAATTATGGGGTTAACAGTTAAACCTATGGTGTAAGCAATTATTGTGCTAACCGCATGCCATAGATGAACCTACAGACAAAACAACCGGTGCGTTTAATTTCGCGGAGATCAAATTTCGCGCAAATGACATACGTGACATTTTCGCGAGGGCTTAAATTCCCGCACTTGTAATATTCTTATAAGACTAGATACTCAATGGTTTTATTTCGCTAGGGTTTGATTTCGCGCACTTACCCGAGCGCGAAATACGCGAAAATTAAACCACTGCGAAGTATAATGACACCACAGTAATCATGCCATCATATCTTAAGTGTTCTTAAACACCATCGTCTTCCAAATTTTGTTAGAAATAATATTTCTTACAAATGCTTAAACCATGTAGGATCGCCGGCAAACAACAGTTCAACAAATACCATCGTTTTGGAACTCGATAATCGAAAAGTAACACTAAATCCAAGAGAAATATACAACACGGCAATTATTTTCTTCAAAGATTTCGCTAATTTCATAATTATCCGGTTGCGGTCATGATGAGTTCATAGTTTGAAAGATCTTAATGATGATTACGATTATCAGGGTTATCCGATCTGTTTTGGGGTTGTGAATACTTAAACACGGAATGAAGAAGTAGATGATTCAAAATCTATTTTTAGCTGTTACACGACAGACAATTCGGATGATCTTAGCAGACACAGTCGATTAATCTCTCTCTCTCTCTCTCTCTCTCTCTCTCTCTCTCTCTCTCTCTCTCTCTCTCTCTCTCTCTCTCTCTCTCTCTCTCTCAGCAGACAGTTTTTTTATGGCCGGACTGAATAAACATCTAACAGACTCAGTGTTATTTGATCATTGTGCCCGTAACCACTGACGCACATATTTGATCATTGTGCCCGTAACCACGCACATATTTGTTCATTGTGCCCGTAACCACGCACATATTTGATCATTGTGCCCGTAACCACGCACATATTTGATCATTGTGCCCGTAACACGCACGTATTTGACCATTGTTCCCGTAACCACGCACATATTTGATCAGTGTGCCCGTAACCACGCACATATTTGATCATTGTGCCCGTAACCACGCACAGCAAAAGGTGTAAGACCTGTAAATAGACTTCCCTATATAAACTATAGTAAACATGACATGTTTCAAAAGGCTGACAATCATAGCTGGTACCGTTTGAATAAGGGCTAACTTACATGCTTTTGAAGCTAAGTGTTTCTACTGTCCATTTCCAGCAAGAAAAGTAGGGGTCATGTATCAATTAACAGAGATTTGACAGCTTGAAACCGGTGGTCTGTTTTTTTTTCACTTCTGTGTGAACTTCAAAACTGTTTTACATATGCCATCCTAAAACCATGGCCTTTTTTCATATACTGCATTTCCAAACATAAATATGCTATCAGTGTGTCAGTAAAAGCATCTCATTTACTTAACATGTTCCATTCAGGACATACTAGCCATTTAATGCCCCCAAAAGGCAAAAAAAATGGGACTATTTAGTGTCAGCCATTGTCTGACTAGCCCGAGTAGGAACATCCGATGGACTATTTACAAGTAATTAGCCAAAACACCACGAACAGTAGCACAACCACTCGGATCACGCTTCGGTGATTTCTTCGTGTATATCCGAAGCTTGTCGGAGATCGCCGAATGGGTACGATTGTAGCACAACATAAAAGCAACACTATATCAGTGTAATTAACACGTTTTAATTAGCTATATTAATAACTTAGTAGACAAGCAATGATAAGCATGCAATAACGATCAAATAACAAATTTGAACTTAGCAAATATATATTAAAATTATTAAGCATGTTTGAAATCATGAATTCTTGAGTAATTTTATCACAAACTTATTATGCTGATAAATATCATAATTATACATTTGTATATTTTAGGGATCATGCAGGCCTGCCAAATCTCCGGACTTTATCCGAAATCTCAGGATTTTAAATTTTACATTTATAAATTCTTTGAAGAATATAATTAAAAATAAGAATATGAGAAAAATATTATCATCATCATCTTCATTTTTTCAGTCACAATCATAGTGATCAGAGCAAAAGACATTAAGACAACCCCATCGTTATCATCTTTATCATCATTATTTGTGTTTAGTCATAGCCATTATTAACAACAGCAACAAGGCATTAAAACAACAACAACATCATCATGATCGTCGTTTTTATCATTGACATATTCAGACAAAATCTCCGGATTTTTAATGAAGAAGTTTTGGCAGGCCTGTTGTTGTTTGTGCACTCTGGATTACGGCAACAGATTATCCTAACGGTCCCGCAGGATTACCCCATCCTCTGGACTTGATGCCATACTTCGGGAATCTTCGTGTTTTTTCGTAAATGTCGTGAAAAGTAGAACCGTCCTCCAAATCGGAATTTATTAACAGCGTAAGAAGGTTGTGCTTGAACTCTTCTTTGAATGAAATGTGGGAATCCGAGTTGCTGTACACATATTTGCCTGATTGGAAAGAAACGAGAAAGTTAAATAAAATACTTACAATAATATAATGAATAATATGCTGCTGGATAAAAAAGACTGGATATAAAGGAAGCTTGGTTATATAACATAATATTTTAAGTAATTTTATCTTCATAAATATAATGTTTACGCACAAGGTCAGATGCAATATTTCTATGAAGGGCGTTCGTTTATGGCATTCTTAGGACAGTTACAAGATAATGTCCAGCTTTCTGCCCAAATTCCCCATTAACATGATGAAAATTACTAGTAAATAAATTAATATGACTGCTCAAATTCTGCTCCAGACACAAAATTTATAATTTGAATAAAGTAAAAAAACAAACTTACTACAAAGTAAAATTCCGAGAAATAAACAAACGGTTAGTAATTTATGCTCCATTGCTGTTGTTACATTTATCGGCGTCAATGCACAAGTACAACATACCTGATCAGAAGTCAAACTACTGGAATTCTACTGTTTACAAAACTGTCAGCTTTATGGTGTCTTTACAAATATTTACGGTTTTCACCTATTTCAATTAGCAAACTGTAAACTATTAATACCCTTTAAATTAATATTCATTATTGCAAGAATAAAACTTCATTGATACATGTATGAATAGCCCAAAGTATCGTTAATTATATTTATTTGACTTCGTTCATTTTCACAAAGCCGTCGGAGCAATATGCTCACCTTGTTTGCAGAAGAAAAAAACGTTTACCTAAATGGGGCACGTCACGGGCAAAGGTACCTTCGGTCATTTTAGTGATATTTTAGTTTTCACTAAATTTAGAAAGAACTTACAACTATAAATCAATTTCTCATATCTAAAATGCGATTTTGTTACACATTTTGACACTAAAATGGTATATTTTACCGCAAAATGCATAATAAATAATGTCGTCTGCTAAAATTTATGACGTCATTTTAAAGATTGACGTCAACTGTCTGAAGGTACCTTTTCCTGTGACGCGCCCCAGGCAAGCCGCTCTCCGAAGTTCTACATCTACATTCAAAATTGACTTTCTTTAAAGATGTGCGAGAACAAAGACAACCAGAGAAATAAAATAGAATAGACAGAATAAAGTCACAGACCAAAGTATTGCTAGTACAAACTACAAAAAGAAAAGAAGTAAATAGTTGTACACAGTTACTTTCCAGCCATCTAGGCAAGATCAACCCAGCTTCCGTAGCGATGCAGGGGTTCGAGACCCTGCTGACATAGCTCAAGCCCGTCGTTTGGCGATACTTAGTAACTGCATAAAAGTCCCCATTAGAAGGCCAGGTTAGACAGCTCACTTGGCAATCTCTATCCAGAGTTATCGCTCCTTAACTCGCTTTAACGTAAGAGACTGCAAGGAACAACAACTCTGTTTGGAGATTGCTTTCTTGGAGGATACCAAAGAATGAGCCTCATCAACAGCTATCCCCTATAATGGCGCATTGAAAGGCTGGAAATATAATGGTGATGGGTTTAAGAGTTCAATCTATAGGTTTAAGGAAAATCCACTTAAAACTTTGTATTTAAGTCTCTTAATACCATAGTTTAATGTAATTTTGTTGAAAATCTCTTAAACGTACAGATTAAGGTCTTAAACTATAGGTTTAACACTTTAACATAGGGTTTAAGCTGATAAACCTATAGTTTAAGTAACTATCTACACAATTTTCTCTTAAACCCATAGTTTCAACTCTTAAGCTATATGTTTAACAGTTAAACCCTAGGCTTAAGTCTGTTAAATTATGGGGTTAACAGTTAAACCTATGGTGTAAGCAATTATTGTGCTAACCGCATGCCATAGATGTACCTACAGACAAAACAACCGGTGCGTTTAATTTCGCGGAGATCAAATTTCACGCAAATGACATACGTGACATTTTCGCGAGGGCTTAAATTCCGCACTTGTAATATTCTTATAAGACTAGATATTCAATGGTTTTATTTCGCTAGGGTTTGATTTCGCGCACTTACCCGAGCGCGAAATACGCGAAAATTAAACCACTGCGAAGTATAATGACACCACAGTAATCATGCCATCATATCTTAAGTGTTCTTAAACACCATCGTCTTCCAAATTTTGTTAGAAATAATATTTCTTACAAATGCTTAAACCATGCAGGATCCCCGGCAAACAACAGTTCAACAAATACCATCGTTTTGGAACTCGATAATCGAAAAGTAACACTAAATCCAAGAGTTAAATAGGCAATGATTTTCTTAAAAGATTTCGCTAATTTCATAATTATCCGGTTGCGGTCATGATGAGTTCATAGTTTGAAAGGTCTTAATGATGATTTCGATTATCAGGGTTATCCGATCTGTTTGGGGGTTGTGAATACTTAAACACGGAATGAAGAAGTAGATGATTCAAAATCTATTTTTAGCTGTTACACGACAGACAATTCCGATGATCTTAGCAGACACAGTCGATTAATCTCTCTCTCTCTCTCTCTCTCTCTCTCTCTCTCTCTCTCTCTCTCTCTCTCTCTCAGCAGACAGTTTTTTTATGGCCGGACTGAATAAACATCTAACAGACTCAGTGTTATTTGATCATTGTGCCCGTAACCACGCACATATTTGATCATTGTGCCCGTAACCACGCACATATTTGATCATTGTGCCCGTAACCACGCACATATTTGATCATTGTGCCCGTAACCACGCACATATTTGATCATTGTGCCCGTAACCACGCAGAGCAAAAGATGTAAGACCTGTAAATAGACTTCCCTATATAAACTATAGTAAACATGACATGTTTCAAAAGGCTGACAATCATAGCTGGTACCGTTTGAATAAGGGCTAACTTACATGCTTTTGAAGCTTAGTGTTTCTACTGTCCATTTCCAGCAAGAAAAGTAGGGGTCATGCATCAATTAACAGAGATTTGACAGCTTGAAACCGGTGGTATGTTTTTTTTTCACTTCTGTGTGAACTTCAAAACTGTTTTACATATGCCAACCTAAAACCAGGGCCTTTTTTCATATACTGCATTTCCAAACATAAATATGCTATCAGTGTGTCAGTAAAAGCATCTCATTTACTTAACATGTGCCTTTCAGGACATACTAGCCATTAAATGCAAAAGGCAAAAAATGGGACTATTTAGTGTCAGCCATTGTCTGACTAGCCCGAGTAGGAACATCCGATGGACTATTTACAAGTAATTAGCCAAAACACCACGAACAGTAGCACAACCACTCGGATCACGCTTCGGTGATTTCTTCGTGTATATCCGAAGCTTGTCGGAGATCGCCGAATGGATACGATTGTAGCACAACATAAAAGCAACACAATATCAGTGTAATTAACACGTTTTAATTAGTTATATTAATAACTTAGTAGACAAGCAATGATAAGCATGCAATAACGATCAAATAACAAATTCGAACTTAGCAAATATATATTAAAATTATTAAGCATGTTTGAAATCATGAATACTTGAGTAATTTTATCACAAACTTATTATGCTGTTAAATATCATAATTATACATTTGTATATTTTAGGGATCATGCAGGCCTGCCAAATCTCCGGACTATCCGAAATCTCAGGATTTTAAATTTTACATTTATAAATTCTTTGAAGAATATAATTAAAAAGAAGAATATGAGAAAAATATCATCATCATCTTCATTTTTTTCAGTCACAATCAGAGCAAAAAGACATTAACACAATCCATCGTTATCATTATCATCATCATTTTTTTGTCATAGTCATTATTAACAACAGGAACAAGACATTAAAACAACATCATCATCATCATCATCGTCTTCATCATTGACATATTCAGACTAAATCTCCGGAAAATTTCTTGAAGAAGTTTTGGCAGGCCCGGTGATCACCATCAATATGCACACTATCGTTTGAGATGAGGCATATTTTACTCAATCCGGGATTTTTGGTGCACCTTAGATCTTGGTTAAAAGACCCATTTTAAATTTTTTTTTGCCAATGACCATTTCAAGGCGGTAACCCCTCAGGTTCTCATTTTTATTACTGTAGTTGTTTGCGGTGTCTCATTTGCAATTGATCATTTGATAAACTCATGGTCTCCTTTCTGTTTTACTCTTTGGCTGCTGCGTGGGTGCCTGTGTTGTCTTGATGTGGGAATTCCCGATATGCATATTTCACTTTATTGAGACAATGCTGTCGTGAATGTACAAGGAATATCTGGATTAACTGAATAAAATGATCATATTCTTTATTTCAGAAGTTGTCTAGAAATAATGTAGCCTGTCTTAGATGCATGGTCACCATTTAGCTGGCAATAAATATAGTGCAGCCGTCGTTATTCATTACTGCTGAGACGAGCATGGCTAAATCCAAGATAGGAAGATTTTTGGACATTAGTTTAATGAAACCCCTATATTAGCAAGCATGTTTAGTGTCAGAATGTCAATTTGCATAATTATGTAATATGACATAACATAAAGTTTATTAAGCATTAAATGGCATTGGCACATTTATAGCCTTTATACAAACAACATACAATATTCATCAAAAATGGCGAGGAATACAAAACATAATGTTATACCGAAAGTTAACAGATATAGATGATATGATTAATTAAATAAATGATGTGGTAAATAGACATTAAATAAATAAACGCGCAAGTTTTCCAGATAAGTTTTACATATTTTATTATTAAATATACTTACAACTAAAGTTTTTTAGCCCAATAACACTTCTACGGAAGCCTTTTAATTTGTAACACACCTGTTGTCACATAGGTAAAAATATCACGCACTGAAATACAAATGTTGCAGAGCAATACCAATGAAACAAAATTCTAACAGTGACAGTTATTTTAATAAAGATCTACCCTGACAGTGAATTCCCTATCACAAGGATGCCAGGAATTATGTTCTGAAGGTACACAGAAAACAACTTCAGTATGCGTTTCTTTTTTCTGTTTTCTACAGTATAGCACCATAAAGGCATGAAAGCAAATTCTTCATTTTCATGATCGATTTTTATTGAAATTACATGAAGTGATGATCTGATGAAGAACTTTTGCATATTGTTGTACTTCGTAGAAAAAAAAGCTATAAAATAATTAATTAATTGTGATCTTTTTCTTGGAAGCATGCATGGTTTGTGTGTGTTAAATCATTGCCATATATGATAATCCATCGTCACACAGATGAGTATGTTCAACTGAACTAAAATATTTTCAGATAATATCAAATAAATGTATGAATTCCGTAAGAACAGATTTTGTAAATGATTACAGCCGTACATACAAAATGCATTTCAAAGTCCCATATTCCGCATTTTTGTGTGCCGTGTGGCGACTATGTTTCAATATTACAGCGTGCATAACTTTGGATATTGTTCAATCACCCCTCTCCTGCATTATCACGTTTTCTTTGGCGTTATCTGTGATGCACAGTGTTATATTCTCAGATTCCCTGTCAAAGTTTTATTCTGTTTAGTTCCAAACGCCGCTGATCATGGAATGGTATTTTTCTGGAAATATCCGATTGGCAATTCCATGATCACTGTCATATACACACCATTTGAGATGGATCGAAATTGGTACTGTTTACTTGTGTAAAAATCTAGTTGTGCTCAACCCATGGCTGGTCTGCGTGGGCAGTACTTGCCTTTCATTACTGCTCATGAACAGGCTCAATCAAAGCGAACCTACGATGTATCGTAATTGTCGTGTAAGATGGCGTTCACCTATAAAAAACAAAATATCATTTGCTTTGATGCAACAAAACTACTACCGTCACGAGTTACAGTTGTTGCTTGTATGGACATCTGTTGACACATTGCTCATCTAAAGGGATTGCATGATTTTGTAGACCTGATTATGAATTTCGACAAACAGCTAAAAAAAAGCAGGAGTTATATCATCAAGAACTAAAGATGCAATGGCTAGAAGTCGTTTGATATGCAGTAAAGTATATGTCTTTAAAATTTTACTATTTCATTTTTTAAGTAATTTCATATTATTAATTAATATTTCATAATCTTTGTTAGGAATCGAACCATTGACCCCAGGTCCGTTAGCTTGCTAACTTGCGGTCTAACCGACTGAGCTATTGCGGGTCCCTACTTCGTAACTATAATTAACCCAATATAGCCTAGATGAATTACCTAAATTATTTGAATTAAGTCCCTTTAATCGGAGAATAACAGAATCTGCAGCACTTGAGGTAAATTAACATCATCATCATATCGTTTCTACTTTTTTCCCATCAATTAATTTATTTGGAAATTTTGTCTGTCGATTACCAAGAAGAAATAAGATAATTGAATTCAAACCATTTGAAATGTCTTAAGAGTTGGATATAAGATAACATTGTAACTTGGTTGTGGTACTTCAGTGAGAGGAACTACTGAAGGCCCACAGGTTAAGGGGGTTAAGGTGGTCGTGCCTTATATTGTTCCTAATGTTTTGAATCCCGCCCCTCCCCCTTGTTGGGGAGATGAGGGTGGGGTTGGGAGGGGAGGGGAGAAGAAAGAGAGTGTGGAGGGGAGAAATAAGAGGGTGTGGAGTGGAGAAGGATGAGAGTGTGGAGGGGGAAGAGAATGAGGACGGGAGCGAGGATCGGGAGGCGAGCGAGGATGGGTAGGGGAGAAGGAAATGGTGGGGTAGGGGAAGGAAAGAGGGTGGGGGAGGGGTGAAGAGAATGGGTAGGGGAGAAGAGGATAGGTAGGAGAGAAGAGGATGGGTAGGGGAGAAGAAGGGTGGGAGGGGGAAAGGAGGTATGGAGGGGACAGGTTGGGGTGAGGGGAGAGGTCCTCACCTAGGTGGGATGAAGGAAGAGGAGAGGATAGGAAGGGTGGTGGGGTGGGCAGAGGAGGATGATGGGGATAGGGTAGGGTGAGGTGAGGTGGAAAGGGAAGGGATGTCAGACTAAAGAAATAACACTGGTTGGCCCTGGAGGGAATATTGAACTGGATATTGTAATTAATTATTTTTAGTTTATTTGAGTGGAAAATGCTTTATTTTGACACCCTTATTAGACAATATAGCAGGTACCACATTTTATTACTTTTCTATTGTCCAACAACATTGACCTGGCACTCTTGAATTTGACCCTGTAGTCGGTATATTTCTTAAACTTTACGATCTAAATTTAAATCGATATGTTATGTATAACCAATTTTAATAACCTACAAAATCTAAGAAGCCCGCTTAGCGCAGTCGGTAAAAGTGTTTAAATTCGAGAATAAAGACGTAAACTCATGGGTTCGAATTAATGTTTTAGCCACTTTTGTTTGTTTTATTTTAATTTTCAAATTTCCATTCTTTTAAAACTTGTATAGACTGTTATTTTTTTGTGTAAACTACCGGTGTAGTAAAAGTACATTTATAGCCTATACGGTTGAATAATGTCACAAATAAAATTGTAGAAAAACACTCTTCAAAGGGTACTCTAACACCCGATGTACGAATAGTAAAACGATTTCAAATGATTTTTTACAAGAAAAAGAAAAAAATGTGTATTTTTATCAAATAATGTTTGTAAGGATTCGAACCAGAGACCATCAGATCCCTAGTCCGGCAGGAATACCAATACACCACAACTAACTGACGTTCGGAGTGAAAAATTATATCAAGTTGTTCTCTGGTTACATGTACGGTATGTACCAGTGTTTTTCCTATGACCTTTACGAAATTTAATGAGGTGCCAGGTCAATATTGTTGGAGAATAACAAACTGCATTTTTTAATCTTTTGTCTCCTGTTGTTTTCAATAAGTATCTGTTTATAACAATATAATAACACTTTGTTTAGAAATTGTTAAAAAAATGATTATTTTATTTTCGCAGCTCATCATCAGTAAAACTTTATTATGAGCAAGTATGAATTACCTTAATACTACAAAGAGTTCCAATGGCTTCTAAGTGTCTTTTAAAACACAGTTTTAACACATACAGGAAAGTTATTAGAGAATCTATTCGGCCATGTGAAGCCTTTTTTTCTGACACTTCGCACCATTTCTTGAATGTTTTCTTTAACTTTTTACTTCGCAAAATAATTACACATTATTACGCGATTTTTTTTATTTGTGAACTGCCTAAAACGACCTAAATTCATTAAACATAAAAGTTTTGGCTGTGAAGAGCCTAGCAGTGATAATATTTAATTGCAATTGTGTCAACACGGGGGCAATAATTACTAAAATGTACTGCTGGGCACCAATAAATTATTCTTTAACTAATTGTGAGTTACCATATTAGTCTAGACGGTAAAGACCTATTAGTACAATACACTCATTAAGCAGTTCAAACACAATCCAGGTTGTAGATTATAAAACTGATATTGGAAATTCAGACAGAAAATCCTGTACGGATACCCGCAGGCAGATGGCTTTTCAATGACTTCTGGCGCCTGAAGATGCGCTGGCACCGGCCGTATCGGCTTGCCTTTCCGCCGGACTGCCAGCAACACCGAGAGGGGGATCCTGGCATTGAGCGCTACAGGATCTCCATACAACTCGTCCAGGTCGGATGCAGACTGTATTGTCTCTAGAGACAGAAGGATGCCAACAACAACAAGGAAACCATCATTGATTTGTGGAAAATGAACATTGAAATTTTAAGAAGAAAATGATTTTTGAGAAAATATAGGGTTTGAGTAGTAAGAGGTAAGCCACAGAAATTTTCAGCGTTTAAAAGTAGCAATTTGTATTTTTAAAGATGGTAAACAAAGTTCCACAGAGACTGGAGTGATACAATTTCGAAAAAAATGCCGAAACAAGTTTATCTGTCATGCTTTAATAGAAGTGAGATTTTAATATTTTAATGTGTCTCTAATTTGGTTCTTTTGAGAAATGTAAAATTTTAAGGGCTTGACCCAACAGTAAAAATGTATGTACGACAATTATTCAATAGGAAAATTAAATTGTCTCCTAATGAACGTGCTACATGTAACAATAGACCCTATTTTCAGCAAAATTATTATTTCTCGAATCATATATAAAATTAGAATACATCGTGCAAAAAAAACATCAGAGTAGGTATAAAATATATATCAAACATAATACAAATTGTTGGAAAAGAACATTGAAAGCCACCGACAAACCTCAAAATACGTATTGCAGGTTCGGTTTTGCTGTTGACTCGGTTTGACTGAGCCTGTACATATGCAAAAATGGAAATGCATTATTACAGTGCACGCTGTCTAGCCTGGGAATAAGCGCCACAGAGATATATCTACCGTGCCTTCAGTATGTGAATGATGAATAATTGCAAATAAAAATATTATAATATTATTCAGACTAATTGCTATCTTACGTTATACAATGATCTCAGATGATTATTTAACAACGAAAAAAGTTTTGCGTTAACACATTAAGCACCATTAAGTTTTGCGGCCAAGTCAAGTTAAATAATTATGTAATATTTTTGATAACTAATCAGAGATAATTCTCATTTTTATTGTATAATCGTAACATGCAAGTTATATTTGTAATTGGCTTCCAATCAGTAGATCTTAAATATTAGATCATATTCACTCTTCTAAATTAGACAGTATTCTTAATATATTTAAATATAAAAATGAACAGTACAAAAACAGGTGAAAAAAGTTAACAACATTTGATGATTTCGAATGTGTACCTTAACGAAACAGCTCTTTGTTAACGAATGATACTGTCATTTTTAAACAAGTCTTTTTAACCATTTCTAACAAAATCGGAAAAATACATTTATAAAATTCTTTGAAGAATATAATTAAAAATAAGAATATGAGAAAAATATTATCATCATCATCTTCATTTTTTCAGTCACAATCATAGTGATCAGAGCAAAAAGACATTAAGACAACCCTCCATCGTTATCATCTTTATCATCATTATTTGTGTTTAGTCATAGCCATTATTAACAACAGCAACAAGACATTAAAACAACAACAACATCATCATCATCGTCGTCTTCCTCATTGACATAATCAGACAAAATCTCCGGATTTTTAATGAAGAAGTTTTGGCAGGCCTGGGGATGGGATCGAATTACAAAAACCGTTTTCGAATATTCGTTGTCAAACCAAATATTCGAATGTTAGAATATTCGGTCCGGTATATTTGTCTGAAATAACAATGTATCATATTAAAAAAGGTATCTTCGATATTATAAATAAGACAATTTAATTACATCCACTTCATAGCAGACAAATCTGATATAAGTTTATACATATTTATAGCTTTTTAAAATAAATAGTTGAAGTCATGCATATTTCAAAGAATATTTTTCACAATGGGATCTAAAAAGATACCATGCAATTTGTACGCGACAAACTTCGGCAAACTAATACTTTTTTCCGACCACATAGCGTCCATGTATATTCTGATCACATGGTACGGATGTGCCGGCTAATATGGATCACTGTTCGCACATGCGATAAAGTCCGCAAACTTTGGGTTAGGAAGAAAAGAGTACCGCTTTGGAACGGCAGTGAAAAGATATCGCGAGTTTTGACAAAATTAATCACAAAATTTGCTAATTGAAATAAAGGCTTATATAAAAAAAACTATAGAAACTTCTCGACTAGACTATTTTAAAAGATCCATGCGTACATAGATTTCAAAAATAATTTCAATAAACCCTCTATTGAAATCTCAATGGAAAAAAAATCAGTTCTTCTCAAAGCTTTTATTAAAACATTAGTAAATTAATAATTAATATTTACAAGGTAACAAGTTTCCGTTAGTTAATATGTACACTGTACCAAACTATGAATTATGTTTTTGTTAACGTTCAACTTACACCTTACACATTGTCATCAAAATATGAGTTTGCAACCCTAACACAGTCATGAGGAAGTGATTTCTGACTCTGAACACAACTTTTAGGTCTGGCTGTTCTTCTTTCCGGAGTCACTGGCAAAGGATCTGAGAACTGAACCTTTTTCTTGATTTTCGAATTCAAGCTTTCTCTTGTATTTGCACTAGAGATAAAACTATAGTCGCTATATTGTTCGCTTTTGGTATTTGAGTTATATTGTTCGCTTTTGGTATTTGTGTTATATTGTTCGCTTTTGGTATTTGTGTTATATTGTTCGCTTTTGGTATTTGAGTTATATTGTTCGCTTTTGGTATTTGTGACACTTCCCATCATACGATTTCCTTTATCCGTTCCGTGAAAATAGTTTTCATGGTTATACTGATAGTTACGAAGTTTATTTTGAACTTTATCATCATCATCGTTGTCACTATCATCCGAGTCTTCTTCACTAGTGTCATAATCATAAACCCATTGTTTAGTTTCACTTGGTACTTGCTTTCTTAAATGCTGACGTGCCGGCGAATGGTAAGCAATTCTAGCAGGCGAATGTTTTGGTTCCTTATTATCCAGATCCGAAGTGGGTTCCGTACTATTTCCACGGTTTCCTTTTATTTGTGTCATTCCAAGCTTATACGAATTATTAACAGTTTGAGATCTTTTCATATCTATCACATGATCTTCTTTCACTTTATAGAAGTTCTTGCGACTCGTGTCATTAATTCTAGTCCGCGACTGCAGGACGGATTTCAGTTCTGCTTGAAACAGATCGATACTAGCATCTTGATCGCTTTCGGCACATTCACGGTTTTCGTCATAATTATCACTATCTAAATCAAAATCATCTTTTCTATGGTTGTCATGTTCCACCTTGGATTTGTTCTGTAGGCAATCATTAATTATATCAACGTCAGTAATTCTTGCTTCCCGTTCAGGAGTTTTTAGACTGTGCCTCAGTTGATTACTTTCTGTAGAAGTTCTCTCCCTTTCCGCTGTTTGTTTCTGGAAGTTTTCTTGATTCAGCGTGTCTTTTTTCGTAATTTTATTATTTTCATTCACCGAATTATCCTCAGCGGATGATTTTGTAATGGTAATGCATAGACTTCCTTCTCTATTTCGATCTATTTTGTCTTTTCTGTCGCTGGCAACGATCTTACCATTTTCAATATCTATAATGAGGTCTGCGTTGCTTATAGATGAACCTCTCTGTAAATAAAAAATGAAAAAAATAAAAAGAAGCAGAATCGGTTTTTGTAGCACAGTGACAAGAAATACTGAAATCTGCAGGTGGAATTTAATGTTATCGGAGCAGGGTCTATTACTTGTACCCATTGATTAATAGACCCTGATCAGAGCAAGACAATTGGAGCCATGAACGCGTGTACTTTTTTGAATATAGATATGAACAATTCTTAGAAAAGCGTCTATATGGTAATTTAATGCAAGGAAAGCAACGTCTTTTTGTAAGCATTATTATTGTAATAAAAATGAAAATCATCCATGTTGTTTATGGCAAATTAATTGTGGTACGTATAATATTAAAATTACGTGTTGGCAGCCCTTTTTACGCTTTCGTAAATCCTAGCTTGTACGCTTAAGAACGGCGTATTTCAGAAGAAATTAACATTTACTTTTGACGAATATACACAATTTGAAATGAGTCAGAATGTGGCTGTTAGAATAGAACATGTGCGCACTTACTGCAGTATAGGAGGGGAATTCCTTCGAGCAGACGACAGGCTCACCGAGTATTCTAGAACGTCGCCATAGCAATATCGCCACAATGATAATAGCGATGAGCAGACAACCAGATGACAGACCTATCAGTATAAATGTCAACGCTGACTTCTCCGGAATTTCCGTGGAAACTGGAGGAGGCATTGTTGTGAATGTAACCAACATCTCAACCGGTGAAATAACCTTCAAACAAAGATGTTATAGTGTTTCTAATTATGACTGGATCAGGTGTTTAACATATTGCTAACAGATTTAGTCAGACGATGTAATAACGGGTTTGCCCTCAACCTGAAAATTATGACCCTGATGACCCAAGATCATAACACAAAGATTGGAGACCACAAACTCAATAAACAAAACTAAATCCGGAGACCAGTCTCAATTCTCAAGCATCTGGTCGCCTTTTTGACCAATCAGATGCTTGAGAATTGAGACTGGTCTCCGGATTTAGTTTTGTGATCTTGGGGAAAAGGGGAGAACAACTTATTAAAAATTTCGACAGTGGGGATTTTAAAATCTGCGTATCAAAGACAACAGACGTCAAAAAATCAAAAACCTTAAAGCCAGGAAGAGCAATCTAAGGGTGACTGATACAAACCATTTATGTTAGAACGGGCCGAAATAATGAAACAAATAATGTTTTATATTAGTTCTTATAGTAGAGATTAGTAAAGTGCTCAACGACTTCAACAAATATTAATTGATATCAATACTAATCGGAAGTGTTAATGTATTTTTCAAGGCGTTAACCCGAATGGTTCCTGTTTTCGTTAATTGTTAGTATGTCTTATTTGAAATTGATCTTCTTATAAACCAATGCTCTCTTTTGCTCGCTACATTTTGGCTGCGTTGGGAGGCTGTTTTTTTCTAGATTTGGCAATTCCTGATATGAATATTTCGCCTTTTTTGTAATAGACTTAGGCGAGTTCATACCGGATATGTAAGATAGGCGCTTGTCTCCGCAAGTGTAAGTCTGGAGTACACGCCCACTGCATCAACGGCAGCCAATAGTTGCCCATTTGTTAGCAAACAGAACTCAATGGACACGTGCGTTGCTTCTTCCTTGTTTCTTGTGACGTCTACAATCTTGAAAAGAAGAAAGATATACAAAACGTATTCTATTATAAATTATTTTTCACTTTACAAACTTTACGGAACATAATTACTGTATATAGTCATGTCTTTTGTCTTTGACCTTTAAGATGCGGCAGTTCTGTCTACAGGTTAACCAGTCTTAAAATCGGTGCTTCAATAATGATGTAAATGTAGGTTATCTTGTCTTAATTGACTACAATTTATTTAAATAAAGACTAATTATTTGCCAATTTTTGCCACCTAGTGTGATTTGACAGTTTATTAACTATGAGTTTCTAAAAAAAGCAATTAAATTTGTTGCAGCACACAACACCCTGCTGTTGACTGAATCCGGAATCCTGCTGTGTTGTCGAAATGCCATTGCTGATTAAAGTAATGGTTTACTGGTCACTTAAAGATCAAATGTATATATAACCCAAAGGCCATACAAATACGACGGTAGCATCTAGTCAACTATGAAAAGACAGATAAAGTACATACCACCCTTATCCCCAATATAGGATAGTTCAAGTATGACTGTATACTTGATGCCTATATACTGACACTCACAATGACTGACAATTAGCATGGTTTGAAATTAGCATATTACCATTAAGGGAGGTAATTGAAACTGATAACTACACTAAAATACCAAACTGCTTTGTTTAATATGTGTTTTGAAATTATCTGTTTATGAGCACTTTTAATAACCTGTTATGTCAAGTTTGAGGTTGGTTCACCCCAGAACCTGGTTCAAACTATCGGTGGAAATTTATTTGCTTCTGACCGTTCCAATGCAGTAACCCCTCAGGTTATCTTTTTCGTTTAATTGTTTGTAGTGATTTATTAGAAAATAATAACTTTATATAAAAAAAATTAAATTGCCCCTGGTGGGGAGCGAACCCGTATCGTACGGGACAGCGCCTAGCCATGCAAGTCTCTTTTTTGCACTCTGATGTTTGGTTTGCGTTTCCAGAGTGTGGCTATTCCTGTTATGCATGGTTTTACTTTCCTATAAGCAGATGGTACTGATAATCTTTGTTTAAAACTTTCTATATAGAAATTAGGATTGCACTAACATTTACAATATTCCTAATTTCCTATAATCCGGTTTGCGCTTCAAAATAACTAATTACCTTGACGGAAATACTTGATTTTGATCTTCTGCTTCTTTCATAGGTATTCTTGGATATGCCTTCTTCATAGCATTTGCGAAGACCTAATAATATTTAAACATGTTTTGAGTTAATAAGCGATAACTTGCATGTGCTGTTGAGCATACAGATGTAAGGTCACAACAATGTTCAAGAAATGAATTTTTTGCAATTCTTATCTCTATTGGCATATGTTGATATATAAATTCGCAAAGTATTAACGTTGATGTTGACGATATAAACACAGCTAACTGAAGACAATTGTTTGCAATCATTTATGCTCCATGTTTTACATTTCATGATTATATCAGAGTGGAATGCAAGATATATTCTGATTAAAATACGTACACGTGGTCTACCACTTAATTATGCAAACAGATAAATTATTAGAATAGTCGTAGATTGAACATTTCTCCAGTGAAGAAATGCCATGGTAGTATTCTAAGGCTTTTAGATTAAAACTATTAGTTTAAGAAGGTTTCTAAAGAAATCTTGTAAATGAGCCTAGAAGCTCGATCTGTTTCTTTTATTCCTTGATGATTTGACTTCATGATCTCTGGTCTCGATAAGGTAGTTGAGTGTCCGCCTTTTCGCTTTTATATGTTTGCATACAAGATTGTCGAGTTGATGGGTGGGTAGGAGCTAATTCATCAAGACTTGTATTTGTTTGTTCAAATGAAAACCTGTTGAAGCACGTGTGAGGTTGGTGCAATCTTGAACATAGTTTAAACCCCGAGTGGCAAAGTTGTTTTGATACTTACCGTTCCAAAGCGATAAACCTCTCAGGTTTAAGTGTTCGTTAATTGTTTTGGCCTATTATTTGCAATTGATCATTTTACAAAAACCCATGCTTTCTTTCATTCTCTACTTTTGGCTTCGCGTGAAGGTTGTGTTTTCTGGTTTCACTTTTTTATACACTGATTTTTAAAAAAAAATCGTAACAACAAACAAATTAAATTGGAACCGTTCAATTTAACGAAACATATAACTTTTTCTTACCTGCTTGAATCTTTTCCAAGAACGTTCCGTCAGTTATATGGAGTTCGGGTTTAACTTGTATAGTGATCACCAGAAGATGTGAATCTTTCACTCTTGTCGGCAGTGTTGGAAACGTCGTCAGATCTTGATGTGAATCTTTCACTTTTGTCGGCAGTGTTGGAAACGTCGTCAGATCTTGATGTGAATCTTTCACTTTTGTCGGCAGTGTTGGAAACGTCGTCAGATCTTGATGTGAATCTTTCACTCTTGTCGGCAGTGTTGGAAACGTCGTCAGATCTTGTTCAGATTGGTATGGTGTTCTTTCCGAGGAAGGAACAGTCGTTGGAGTAAATGTAGACGGTAAGTTTTCTGATGATGAAGCTACCGAACTGCTCGGTGCTAAAACAGTCGTTGAAGAGAATGTGGACGACAAATATACCGATGAAGAATTTACAGTACTGCTCGAGCCTGAAAGAGTCGTTGAAGTGAATGTGGACGACAAATATACCGATGAAGAAGCTACCGTACTGCTCGGTGCTGAAACAGTCGTTGAAGAGAATGTGGACGACAAATATACCGATGAAGAATTTACAGTACTGCTCGAGGCTGAAACAGTCGTTGTAGTTAGTGTGGACGACAAATATAATGATGAAGAATTTACAGTACTGCTCGAGGCTGAAACAGTCGTTGAAGTTAATGTGGACGACAAATATACCGATGAAGAATCAACCATACTGCTCGAGGTTGAAGAAGTCGTTGAAGTTAATGTGGACGACAAATATACCGATGAAGAATCAACCGTACTGCTCGAGGTTGAAGAAGTCGTTGAAGATAATGTGGATGACAAATATGCTGAGGATGAAGCTACCGAACTTCTCGACAATCCTTCCGCCGTTAAAACAGTAATTGAAATTAATGTGGACGATAAGTATTCTGATGATGAAGGTACTAAACTGCTCGAGGCTGAAACGGTCGTTGGTGTAAGTGTGGATGACAAGTATGCTGACGACGAAACTACTGAACTGCTCGCCAATCTTTCCGATGATGAACCAGTTGTTAAAGTTAATGTGGACGACAAGTATACCGGCGATAAAGCTACAATACTCATTGACAATTGTGCTGTCGAATAATACTTTGACAGTGTTCCGGTCGGCATTGTTTCTTGTTTGTTTGTTTCCAAAGGCGGAGGTGGGTCCGGTGAAGATAATGTAAATGTATTACTACTCCATAACGATGATGATAATAAATTGATATCAGCAATTGAAAGTAACGGTATTGAGTCTGACACCAGCGATAAACCATTAGCTACAGATGACGACGAAATGACAGCGCCGTCCGATGTCCATGATAACAGTACGTTTGAGGAAGTGTTCGAAACTTGACTTGTTGGTGACGATGATTGTGGTGTGATAGACGTATTTGTAAATGTTGAATGATAAAATTGGTCCAAAGTAACGTGTGTAGGAGTTTTGCTGACGACTGATACTACGTTGGATGAGGGTAAGGAAAGCGTTGATAAATAAATGCTTGATGATAAAGAAAGAGACAGTTGTCTTGAAGCGTTTGTTATAAACGGCAAAATAGTAGATGTTGTTAAACTCGATATGTATGTATGAGATAATGAGTTCGTGGACATGGATTCAGTCAGACTGTGAATGGATTTCGCTGACGAAGTTTTGTGTACTTGTGACGTGGGTGGTTTCATTTCTGTCAAGTGCGATGACGAGTCTTCGAAAGAACGTGTCAGAATCCCAGAGCTACTAAGCATTAATGACGTTAAGTTAAAATCAGAAGATTTAAGAACTGCTGAGCTTTTCGTACAAGAAATTGTCTGGACTGATGATATTGAATGCTTAGTAGTGTGCAGTGGTGGGCGTTCGAAAGTCTTTATTGTAGAAGAAGGTTCTAGCACTACAGGAGAAGTGTGAAGGTCAGTTGTTTCTGATGTAAGTGAAAACACAATTGACTGGTCATGAACCTGTGAAGTAAACAAAGAGTAATCGCGCTGATCTGGCGAAAACTTGCTTACCACTGACAAATTTAAATCCTGTCCTTCACCAGTATGCCAGTTAATACTTGATGTTGACATGTATATTGGATTAGACGACTCGGATGAAATGATGCTCTCTACATGAAAGCCATCAAACAGATGTGGTGATGAAGAGAATGTGTCTTCTAATAGAACTTGGGTATATTGAAGAGATTTTAGATCCTCTTTTGTGTTGTTTAAATGTGTTGTTTTTTGGGTAGTGACCAAAAGATTTGAATGCGAATGTTTGACTGGTAAATCTGACGTTATCAGTGATGAACTTGCACATGACTCTGCTGACGTCGAGGTAATAAGAGAAGTTTTGAGCAAAGTTGTTGGAAGGAGAGGAGTGTTTTCGAAGAGAGCTGATGGATGAAAATATTGTCTTCCTGATGGAAATAGGAAACTTTGGTCGTCCTCGGAATGTTTTATTACTGAGTTCTGTAATGTTTGTAAACGACTTGATTTCGGTGAATCTGTATTTATTTTTTGTATTATGGAATCTGATTGAGAGATTGTATTGTTCGAGACTGGACTAGGTGATGATGATGATGATGATGATGATGATGATGATGATGATGATGATGATGATGATGATGATGATGATAAAGATGATGATAAAGAATGATGATGATGATGAAGAAAAAGAAGAAGATGATGATGACGACGATGATGACGATGACGACGACGATGATGATGATGGTAATGATGATGATGATGATGATGATAATGATGATGATGATGATGATGGTGATGGTGATGGTGATAATGATGATGATGATGATGATGATGATGATGATGATGATGATGATGATGATGATAAAGAAGAAGAAAATGATGATGCTGGTGCTGATGCTGGTGTAGAATATGTTGCTGAAACTATCAATCCATCATTTAACAAATGATCGTCATTTGATGAAGGAAATGTAAATATATCCGGCACTGCTTTATCATCGATCTGTTCGAATATCAGTTTAGAATTTATTTCTTCAGCAGTTCTCAATAATTCCACACTTGTTGGCATATATTCAGAAGATTCGATTATATCGGTTTTAAAACTGGGCTTATAACGCATTGTAGAAGAATTTGTGTCGTCTGAAAATAATTCAACTTTTCTTGAATCATAATTTGAAGTAGATGTTAACTCTTGAGAATGTGTCATCTTTGAAGATAGTTCGGTAGTTGTTATGACAGTAGATTTTACTTCATTTTTAAAAATATTCAGACTGTCAAATGAATTTGAGGGTTGAAGTCGTTTTTGTATTTTTTCTTTTACAATTTCGTCATTGCGATACTTTTCTTTTTTACTTGCTTTTTCTGGCACAAGTTCAGTCCAAGAAATCGTCGCTGCTGATTTAGAAGGCCTACTTTTATACATTGCAGCCTTAGTTCCTGACGAAACGGAGTTTTCATATGACGAATTTAATGGAGCGGTGAAAAATTCGCTTTTAAGACTTGAACTCGTTGACGAATGTGTTAACGTCTGCATAACATCTGGTGATGATTTCTTGTTTGAATCAGTATAGAATCGTTCAGTAATATAATTACGATTAAATTTGTTAAACTCGTCCACATTAAATGAAACTTCGTAAGATGTCAAATCAGCTCCCGAAACCCCTGCATTGTTATTACCGTCATTCACGAAAGACGGTGTAACATAAATTTCAGCAATTGAATGTATGGGTTGGTCAGTGTGTGGTTTCAATTCTTGTTGTTTAGCTTCTGTAAAAGGGGTTGTTTGTTCTGTTTCTACAAACTGATTGTCGTCGGTATTCGCTAAAGTTTTTTGATAAATATCATTTGGTTCTGAAATGATTTCATGTACGATTTCCATATCAAAGTCGTCGACGGTAATTGTCGGTGCTGTCATCATTGTATTGGTGTCCTCGCTTATATGTGTTGAAGTTGATAATGTATTGGTATCCTCGCTTACATGTGTTGAAGTTGATAATGTATTGGTGTCCTCGCTTACACGTGTTGAAGATGATAATGTATTGGTGCCCTCGCTTACACGTGTTGAAGATGATAATGTATTGGTGTCCTCGCTTACATGTGTGGAAGTTGATAATGTATTGGTGTCCTCGCTTACACGTGTTAAAGATGATACTGTATTGGTGTCCTCACTTTCACGTGTTAAAGATGATAACGTTAATGCGGAATTCAGATGGATATCAAATACAAACGAAGGTAAAATCACAAGGTCATTTTGAATTACTTCCCTTGTTTTTGACGCCATTTGTTCACTATCTTTCTCCGGTTGTGACACGTTTGTCATTATTTTAAACAAGTTCTTTTTACGTTCCGTCGATTTTGGAGAGAAATTATCAACTGCTGTTGAAAAATGACTTTCGCGTTGTTTGGAAGCACGAATAGAATTATTACGTTTTCCGTGAGACTTTTCGGCTGTCTTCGAGAATTTATGAGAAAGATAATCTTGATTTTTAAATATTACAGAATTGTTAATAGCAGTATTACCCAGCTGTTGTGTATGCACAGATGTTTGCAGTTCTCGAGGGTCACCGTCAAATGACTTTCTATCACATATTACATGTGCAGCAAGCGATAACACCAGCAGAAGTTTCATGAGTTCTTGTAGATTGCTTGAACTATCTACAGGGTCACGATGTAGAGGCTGCGCTGTCGTAGATAACATCATATAAATTACTCAACTACCAGATAGTATTGACGTGTTGGGAACTTGTCGCTCTGTATGGTTGTCGGTATTCTTAATTTTGATAGACAAGTCGTGAAAATAATGATGCAAACTAAGTGATAATAATCCGCCCAGTTTGATTCGCTTCGTCCTTTGAATCGTACAATACTGCAAGGTTTGTGACCGCTAGATGGCGCTGATGATTATTCTGGAGTTGGAGTTGGGAACTTTCGTAATTTGGTTTTGATGGAGAAATCGTTAAAATAATGCTCCAAAACCAGTTATAATATTCCGCCCTGTTTAAGTCGCATACACCATATGTTTATGTTTTGTCTTATAAATGTTGTAATGCTGCAACGTCTATAACCGATAGATGGCGCTGGTGATTGTTATGAAGCATTGATGTTTGTCGTGATTTTGGTATCCGTAATCTTTTGATGGATTTTCGTCAAAAATAATTCTTTTAAAATTAGTCATAAAAATCAGCACTACACCATAACGGTTGACGGTGGAGACTGTTTTAATACTGCAACGTCTATGACCGCTAGATGGCGCTGATGATGCGTGTCGTGATTGTTACTAAACTTTTAACCGTGTGCTTAGTTTTGGTGGACAAATCGTAAACATGAATAATGCTGTAAAAACGGTAATTAATAATCCACCCTACACCATATGTTTAGGCCTTGTCTAAGATGTTGACAGTTGTAAACTGCTTCGTCTATGACAGCTAGATGGCGCGCTGATGGTGCGTGTTCCGATTGTTACAAAATTTTATCCGTAGGCTTAGTTTTGATGGACAAGTCGTGAAAATAATGCTGTAGAAATACTTATGAAAATAATCCACCGTACACCATATGTTTAGGCTTTGTCTAAGATGTTGACGGTTGCGGATATCACAATATTGCAACGTCTATAACTTCAAGATTCTCGTGGAAATCCAATGATGATGATTATTTCGAGAGATTGATAAAGCAAATTTCCAAGCAGTGTTGATGTTTTTCTCTTAGCTTCGGTGTAAAGAACACGGTAGAATCTTGATTGGAATTCGACAAAACACGGCGATAATAATTTAAAGTAATTTCAAGAAAGCG
This sequence comes from Corbicula japonica, assembly GCA_038501625.1. Lineage (NCBI taxonomy): Eukaryota > Metazoa > Mollusca > Bivalvia > Venerida > Cyrenidae > Corbicula > Corbicula japonica. The sequence goes on from JAZAYU010000086.1 coordinate 2,062,368, forward strand.
TCTTATCATAGTTCCTTGGTAACCTGGTAACAATCCTGGTAACGTTAAAGGCGTGTCCTTCCCTGGTGCTTTCACAGTCTAAAATAAAAGAGAAAACTATTATACTACTTAAACCTAATGTGAAAATAATGATAATGCATGGTGTGTGTAAATTATATTACAGTTTATGGAAACATTTTTTTCCGGAATTCATTTTGTGGTTGACTCAATTTTCATGTAGCATCAAATTAAAATATGTACTGTAAAATCATTAATATTCGCGGGGCACCAATTTTCGTGGATTTCGTGTGCAGGCCGAACCACGAATTTTAAACCACCAGGAAATAAGGAACTGAACTTAAAAGTAGACAATTTTAGATCCACGAATTCAGGTACCAACGAAAATGGTATCTTACGCAAAACCACGAAAGTTTGTGCCAACGAATGTAAGTTCACGCACAGTAATACTAGCACTTTCGAAAAATGCGAAATCAATTAACCGATCAAATTTAGCCAATTCGTTAGCAGTGTATGAACATACATAAGAATTCTCCTGCCAATCATGCAAAAACACCTAAAAACAACAGCAACAACAACAACAACAGTAAAACAATAACAACAGTCACAATGTTATTAAAATGAAGCAGAACCGAAACGCAAAATTTTTATTGATCCTAAATGCATCGTAAGAAACAAAATAGACTTATTTCTTATCTGTCTGTGATTAATTCTGGCAACAACAAATACACAAACCTTTGCGGCGTGTGCAGTTATCTGCATTTCCATTCACTACACATGAACGGACTCAATTAAAACGAGCCTGCAATATTTTCATATTTTTCGCGTTTAATATCTTTCAATGTTCCCTGTCGATCTATTCCAACCCCACCACCCCTCCCCCACCCCCCAAAAAAAAAAAGAAATTAAATATGCGTATTGTATAAATAAACTTTACTTACCTAAATTTGAAACATCAATGATTCGAAGTTTATTCTCTTATTTTCCGAGAGTTTTATCCTATAAGATTTCTCAGAGTAAGCCTGAACGATCTAAAATTGTCTTAAGTTCTAAAATTTAATATTTTCATTATCAAACTCTCTTAAGTGCAAGCTGTAATAATAAACGCGAAACCACACTAAAACGCGAAGCCCCTGAGCAAAAAACTTTGTTTCGCTATAAACTGAGTCATTTCTCTAGAACAGAATCTTAGAAACACGTTCGTTTAGTCAGATGTCAATTTAATTCCCAAAATAAAGCGTTCAAGCTTCACGCAGATCAGGAGCACTTGTATAAAAGCTCGGTGCGATCTGATAACGTTACATAACCTCTTAAAACGGTTCAAACTTAATTAGTGTTGCTTTACTCGTGCTCCGTGTAAAATGGTTGCATTCATTTTTTTCTTTATTTTATTGAGCAGTCATAAATACAGAAAACCAGACGGTTTTATCAATGGTAACAAAAATACATTTGATATATTATTGCTGTTCTTTTTCTCTTTAACTGAGAAAACTATTTCAATTGTTCTCCTTTATCGCACACGTGTAAACATACAACTGTGGCAGCATATATTTAGAATGGATTTTATTTTCGCGTATTTCACGCTATGCAATATGCGCGAAATCAAAAACCCGCAATATTTACCACAGAATATCTTATTATATAAGATAAAAAGAACTTGTTTATGTTCGCGCGAAAATGCCGTCTGCATTATAAGGGCGAAGATAAGGCCCCGCGAAATTAAATGATACCACGGTTGTTTTGAATATTGTTACTAAGCATCAGCTAAAGTCTAGAAACTCGGACTGTAAGACTTCAGGAAGGTTGGCTTAGTTTTAGATTTCACAGCGTTATGAATTTAACGGGCGCACCGTTTGCATAATTAACATTTTTACTCGGAATGTTTTGTCTCAAATAAATGCAAACCGCATAATCAGTTCACAAGGGAGAGACTTTCTTTGCTAATTTAAAATAAATGTGAATCATCTCATGTCGGTCTCCATTCAACGACTGAGTCAATCGTATCAACTCGTCGATCTCCGACAAGCTTCGTAATCCCCGGAGCGTGATCCGAGTGCGACTGAGTTATTGCGCGCGTTTAATTTATAACGTTGTGAAAATCAGAAACAACCGCAATCGACTTTAAAGAATTGGATTGTATCTTTTGGGGGTATTTGTTTGTGCGGCTCAATGCAAACATGACTAATCTGTGTCCCATGTACCAAAAAAAATCATCGGATACAGCTCAGACACTCCCGATTCTGTTGTCCTTAACATTTATAACGCTAACAAAACGAACACCTGACCCAAAGATTATAAAACTGAGTTTGGAAAAAGTCTCAAATCAATCGCCATTTCAGCCAATCAGATGCTTGAAATTTGAAACTGGTTTCCATTCTCAGTTTTATAACATTGGGACCAGTATGTAATAACAAAGAACTTCTTTTGAGTAGCAATCTCAGCGTGACAGCCAGTCTACCACACTTCACTGATGAACAAGATAAGTTTTAATGTATTGTTGGCTCCTGGTTTGTAATATTAAAGAATGTGTTGTTATCGCACCTCGTTAAGTTTGATTTTGATTTAATAAAACCCTAATTGCTTCAATGAAGCCGCTATTAAAAAACATGCCTGCTCGAGTTTTTTCTTCGTTTCGAGATTAGAGAAATAAAGTTTCTGGGGGAAAAAGCAATTAGATGCACACATCAAATGCTTAATTTTGCGGAAAGCAGTAAAAACAATATAAACCCTCCTCAGCAATGTTCATGCAGTTAGGTAAACATGAAAACGAGTGAAAATTTGTTTTAAAAAATAAAATGCGATCGAAACTATGTGCGGTCGTTACATTTCGCTATAGTCATATCTTGATGGTATTATTAATTCTCTTATAATTAAAAGCAGATAGTGAATAGTGAGCTGTATTCGAAAAAATAAAGAGTTGCAATACCAAATAAGATTGTTTACTATAGGGAACCCCAGGTTTATTTATAATATTCGTAAAGCGAATACTGGTGTCATTTAATTTCGCAAATAACATTTTAGCGCGGATATAAATCGCGCAGTTGTGTGTAAATGACATGAATGTAGATGTTAGGAGTTTATGGACTAGTCTCCGTTTTCAGTTGGCTGATTGGTTGAAATTAAGACCATTGTCATAATGGACTAATCATTGGCACCTCTCTACCAGAAAGAAGTTTATCAATGCGCGTATCAATACTATATAGCGGGCACCTCAAAAATCGTTCGGGTCCCGAAAGAGCTAGAGTATCTATCGCACATTGATTCTATTTAATTCTTGTCGAACATTTTCGGAAAACGTTCACACCCATTAAATGCACAAACAGCGCTAATTTGTAAATTGTAAAAGATAAATGCACAGACCGGGGATCGAACCACTCTGGCGACAGCGGCTAGTCACAAAACTCCGAGCACGCCACCGACTGTAAGTAACGCTAACTTTAGGGACGATATGCAAAAAAACTAAAAAAAATTGGAGTTATCAAGTTTTAAGTTTTATTTACATATTTCTCTGTATGTACATATACATACATATAAGAAAACAAAAGAGAACAAAATATTTACAATGTCAATGATTTGGCGGTCATCGTGGCTATGGGTTTGAAAAAAAAGTAATTTATCAAATCATAGGACAACAGATATTTCAAAAATAAGTTAATACACAATAACAAAAAAAACCCACAAACATTACAAGATAGTAATGTTAAAAATATATTTATAGAAACGAAGCACTTCTGATAATGATAGAAGCTCGAATTCTTTCCGACTTCTCAACAATTCGACGAACAATTTCTGAATTTCGGAAAGCTCGCATTGAGAACCATTCATTTTTGAGATAGTGATATTAACGAAATGTACATTTACATGTAATTTTATGGCACAATGAAGATACAGCCGATATTAACATCTTTTCTTCGTTTCTTAAACATTGATTTAATTTGAGCGCACAGTTGGAGATTAAATAAAACAAGAAACGCGCCCATCGCTATCATCTTAAAACAGGCAACAATGATTCCAAATAATATAATTGTAAAACTAAAGTGAGCATTGCGTTAAAATAAGTTTAATGGTAAGATGATTATGATGATGACGACGATGATGATGAGGAGGAGGAGGAGGAGAAGGATTGTGATGTTTACCACAAGGACGATGAAGACGATGATATTTATGTCGATGACGCTAATGATGACGACGATGGTGGCGATGGAATCGTTGTTAATCGTTGTTAATGATGACGCTGTTGATGACGATGATGGTAACGATGAAATTGTTGTCAATGATAACGCTGATGATGACGACAATGAAACTGATAAAACTGATTTCAATGATGACGTTGATGACGACGACGATAAAGACGATAAAATTGGTACTGATGATGACGCTGATGATTACGACGATTAGCACCGTCCCCACCATAACCACTCGGCATCACTGTAAGATTCTAGTATCTTCATATACTGTAAGCATTATTGTAAACAACAAACACCATAGCAACAAATTCAACAATATCATTTTGCTTTTCTTTTGAAAATGTCGGGGCACGTCACGAAAAAAGGTAAATACGCGACTTTCTTTAATATAAATAAAAACTCATGTTACACTCACAATTTCTCATATGACGTATAAATGCCTAAATTACATTTTAATAGAACAAAGCCTCTTTTACTCACCAAATCTCCTTCTGAGCACGCTCTTGTTATCACAGGGTCACTGGATACTGTAGAAGTTTCCTCGTTCATGATTCACGTTGAGTTATATATATCCTGCTCATAAATTCAAGAGATAAAGTACATTTCTAGAATTTTTCAATTCAATTCTTGTCGAACAGTTTCAGAAACGTCAAGGGTGTGAGAAAAAAACTATACATCAACAATTTGATAGTGTTCAGAAAAATAATGCAAATCACGAGCCAAATATTTATCATAAAACTTTTGACTGAAGCAAAAACGCGTTAAAACTGAAACGTTTATCAATGTCAAAAACGATTTGGAATACTAGTTTTTGTAAAGGTTTATCACAAACGCCCTTGTTTCAGTCGTGCACTACTTATTGTAATCATTCATTGCAAGTGGCAACCTGTGCAAATTTACCTATCACTTTTTATAGTAATACCAGCCTAATGAATAAATGTATTTATCCACGTTTCTATGTAATTCATCTCGTGTATGCTTCAAGGTTATTGGTTGTGAGGATTCACGAAATTCTCGTGCAGTGTCATTATATAGGGTGTAAACCTTGGATAAAATTCATTCGAGTCGTCACATTGCTATTGTACAGACATATTAAATATTTCTAATTTCCCGTCCCACCCACCCTCTTTTAATGTGTTTGATTTCACCATTTGCGAAGAAGGTTAGAACTCCGTTAACAGTTTTGTACACTTTTAGTTGACATGTAGCAGCTTAATTACCTTATTTGTCTCATTTTGTTTCTACGATTGTTATCAAGATTTGGTATTTTGCTTTAAAAGTCACTTAGAAGTTGTTATGAAAGATAAATTCAAATGATTCTTTTCGCAATTAGAATGGTTCGTAATTTTTGACGTATATATCAAACGCTTATCAGAAGATGCATTGGATTGAGTTCATTTTCAACAAGTTTATGTGAACTAGCCACTTGGCTGAAAGTTAGATTGTGCGTTCTGTTATTTTGTGTTTGGGTATGATTGCTTCGATTCTGATCAATCGCCTCTTGGATATATCCTATTGTATTTGATTAGACAAAAACAATCACTTTACTAAACCAATAGTTCAACATAACATTGCATTGAACCGGATGTGTTTTGTTTTCATTAGAGGCTGATGTTCTCGCTACTGAAGTAAAATTGTATGCGCACTTGGCGTTTAATTATAATCATTTGCATCAATATTACGTTTCCACTTGGCGCTGTATTAGTGTGGATGTGTTTGGTTCGATTCTCATGGTGTCTAAGAAATTTCGAAATCGCCACTTAGTGTAAAATTTAAGTGCCACTTGCCAAGATTGGCATTTGTTCGAAAAAAGAAAAGCAACTTGACTAACATTTCAGCATATTTCATTGCATTGGCTTAAATGCGTCTTGATTTTAAGTTACCGTGAAAATTAGAAATTGTATAATTTAAATTTTTATCTTGATTAAGATCAGTAGTTACTGGAAGAATAATTTGACGCAATTTACACGCGGAATTGGATAAATTTTCTACGATTAAAACGATAAGGACGAAGAAAACTTCTAAGCGGAGAATGTAGCATTTTAATTGATTTGGCCCAAATATTTGATTTTAATGGACTGATCTCCCATAACCTGACAAAATGTGAACGCTATATGCGATTCGATTTAGAGCAAAGAATAGCCACTTCATTTAAAAATAATCGAAAAACGCTTAACATTGAATTGATAAGCATGATGATTTTTTGGACTGCAAATTTAACCACTTGGCGCTGTTAATTTGACTTAGAGTTTGATTGTATTAACTTAAATAAGGAGTTGCTTAAAACCCGCCAATTGGCTTAAAATTGAAGTGTAGCTTGGTGCTATTTTGTGATTTGATTTGCTAAGAGAAAAGCCGATTGGAATTAGATTGAGGTGCCACTTAGCGCTGTGTAGCCGCTTGGCTGTGTTGGGAAATGGTAATGCCGATTGGCGATGTAGTGCCGATTGGCGCTGTATTTGAATGGAATGCGTTTTGAAGACTAGCCGATTGGCATGAAAGTGAGTGCCACTTGGCGCGGCATTGGTTGTGTTTAACTTGATTATCAGGTTAACGATTTGAGTGATAACTCGCCGCGTGGCGTAAAATTGAAGTGCCGATTGGCGCTGTGTTTAAATGGAATAGTTTTATGAATACTAGCCGATTGGCTTGAAAGTGAATGTCATTTGGTGAAGCTTTGGTTGTGTTCAGTTTGATATCAGATGATATTGCCCCACCTGGGAGCGAACCTCGCCACGTGGCGTAAAATTGAAGTGCCGATTGGCGCTGTAGTGCCGATTGGCGCTGTGTTGGAATAGAATTGTTTTGTGAAAGACTAGCCGATTGGCTAGAAGGTGAGTGCCATTTTGCGCTGCATTGGTAGTGTTTAGTTGAATTATCAGATATTGCCCCTCCTCGGAACGAACCTCGCCACGTGGCGTAAAATTGAAGTGCCATTGGCGCTGTGTTCGAATGGAGTTGTTTTTGTGGAAGACTAGCCGACTGGCTTGAAAGTGAGTGCCACTTGGCGCTTGATTGTCTGATTGTAATTGTTCTTAATGTTAGCGAGTTAAGTCGAATGTAAAAAGTTGAATAAGATGATAGGAATCTACACAAAGACGTTTAGTTAAATTTGGGCGTTTTCTGTTTCGATATTTAAACTTTGGGCGCAGATTACTAGCAAACAATACTGGCTGTTTTTCTTTTGCATTTGTATACGATGATGTTATTTTTCTATTCAAGTAGGTTTTGGATGATAATAGACATTCATTGCAGCAGGCTCGAGGATTCCAGTTGTGCGGCTTGACACGAACCAAGACGAGGATGCAGGAAAGATGGGCTAATGGACGTTAATGAAATGTTGTCGTTGAAATATAGTATATAGCAATGCAATACGACCATTCCTATTGTACTTGGTGTTTTTATTTCTTTTCCTACCTATGAATTACATGAATATGGGATAAATAATTTATTTTCGTTTGAACGCAGTGAATAAGAAAATAATGACAATATCCCGCACTGCCCCGCCCCGCACCCACCACTCGCAGATGTCCAAGCGTCTGTCAGTTACACTTTCCCATAATGTTATTACATTTTCCATCTGTATTTTGGAAAACCACATAACTAAAAAATGTTAATCGCAAATACATTTAATCAGGGTCTATTTAATCAATAACAATTAATAGACCCTGATTTAATGTATTATAAAAGCATGATTTGGGAGTGCTCGTTTAAAGAAATATGTTCCTTATCATAAAATCGCTTCATTCAGTTTATTTGTGAAAGGATTTCGTTTAAATTCTCTAAACTCATAACCAATTGTATGTTCGTATTAACTTACACCTGCTCCTATGATAAAAAACGGTTTTCTTTCATTCTGTACTCTTCTTTTAAGCAATGGGTTCTCTTACTTTCAAAATTTTAAAAAGATCTTCAACAGAAAATATGAAAATTGATCTTAGTAAAGCAGAAATTTATTTCTAAATGATGAAAGCTTTAAAATTAATGATCTAGAGATTTGATGTTTAAGCATGGAATTAAGGAGGGCATAAAAACACCAGTATTATAATTACGGGGTGAGGTCATCATTTTCCTACGTTCGGTGTACAGTCCGATAGTCAATGTATTATAACGAAATGATCCAGAAGAAAGTTTTTATTAACCTTTTACTCCATTATACGATTTTACGGCGTATTATATACGAACAGTGTAGATCCAGATCAGCCGGCACATCTTAGCAATCTGATCATGAGCTACACTGTTCGCTTCTTTGTCAAAAATAACCGAATGAACCAATAAGGGAGTAGAAGAAGACTTTATTAGATTGCACGAATGTGCTGGCTGATCTGGATCTGTTCGTCCAGTCCATGGATAACAGCCACATCCTATGAAATAACGGGTTAAGAAAACAATGCTGTACACAATGACTTGACGAAAAAAGACATTGTATTCGTTTGTTTCATGTTTGACACGACAACTGGCTGCACGCTAATTAGAAAACGAACCATTTTTATCTTGACGGGCGCAGCACATGCTGGATTAATTATCTGAAAATAGCCGCGCTTACAACCAGCCGGTTCTAGCACAGCCTACCATCCCTAGAACGCCAGAAACGCCATGCATACCTCCTATGCCCGCCACACACATTAATTACCTGCAAACTGTGCTTCTACATTGGAGGTGATACCAGCAATTAGGTATTCAACATCTGTTCAAGTTGTGTAATGCAAACCAGTCGTGAGAATGGTATGAAAGAGGGAATTGTAACAGATTCCAGTCCTCGCCGCTATCCTAACAGACTTTTCTATTTTAACTACAATTACAGGGGCGGATCCAGAGAGGGTTCAGTGGGGATCGCTCGAACATCCTTTTTGGGGCAATATTTAATTTTCATGGGGATTTTGGTCAGAAAGTTGCAAATTATCTTGTACTACCCTTAGACGGCCCCAAACGAAGCCCCTTTCTGGAAATCCTGCATCAGCCCCTGAGCAATAATAATCAGCGACAGTCATCCGGTGTTTAAATCGGAAAAGCAGGTCACAAGACATATGAACGCGCTCGCTTTTGACGCGCTTAAAAAACGAAGTATTTTGCCCAAGATCATAAAAAAACTAGAGACCCGTCTCAAATCTCAAGCATCTGATCGGCTGAAATGAATGCTAGTGTAAGGGTTAGAACTGTATTAGTAGAAAAAAGTATTTATTTCAGCCAATCAGATGCTCGAGATTCGAGACTCCTCTCCAAGCTTATTTTTATGATTTTGGACCCTTGTGTCAACATCTCACTGACTCATGTAGGAAGGAATTGACGCTCGCGCAAAGATGAATATGAAACACAGTTTTGCTAATAACTCAGTTTCAATCTGAATAGGTAATATCATCAATATAATAGCTGAGAAAATCTCAATAAAAGTTTGTGGTTCGTCACGGAAAAAGTCGTCCATCCTTGAAATGACGTCATTATGTTGAGCAGACGACATTCCTTATTATGTTTCACACGGTAAAAAATAATTTGTATGGTCAAAATGTGTAAGAAAACCACCCATTATTTATAAGAAATTAACAGCTATTGTATTTTGACAAATATCGTAACGACTAAAAATCACTATATTGACTGTGACTGTGAGTTTAAGCCTGCTTTATTGGTATTGTAAAAATACGGTCATGCTCCTATCCTCTTCACAAGAACACATTTACAGCTTATAAATTTGATAAATAAGACGCCACAATGCGACAATGTGGGGTTATTTTCTTACATGTTTTAGTGATGAAGGGGCATAACTATGACAAAATACAATCATGAGTTTTGAAACTCGTCCTGATAATTGATGTTGTGGTACAAGACCAGCCTGTTAAGTTTCAAAGCTCTACCTTAAATGTTTACTTAATGAAATGTTGACGCCTGTCCACCCAACAACATACCCTAATCTAATAACCATGGTTTTCCAAAAAAAAATCCACAAAAACCCTGGATAAAAAAAGCTAAGGTCTAAATATGAGAACAGACATTTGTTCTTTTTGTGTTTATTTTGCACATTCGATATTCACATCAACGCTGTAAAAAAACTGAGCTATCATTTATTGTAATACATGTCATTCTATCAAAGTTGAAAACGTATACAACTCTTGACAATATACACAACACAGAAAAGTGAGAAAACACATTTCTGTTAAGGAACCTGCTTTACCATTAAGCCTTCAAATGCATAGAAAGGCAGATATTAAAAGGTCAGACCACGGTTTCCTCTATAAATAACTTGAGCACATAAGTTAGTTAACTATTTTAAACATACACTCACCCAAAGTTCTAATTGGTCACTTTTTGTCCGTATTTCTTTATTAGAAAGACATTGAATTCACTCTTTATTTATGATCACATGCCAACAACAGTCTTCAACTTAAGCTTTAATCTTGTAATAATTGACTTTGGAACAGTTTGGCGAGAGTTATCCTTAATTTTGCTAAAAATGCATTTCTTGCATAAAAAGGTCAAGCAAACAGAAATTTAATTAATTCCTTGTTTTTTTGACCCTGCGGTGTCAGTAAATGGTATTGGATTCATTTAAGGAAAACAATCAATAAAGATTAAAAAAAACATTAGATAATTGATTTCAAGATAAAACAGTTCTTTCTACAACCTCTCTTGACGTAGGGAAGAAACGAAACTAGCATATATTGTAAACACATACAATTAATGACCAATTAGAACTTTGGTTGAGTGTATTTCTTTGATAAAGTATTCCTCTGTTAAACCTGTATAAGTGTCACAAGATTGAGCTACCACAGCCGAAACCGAAGGTAGATTATCCTATCGGCAAGGCAACTTCACCTACTGTTGTATCATTTAATTTTGCGTGGATCAAATTTCGCGCAAATGACATAAGTGACCACAGTATCTAACAAAATGGATGGTGTTAAATAACAGCTGCAGATGTATGTATTAATAATTATGAAAATATCAGGAATGAATTAAACACTACAAACCTATTTTGTAAAAATATTATCTAAAATACCTAAATTTCAACCAAAATTTGGTAGTATTAAAATGCAAAACCAAATTCTGATGTTTTCCATTCTAATCAGGAGTTACCAAGTTGTTCAGAGACCATATTTAGGAATATTTCACCAGTTTATGATCTGTCACTTTAAGTTATTGCAAAAGTATCAAAGAAGATGGTAAAACAAAGTGTGAATTACTTCAATTATGTTACTAGCTATTATTAATTTTAACCCTTTACTCCAAATACGATAACTTTTAAAAAATGCGCAAAGTGTACATCCAGACAGATGACAGGTTTGTTTGTCTCTTGATTTATTACATTACTTCTCACTTTGAAGTGAACAGTGTAGAACCTGATCAGATGGCATGGATGTGCCAACTGATTTTGATCTACACTTTTTACACATGCAAAAAAAACCAGTATACATATATATGGAGTAAAGGGTCGGAAAAACTAAATCTCATAAGACAGTGAGACAGAATTCAAAACTAAGTGAAACTAATAAAATACGTTCGGTAACGTAACATAAATTTCAGGAAAAATTCTTATTTCAAATTGTCGGCTGAGTGCAAAACAATTGTAACTGTAAATGAATAAAGAAGGCAGTTATAGCTGTTTTGAATATAAATAACAAATACAAAAACAAATAAACATTAAAAAGTGCACTTGAAATTTAGCACTCTTCTGACTTCTGAGAATAAAAAGTTAAATGTGTATGGGTGTAACAAAGTTATAAAATTGTTAAAATTGTGTACTGGTGAAGAATGGTAACTGAAAAAGTTAAATTCATGAATGAACTACATGTTTAAACTAAGAGGTATTGACATGCATATAAGTGATGTATTTCCAGAAACATCTATAAATACTAGGTGGATGTTCAGTTGAACACCTGTGTTGCTCTTGGGTACTTTGTCAGGATAAAAATCTGATAGTTTAACCCTTTCCTTGATATATACGCATTTTTACGCATGTGCGACCAGTGTAGATCCAGATCAGCCGGCACATCCGTGCCGTCTGATCAGGATCTGCACTGGTTGCATTTTGGTCAGAAATAACCTAATGAATCAAGAAGCGAACAGTTTGGATCCTGATCAGACAGCACGGATGTTCGCCCTAGCAATAAAGGTGTATCTATACAGGAAAGGGTTAGTGAGAAATATAAAAAAATGGCCAAGTTATAAAATGGCAAAGTTATAGCTAACAATACAATGTAGGTTTTTATGACAAAATCCAAGTACATGGACAAAAGGGGCATTACTCTGTCAAAATTCTGACTTAAGATTTTAGCTTCAATAAGAACCTGTTGTCATAAGCTATATAACTTGAAAGTTTGATGTTTTTCACTTTATTTTACATAGGTTCCCAAAATCTTGTAAAAAATAAGCTGAAATTTTATTTTATTCTTTTCCAAACTCTACATTTCTGAAAACTGCTTTTACCTTATTTATTCTATATTTAGTTAATCTTCCTTTGTCGACATTACATAACTTCATTGTAAAATTAAAGAACGGATATTTGCCATTAAATGATATAATTATAAATCACTCAGTAAATGGATTTTGTACACAGAAGTTTTTGTTCAGTCTTCATTTTAAAATAGCACATTTCAGCATATTTACAACAAGCAATATCCTAGTTTTATACAAAAAAGCCATTACAGCATCTAGTCAGTTAAATATTTCAATTGCTACAGTTGTCTTAAATACTGTGTTAGTATTTTTTAGTAGTGAGCATAATTTTTCTTTTCTATTAGACACCTATTATTTTAGTTCCAAATTCTGTGAAACACAATTTTAACTGTGCAAAAGTCAATTGTGTTCATATTAACTATAATTATAACATAATTCGCACACAAAAAATTCTAAACTGGCCAGAATACATAATTTCTGTAAAATGTGATGTACAGAACATAGCTACATAAAAAGTCCCAAACTGCTGGGTCAATGAATGCTTTGCAATCAAGCATTTAATGCCATGATTTATCCAGCCTAAACTAACAGTGAAATAAAAGTGTTTACTTGGCATACTGAAGGCAAATAATCCTGCATTTGCAATCATTGTTCAACAAGAACAGCCAACATGTCCATCTAAACATAATCAGGTAGAGGTTAAACCCTGAACTCCAAATAAACTGGTTTAATGTGTGTGCAACAACTGTAGATTGAGAACAGCTGGCACATTTGTGCTGTCTGATCTGGATCTACACAAGTCACTTCTTTGTTGTTCTGTGTTCATATTGCTATCAGCATTGTACAATGTATAATGTTTATTGCAAATTCGTATTCACTTCTTTGTTAGAAATTACAACTCTGCAATATGTTACACCCTTTAGTACTTTTCAACAAAATGAACATACTCTACACTACAACCAAAGTATAACAGCATAAATGTGTATAACATTGTGTATAAATGTGGTACAATAAAGTGGTACAATAAAACATACTGGTAGAAAGTGTGAACCTTTGAGCACTGGAACACACTAACAATCAAGGAATAAGCAGTGTCTGTCAGTTGATTTAGCAAACATGTCCGGCAAAATATGCTAATATCATCAGTTCTTACTTTAATCCTTTACTCAATATATACAAATTTTGTCTCTTGTGAGAACAGTGTAGATCTACATCAGCACTGGAGTTATTGGTTTACAGGATATAAAACAGCTTGTAATCCATTCTTTCTTAGGTCTTGTTGTCAACAATATTGGTTGTCAACAAATATTAAACAATTATTAGAGAAGATGACACTGTAGTTCATGATTAACAAGGCATAAAACTGCTTGTAACCCTTCAGTCTATTCTTCTTTCGCAGGTCTTGTTGTTAACAATATAGGTTGTCATCAATGTTAACAATTATTAGAGAACATTCCAAGAATTTTTCCTGCCAGAGGATATATGCCACATTTTTCATCACTTCCATCACTTTTAGAAGGCCAATGCTCCACACTGGACTTTTGGTAGGACATTTCACATGCATGAAGCACACTTTGCATAAATGTGTACAACCATCTGACATCTTTATTTGCCCTAGTGTTAATCATCGTAGAACTCCGACAACTGTCCGTCTGTCTGTCTGTCCGTCTGTCTGTCACCTCTCTACATTGATCTGAAACTGGGTGAAGTCTTTCTCTTGTCTCATCACACCTGTCAGTATGAACTCTGCAGAATACACTTCTGAAAAACAAAAGCAGCGGTAAAATTTTACAGTATTTTTGTGAAAAAAAAAAGGAAAATGATTTGAAAGAAAATGGAAGGGGGAATGTTGGCTCAAGACAAACAAAATCACAACTTTTCAACTAATATAGCTGGGCCATATTGTCAATATGGCTGTGGAAAATACCTGCACTGTTGTGATTGAATCTGTGTTTGTATATAGAAATCCAACTGGTATCAGTGTCTTGAATCGTTGATAGATACAAGAATACTTACTAATGTTGTTATTAATAACATCTTCTACCAGATGTATGTCGTCTGCACACGTGATCACAACATAGGATGGGTTACCCTGAAAACACACATTTCTCATGTTTATACTACAAATACACACAAACACGCACAAAATCAACCTCTAGGCAAATCCAACCAATGAATATCTAATCTTATGCAGACAATACAAGAGCTCAAATATATGCCTGTGCAAAATGTCTTGTATGCCTTAAGCGTGAAATCTGATCCCCTTGAAATTTTAAGAAACCTGTAAACAATAATTTCTCATGTTCATACTACAAATACACACAAACACGCACAAAATCAAACTCTAGGCAAATGAAACCAATGAATATCAAATCTTATGAAAATAATACAATAGCCCAAATGTATGCCCATGCAAAATGTCTTGTATGCCTTGAGCGTGAAATCTGATCCCCTTGAAATTATAAGATACCTGTAAACAATTATTTCTCACATGTATACCGTATGTACACACAAACACACACAAAATCAAACTCTAGGCAAATCAAACCAATGAATATCAAATCTTATGCAAACAATACAGGGAGCCCAAATGTATGCCCATGCAAAAATGTCTTGTATGCCTTGAGCGTGAAATCTGATCCCCTTGAAATTATAAGATACCACAGCAGGTGATTTCTGATCAAGAATCATCCAGTGTAGATGCTGATTAGACTAAACGGATGAACAGGCTGATCTGGATCTACACTGGTCACACATTAAATATAAGCTATATCCATGGAATAAAGCGATACCTGATCATCTCTGTAAGTTTCTATGGTCTTGGCTGGTTGTCTTCTCTTGGCTACCTTTCCTCCTGCACTTTCTACAACTTTCCGGAGATCACAGATGGGTGGTTGAACGCTCGGAGTGATGAAAAATGTCATACCCTGTAATGAAATTCATATAATCAAAATGATGCCAATTATCACTTAATCCTCCACTCCATTAACACTTTTCTCCATATATTCAGCTGGATGGAGTGGGCAAACAGTTAAAATCAAGATCAGCTGTCAAATTTGTGACTTGCGATCAGGATCTACACTGTTCGCTTTTAGATTCATAAGTTTATTTCTGACAAACATGCAACCAATGCAGATCCAGATCAGATGGCACCAATGTGCCAGCTGATCTAAATCTAAACTGGTCAAACATGCGTTAAATTGTGTATATAAAGATAAAAGAAAGGGTTAATATCCATTTTATCACATGTGCAACCAGTGTAGATCCAGATCAGCTCGCATATCACTGACGTCTGATCAGGATCTGCACTGTTTGTATTTTCATCAGAAAAAAACTAGTAAGTCAATATGGGAAAAGTGTAGATCCTGATCAGTTGGCATCATTGTGCTGGCTGATATGGATTATACACTGTTCTCACATCATAAAGGTGTATATAGGGAGGAAAGGATTCAACTAAGATGTTTTATAACAATTTATTTTGTACACTCACTGAGGAATTTCTGCTTCTCACTAATTCAAAACCATTAACTAAGGGTTAGGGCAGACATAAAAATGCATGTCTTCTTGTGACCTTGAACTTAAGTCGGCACAGTTAAATCATAGGTTTTGCATATTGTCTCAATGAGGTGATACTCCAGGGTTACAAGTACAGAGAGGACACGAAATACATGGCTTAAATCTTTGAACACCACTGGTGATCTTGACCTTGAGCCAGCAAGTCTGAAATATAGGTTCTGCATGTAGTCTTGATGGGGTGAACATTTGACTAAAATTTCATTAATTTCCTTTCAGGTGTTTAGAAGTGCGTGAACACAAAATCCAGACAGACAAATGGATGGATAAAGGCATACATGAAGACCATGAGGTGGGAGATAATAAAAAGACTTTATATGTGAACTACTCATCAACTGATTTAAATCTACTTCCTTTACATTGAAGCCATATGTTCCAAAACAGATCTAACTGGCAAATGAGACCCCTGATATATGAGTTAATCAATAACTTACATCAAACAAGGGTCCAGCCCTTGCCCTGGCAACAGACTCTACAAGGGAACACTTCATATCTGCCTCTCCTGCCGGATCATGTAACGAGTAAGTGACTTCAGCTGTAGATATAAAACAATATTAACGTGGAAAAGATAACAAAACGATCAACAAAGTCATAATTAAAGACTTGTTGCTGAGAACATATGTTCTAGCAAAGGTCAATGTTGTCTATTCACCTTTAGCATCATTTTAATGAATGTTATGAAATTTTTAAGACATTTAATTGATAAACTTCATAATGACATGTTTAGCCCCTGCTTTCCGCACTAAAAAACAAAATTCTGTTCATGCGGTTATATTCTTGGGTATCAAAGTTTGTGATTTTTTAATCAAAGTTTGTGATTTTTTAATTTAACTGTATTTTCTTGGGTTCTTAAATTCATCATTTTATTTTGTCAATATTTGACGATACTGCATGAAAAGTTAAAAGATCAACTTGATTATAAACAATTCTCCTGAAATTCAGAACAAAATGGTGGACAAGTAAACTTGCCAGAAGGGGCAAATTCAGGTTAATCAGTATTTACAGGCGATCAACAGTTAATTATCCAATAAAATATGAGCAAATTCTTTGCCGGACTATGGAATATATTTCTTGGTGGTTTAAGTGTCGTGTATTTTGTGCGAGGCAAATTGCAAGAAATCAAACTCTAGCAAATTAAATCATTAGATATCTAGTATAACCTAAATAATACTGTGCACTTACTGAGGAAGGTGTGCTGCTGGTAGCTGTCTTCTATCCACTGTCTGTTGACCACATGTTGGCACACGTTGATGGCGATGAAGAATTTCATGGTACGGGAGAATGATTGAGCGACAAGATGTGTACAGTATAGAGGATTGTCGATTACTGTGCCTCCAAGGGATATCACCATCTATAGAGAAATATTACATCATCAATATCAATAGATGGAAAATGAACTTTAAAGGCCACAGGACATGACAAATAAGCAATAATTTGCAGGCTTGGTTTAAAGAGAAATATTAGATCATCAATATCAATAGATGGAAAAAGAACTTTGAAGGCCGCAGGACATGACAAATAAGCAAACAAATTGCAGGCTGGGTTTGTAGAGAAATATTATATCATCAATATCAATAGATGGAAAATGAACTTTTAAGGCCAACAATCACTACAAAAAATCAAAACATTTCTGACTTGCCTTGAATGAGCTGAGCTCACTGGCCAGTAATGGAAATGCAATTTTACTAAATTTTTCATTCTGAAGGTCAGGATGAGGCCAATAGGTATATCAGCGTTTGTAAAATGTGATAACTTAACTCAAAGCATGAACATTAATTTTGGTGATTTCATTTCCTACTATTATCTAAAATAAAATATTTTATGACACATTTAATCTCGATATCTACTGCAGAACATACAGTTATTTCATATTTATGAAGATTGTTATGGATGTTCTAGATATTTTAAGTTTGAACACAGAATTGAGTTGAGAATAGAAACAGTTTTATAATCATGAGGCTCCAGACTCGTCTCAGATTTATGATCTTGAGCCTTGGATAAAGTACTCACCCCCTGAAGTTGCCTGCAGAGACCTTTAGGGAAACCTGTAAACAGTACTCTAGGTCCTGGAGAACTCAGGTCTGGTATATTCTCTGTCTCTAACCTACAAAGTTCAATGTTCGCATCTTGGAAGAGTTAAAGGGTCATCTTCTGGGACGATGAAATACCCAATATTCACTGGGACTTCATTTCACAACACCAGACTTGTTTTTGTAATTAAAATATCTCAGGCAAATACTGACACATTTCAAAGAAATTAAGGACATAATGTTAAATGACCAGAAAGACATAATGCTAAATGACCAGTTCATTTTAATATTATATAAAAATGTTTATGAGAGAAGCTTTAAATTCTTTTTGGATTTAGGGCTGAAAGAAATTTTACAGTTTATCAAACTAACATTGGTTTTTAGTTTCCATGTTGTATAACAGCAGATAAACACTACTGCAACATTTTTGGTATCATACTGATTAAATTCAGACCTCAGGGTCCTTACCATATGATTTATAGAGCTAACTATCCAGCTACATTTTGCGGGGATAAAATTACAAGCATAAGCTGAAATTTACATTTTAGTACAGGCTTATATTTGCACAATGGAATTATTCTCTTAAGGTAAGCTATTACATGGCGAATTTTGATTGGATAAGAATTCACTCAATTTCTGTGGCACAAAACAGGTGAAAATAAAAATCCACATCAAGTACAATACCAAGGTTTCACTATCTGCTGAATCTCAAGGTTCATTTTGACCTTTTTTAGTGAATACTGCCTATTAATAGCAAAAATTCCCCTAATTTAAGTTAAAAATGACCCTCTAACTGTAATCATTGGGGTCAAATTGAGGTTCTTTAGATATTTCAAGAGTTGAAGGTCATCTCCTAGGTCAAATGGAACCCCTGGATCCCATGGTATATCAGAACCTATGCGGGGCATACCTTGGTTTCTTGGTAGGGGAAGCTGTAGACATCGGCACGCTATCTTGTGCTGCCAGATTCTTCTTCATCATGGGCAGTCTCTGCAATACAACAGCATTACATGTCAAAGTATAGAGTTATTAAAGCAGATACAATAGAAACATTAGATGGGTGTTCACCCTTGGATACTAGTCAGAACCACTGTTCAGTTTTTGTGACAAAATTCAGGTATAAAAATGGGCTCAAGTCTGTAAAATGTGACCTTGATCTAAAGATGTTAGCTTCATAACAAACTATTTTTCATAACCAATATAACTGGGAAGTAAGATGAAGAAATACAGGGACAGACCAATGGAAAAAGCAGTACCCATGTATTGCATTTTCTTAGAAAGATTGACATTTTCATTTGGTGTTTTTGTTGAGCTTTTTATTTTTAGCATCTTCTAAAGTGCTCATTTGGAAAAAATTATCTTCGTGATATAAAAAAAAGCCAATATCTAGCAGGTGCGACGTAATACAGATAACCGATAAAAAATAAAGATCTTTCTGCTGCAGTTACCTTCATTAGTTCCTTTGGTATTTTCAATGGAATTCTCCAAGCAGCTGAAATAAAACAAAAACTGTTATTGACTATCTTCACATAAGAAGGCTGCACATTTTTTTAAGTTGAACAAAATATTTTGAATGGATTTTATTCCTTGAACTAAATAACTTAAGAAAGGATAATCAAGTTGTGCAGATGTTATTTCTTTTATATGAATCTTCACTCTAACTTGTTACTAGTTTTGTATGTGGTACCATCTATTTTCGCAGGGATGAATTTTCGCACAGAAGCCACGTATAACATTTGTGTGGACATAAATTTGTGCTTTTTTTTTTATTGCTTACGATATTACGCAGTAACAACTAACTTGGGTTTGATTTTGCACTCTTGTCCTTGCGTGGCATATGTTAAAATTAAACAGGTGTGAAACATAATATTTCCATAGTAGATCAAGATTCATTTTTACCCAGTGAACTTAAGTTATTAGACCATCCTAAACATTATTTAAGCCTTATCATTAAGTGAAATTAACTCTTTACTCCATATATTATGGGTATACATACATATGCAACAAGTGAAGATCCAGATTCCGCTGGTACTTCAATAGCATCCGATCCGGATCAACTCTGTTTGCTTCTTGATTAGTAATAACCAAATGAAACTAAAAGTGAACAGTTAAGGTTGATCTGGATCTACAGTTCTCCTAAGACCTCCATAGGTCTGAATTTAGCAGAGAGACAAGAATTTCAACCAATCAGCTCCTGAGAACAGAAATGGGCCCAAGATCACCAAAACAAGAATGGAGACCAGTCTCAAATCTCATGCATCAAACTGGCTAAAATGGAGACTTGTCTCCATTTCAGCCAATAAAATGCTTGAGATTTGCGACTGGTCTCCATCTTCAGTTATATGGAGACTTGTCTCCCTTTCAGCAAATCAAATGCTTTAGATAGGAGTATCCAATTTCAATTTTACAATCATGGGCGTTATTCTCTGATCTAAGTCTGACAATTTTCAGCTCAAATTACCCATGAGATGCTGGACTTTATTGAGGTCCATCCATTTCAGCCGATAAGATACTTGAAGTTTTAACAAGTCTCCATCTTCAGTTATATGGAGACTTGTCTCCCTTTCCGCAAATCAAATGCTTTAGATAGGAGACTGGTATCCAATTTCAATTTTACAATCATGGGCGTTATTCTCTGATCTAAGTCTGACAATTTTCAGCTCAAATTACCCATGAGATGCTGGACTTTATTGAGGTCCATCTGGAACTCGTCCATCTTGCCGACCTGCAGGTAGATCTCGTTGACCGGCTTCTTCAGAGCATCCATGTGACCCAGCAACAGATCTGACAACCACTGGACATTCACTACCTGGACGTTCCATTCTTTGGCTTTCAGATATTTGTGTCCTTCTGGTCTATAAAAAATATAATTAACAAATTCAATGAAATGTTATGCAATACGGTAAAAACTCCCCATAAAGAACACCCCTATGTTAAGATCACCAGGGCATGACAAATCTTGAAATAACTTGGTAGCCCTCTGGGCTACCAGGATTTTTGCTTGGTAGCCTGGACTTTTCGGTTGCGTATTTATTACCTAAGATATATACAAATTACAACAAAGATGAGACATTTTGGATGTGTTTGGATTACTAGTCAATATTAAAACACCTCTCAGACTATATACTTTAAACTTTTATTTATTTACTTTATCACATAAGTATGGAGAACTGTTATAGTAATATGATAATTAGAAAACATTATCAATATCTAATATCATATGAACAATCACATAAACAGAAGCTATCTACTACACTTTTCCTCCATATAATCACTTACAAAAAATGAATATGGATGAAAGAATATTTAACATATAACTTGCCTTCTGAAGACAAAATGATCCATTTTCCATTAACAAATTATATAGAACTGTTCTGTTATGAAATGTTTCGCAAAATGTCACCTGTTTAAGTTTTTATTTTCTTGCAGACCATTGCTATTCTAACCTAAGTAATAATTAATGCAATCATCATCAATCAACTGACATACTTACCTATTACACCTTTGATTGTAAATTAGGTAGACGAAACTGTGAAAGTTGCAATCAACAGGTTGTTTAATTGACAGAATAATGATCTAATCAAAACACATTAAACCACCGCATAATATCGCCGTATCCTCTTGCCTTGGTAAATACATAGATAGCAAACAACAGAGTGTGCGAGACTGACAGCGGGAGATCAAGGGTGACGAAATCGATGATTACCCACACAAGTTTGACAGTTGAGTCCGGGCAATGGATTTGACATGTCCTAAGACCACCTTTATTGACAAATATTTCAATGTCCCTTTAAACAGTTTTATGCTAGTCTAGTTTCTAACTCAAAAGTAAGACCATCCAATTATTATGATCACTTTTGTCTAGTCCCAGAAGTGGTTTTTATATAGATTTAACTGTACATGTATGTAAATGAACATAGAATTAAGTCAAGCTACTGGCTGAGTGCACAGCTTCTTAATAGTTCTTTAGGATTTAGCATAGTTTTGTTCTGAATACTCTGTAACTTAACTTGATGTCTAACCAGCATAAACAGGCTTTTTCTTAACAAAAAAGTCACAAGACAGACACCATTCATACACCTTTTTCATTCCAGATGGCAGATCCGTCAGGATCTAGACTATTCATTGATTGGTTTATTTTTTATCCATCAGCAAACAGCTGAGATCTGGATCAGACAGCATGGTTGTTTCTACACTGGTCACCTATGTGATAAAAGACATATTCATGGAGAATATGGTTAAAATTTAAGTTACTTACTTTCTGCATACAAGGACAGAGTTAGCCCTGGTCATATATCCAGTGTACTTTGCACCGAGGGCCGATATCATCTGCTTTACCCTGTCCCGATCATCACCATCAAAGTTGGTTACACTGATTATCTAAAACATTACAATACTGGGGTTTAAAAGCTCAAACTTTAGAAGGTTAACATTTTCTACAAGTAATTTCTAAATTCACTACTGTTAAATCATTTTATTTCGCGCTGGTTTAATTTTCGAGTATTTCACGCTATGGCAAGAGCGCGTAATTCAACCCTAGCTAAATTAAGCAATTTAACAGTGTTTCTTTATAGAAAAAACAGCTACGTGAATTCTTGCCCCCGCAAAATCGTTATTTGTGAGTTTTGCGCTAAAATTCGTCCCCGCGAAATTAAATATTAAGAGGTTATTAACCGGTGTTCAAGGGCCGGGAGGTGATATCGGCCAGGAAGAGCAATATTGGCCCCGAGAGCTTTAGCTCGAGGGCCTATGTTGCTTGGCCGGGCCGATATCACCTCCCGGTCCTTTAACACCAGTTTATAACCATTTTATTACATGTGGCGGGCTGATATCAATGTTTGCCATTTTCCTGCTCTGTTAATTGATATATTTACTAAGCACTCGTCTATTCATTAATTAACTACGTCACGATAAATGCTTTCGCTACTACGTCATATAGAGTTTTGTTACGTAATTAAAGATTGTTTACATTTTGAAACTGTAACAGCAAGTTGATGTCAGTTGATTTTTTAGTTTTATTTTTTTAAGTGATTACATCTATGTCTTCGAACGATTTGATAAAATTGTGCAAGATATGGGATGGTGAAAATGGGATTTCTGGAAGTGTTTTACAGCGGTATGGGTATGCAAAGGCTGTTATTTGTGAGTGTTTCATTCTCATAACGCTGCTGCGAGCTTCAATTCAACAAATACATAATAGGAATATCTTGTTTCAAAGAATAATGGGCATAAAGCCTAAAGGAAATATGAAGGAACATGATTCTGAAATTGAAGTGCTTTTTGTTGTTGGTTGTCCCCAGGTATGTACTATTTCTCCATGTTTCTCTTGTCATTGTTATCACTCTTAGATATGTCTCATGTTAGCATGCATGTTCTTTTTTAAATATGCTACTTGTTGCATCTAGGTCCGAAAAACTTGAATGAGACTCGATCGATTCAATCATCGCCATCTTGAAATGTAAAAGTTAAATCCTGTATCAATGGTTACCACGTGCCATAATTCGTGATACGGGATTTCGGCCAGCGATATCAGGTTTTCGGCCCGCGATATCAGGTTTTCTGCCCGCCCTTTATCATGCAAAGTACCCGGGCATTTTGGTCATTATTTGTTACTATTTATAGTAACATATGTAATAATACAGTATACAGTTGATGAGTGTAAAATTGTAACATAGAGAGGCTCACTAATATTTCTGTCACACATTCATTGTCTAAATTGAAAATAATTTTATATTTCTATTACATATTCTTATACACATTCATAAAGTTGGATTATAAGAAATACAGCTAAATTATATTTGATAATAAAAATTTGGTTATTTATTTTAAGTCTCCCATCAATTACTCTTACTAAATATGTCGTTAATCACAATTTCTCTGCAAAATACAATGAATATTTAAAACATGCAATCTGTTGTTTTCTCTAATTTTATCTTCATTTTTCTGTTGGTGAACTTCATTTCAATAAGGATAATTCCTTTTTATTTTTGTTTGTTGCAAAGTTCTCTATCTACCTGATTACTACAGGGTCGTTTGCCCTCCTCACTGTACAATAAAGGCAGGTGCATAGCCTGCCAAGGGGGTAGCATTTTCTTCTTCAATAAAACATCGTTCAACCAGAAAGGTGTAACAATTCTACGCTGGTCCCGCAGAGCCTGTAAATAAACCATTTCATCACCTTAGTGCAAAAACGGTACAACTACCAATGAAGTACAAAGGAGTTATACCATTTTTGAACTAAGATGAAGATGTAACGAATTCAGAATAAAAATGTGATGTGCAATGAACATTTGAAACCTTTACTTCATGGGATATGGCTGTTATCGGAAAACAGTGTAGATCCAGATCAGTGGACATATATAAATCCTTGCCAACTGATCAGGTTCTGCACTGCGCAACTTTGGGCTAATTCTGACCAGTGTAGATACAGATCAGACACAAAGATCTTCACTGTTCAAATTTAAGAAGTGATTAGCTTTGATCTAGATCAGACAACATGGATGTACCCTCAGATCTGGATCTACACTGTTGGCACATGTGATTTAACAGGTTTGGAGTATAAAGAAAATATATGCATGCTGCTGTATTATACAATTGGCCCCTGATGACATCAAAAGGTTACAATACAAAAGCAGAAACCTACCAGATTGACTACATTTGTGCACTGCTTAGCACAGATGACATGTGACACCCTGTTGGAGTAAGATGATTCCAGCTCATCTGGATCTGCAGTTCTCCCATGGCAAAAAAAGCCATATTGTAAGGCCATCAATGAGTTATTAAACGACTCAAAGTTTGCCAAGCACCGAGAATATTTTTGTACATTTTTGCTGGATGCCAGTTATTGTTTTTATTTCTTTTATGTATCGGATTGGTGTTTTTTGTGTACACTAGGGACCTTCCTGATACAATAAATAATTTCAAATTTAAATATCGTAATATATACAATTTTCACGAAATTGTGGTTAACATAGTGCTTAGCAAACTTAGAGTAGTATATTTAAAATGACTTACTAGACTGAAGACATCTGTACTCTGATTAGCACAGACGACATTTGTCACCCTGTTGGAGTAAGACACTTTGCTCATGGGAAAATAGCCTAATCCCAGAGGCCACCAATGAGTTGTTAGGGTAGAATCTAGTTTAGTGGACCCCGAATGTTCAAAAACAGAAAAAGCCTAGCGAGAGAAGCAGGGGTTTGGGGGCAGTAGCCCCCATTTAAATTCACAATTAATGAAATTTGTTTAGCACACGATTTACCAGAATTTTCTCACAAGCAATGCACATAAAAAAAATGTTGGGATCTTGGGGGTCGCTAAACTAGAGGTGTTCTGAGTTATTATATAAAATGACTTACAAGATTGAAGACATCTGTACTCTGGTTTGCACAGATGACATGAGTCACCCTGTTGGAGTAAGATGGGTCCACCTGTCCGCCATGCTGTTCTATAACCTGTAACAGAATACACAACAATATGTATAAATAAATCAGGAATGTCAACGAATATTGGGATACTATATCAGTATCTGGATACTAATATCATTTCCAAATATTCATAAAGGTTTTAACAAATCATCGTAAAATGGTATAAAATTCTTGCATCTACCCAATTGTTTACCTGTCATAATCAGTGTATTTTGGACAGCACCAGTATATTATTAATCGTCATTTAACTGCAACAAGATATCACACAGTTTTTGGTCTACAGATCAGAGGTGGAAAATTAAAGCCTATGCAATCAACTAGATGGTAAGGTTCCCTTTTGCCAGTTATGATAATCAACAAGTTCTACTGATAATAATATATGAAATAATTATCTTTCAATAAGCAATGTCAATTATTGTCAGTGTTGTTTAACATGTCCCCATATAATGTTTCATAAAAAAATAAGGACTGTCGGTTTTTATTTAGTGTATTGACAGATGCAAAGAGTATGGGACTTAGCAACTTAATAGTAAACTGATTCAAATAAACTTAATATAAAAAAGGTGATACATTTCTGAATCATACAAAGTGAATCTA
Source organism: Corbicula japonica (assembly GCA_038501625.1). Taxonomy (NCBI): domain Eukaryota; kingdom Metazoa; phylum Mollusca; class Bivalvia; order Venerida; family Cyrenidae; genus Corbicula; species Corbicula japonica. The sequence goes on from JAZAYU010000086.1 coordinate 2,088,567, forward strand.
AATTAAATGATAGGAAAAAAAAACACACATTAAAAATTTTCTCGGAGAACATCACAAATCAGATCAAAAACCTATAGATCTAGTTTTAACATTGGAACTATACAGGTCTACTGAAGATTAAAACAAGAAGCTGTGTTGGGAAATCACATATGACCCCAGTTGCGAGTTTGTCAGATACAAATTTAAAATGATAGCACAGTGTTAAAACAGCAACTAAAATCACAAGTTAGTTCTAAATAATGGAAATAGCTGTCTGGTGCCAGAAACTGTTAATGAAAAAATTAACATAAAAATCAAGTAAAGTAACCTATATGTTAGATAATAAAGTAGAGATTATTCAAGACATTTTACAGTGTTTTATATAATAATTCCTGGGCATTAAGAAGAAACACTGGTGATGCAAGTATTGGGGAGTGGGCATTTCCTAGAGACATATGATTGAAATCTAGAAACCTCTAAGTACAAAATGGGGAGATAATCCTAGAAATAAGGTAGCCAGATTTAAGTAACTCGTCAGGTTATGACCTGTGCACTGTTTAGTAAGTGTTGAAACTTTCATGCCAATGCTCTTTGTAGAAATCGAGAAATATCCAACTTGCCAAAACAGGTTAACCATTCCTCTAAGTCAACTTGCCAAAACAGGTTAACCATTCCTCTAAGTACAAAATGGGGAGATAAACCCAGAAATAAGGTATCCAGAGTTATGATACTTGTCAGGGTCATGACAAGTGGGTAAACTTTCATGCCAATGTAGAAATTTGTAGAAATTAGTACCCAACTCAGGGCTTTTTCATCTAGTCTCATGGTGCCGATAATGGGCCCCATTCCCAATGCCAAATGGGGACCTTTTTTTCCCAATTTCAAGAAAAAAAATCACATTTCAACAGAAATAACTTTTTGCCGATAGAATAGAAACTAAAGAGAGAAAACATATAACCAAGGGACTTTTCAAATTACATCATCAGTTTGTTTACTTTTGATCAGTGATCTGTGAAACCTACATTCCTTGATTCTTTGTATGCAAACTGTGTAAAACCAGTGTATACCATGAAAAAATTTTCCCAATTTCAGCAGGGGCCTTTTTCCAAAACACCCAGAAAAAGCCCTGCAACTTGACGAGAAAGGTTAACCAGACGGATGTATGTATGTACAGATGGTTTAATCACTTGATGCCCGGGGGGCATAAAGATTTTCTCGTAGAAAATCACAAATCAGATCAAAAACCTATCTAGTTGTACATTAGAACAATCCAGGATGACTGTAGACAAAATCAAGAAGCTGTGTTTGGGAAACACATATGCCCCCAGTAGCAAAGTTTGTCATGATACAAATCTAAAATAATAGCGCAGTGTTAACCCTTTCCTCCATAGATACACCTTTATTGCGTGGGCAAACAGTTTAGATCAAAATCAGCTGTCACATTGGTGCCATCTTATCAGGATCTAAACTGTTCGCTTTTTGATTTGTTAGGTTATTTTTGACCAAAATGCGACCAGTGCAGTCTTGATCTGACGGCACAGATGTGCCGGCTGATCTGGATCAACACTGGTCGCACATGCATAAACATGTGTATATATCAAGGAAAGGGAAAACAGCAAATAAAATCACAAGTTACTTCAAAAATGTGGAAATTACTTTCTGGTGTCACAACATGTACATGAAAAAAATTAACATAAAAATCAAGTAATGTAACCTAAAATCTAAGATAATAAAGTAGAGATTATTCAAGACAAAATTGCTATTACAGTATTTAATGTAATAATTCCTAGCCATTTAGTAGAAACACTGGTGATGCAAGTATTTTGGAGTGGGCATTAAATAGAGGCACAAGAATGAAATTGAGAAATATCCAACTTGCCAAAACAGGTTAACCATTTATCTCCAAGTACAAAATGGGGAGATACCCAAGAAATACAGTAGCCAGAGTTATGTAACTTGTTATGGTCATAACCTGTGCATTGTTTAGTAAGTATTGAAACTTTCATGCCAATTCTCTTTGTAGCCAAGTTATTAGATCAGATAAAAAACTAGATGTTTTTGTGAAAAACGCATGTCTCCCCCCTGTGCCGTATTGAAGGAAGGCCAAGGAAGCTTATTTAGTTTGAATGCTCCGGGGGCCCCTGTGACCTTGACCTTTGACCTACTGACCCCAAAATCAATAGGAGTCTCTACTCAATAAGGACATCCATCATATGAAGTTTGAAGGGTCTGAGTGAAATAGAACTCCTGTTATTGAGTGGAAACAGTTTTCACTCTTCAGGCCCCTGTGACCTTGACCTTTGCCCTACTGACCAATCAATAGGGTTCTTCTACTCGATAAGGGCTATCACCCTGTTAAGTTTTAATGCTTTGGGTCAAAGGGTACTCGAGTTATTGAGCAGAAACGGTTTTCACTCTTTGGGCCCCTGTGACCTTGACCTTTGACCTACTGACCCCATAATCAATAGGGTTCTTCTACTCAAGGGTCATCACCCTGTGAAGTTTGAATGCTGTGGGTCAACCGGTACTCCAGTTATTAAGCGGAAACGAAGTGTGACAGACGGAAGGGCAAAAACAATATGTCTCCCCCAAAGGGGAGGGGAGGTGAGCATCATAGAGCAAATACTTCAAAATGAACAGACAGGAAGAAATGACAGGACAATACAGAATTTTCCTAACTAAATAGATGACAATTAAGATAAAACTTTTCATTTTAAAATTGATAAAAATCAGTTTTGTTTTTAATTTAATTTGCAATAGATAATTTTACTCCGCCAAGATTTAACCTTAACCATTGATAAAGTAAATAAAATGTTCACTTATCACTTGATTTTACATGTAGAGATAAACCCGGTTAAGGGGAGTAACCTTACTTTGTAACGATCTAATGATAACATTCCAATGTAAACGTTTGTAAAGGTGTTTTAAGCTTGCTTTTCTCTCAAACAATGGCAGAATCAACAGATTATTGTAGATCAGTAATTGGAGCATCTGATGAGGTAAAGGACATCTACTGTGATCCTTGCAAGAAAGACGGGAATCTTGTGTCTGCTGAGGGATTTTGTGTGGACTGCTCTGAATATTTGTGTAAACCATGCTACAACAGTCACAGAAGATTCAAGGCTTTGGAAAACCATGTGTTACAAGACCAGGACTCTATGCCAGACCCTGCAAAGTCTACTCAAGGAGTTATTGATGTATGTGAGGAGAAATGTAGCAATCATCCCAGTAAAGTGGTCGACTTCTTCTGCGGGACATGTAATATACTAGGATGCTATGATTGTATAACAATAAACCACCGTCAGTGCGAGAAGGTCGTCCATATCCCCGATATTGTGAAAGAGAAACAAACAAAAGATGAGTTTAAAGGAGTTGATATAATGCTTGAAAAAGTAATAGCTGAAAATCTAAATATACACAAGGAAAAGATTGCATCTACTTCTGAAACAAACATTCAAATGAAGAAGAAGGCCAAAGATGAACTAAAACAGCAAAGGAATGAAATTAACAAGTTTTTTGACGACCTTGAGAAAAAACTGGACCTTGAGATTGAACAAATCCAAAAAGATAATAGTGCATCACTAAAAGCTGCATCAGACACGTTGGAGTCAATAGAAAAAGAGTTTAATGAGATCAAAACATGCATTGACTCCAAGAAGAACGGACAGAACTGTGAACTATTCATTGCCATTAAAAAGAACAAGCAGAAAATGGTAACATTAGTAAAACAGTTGAACAAGTTACATGATGAAAGGAGAATAACGACATACACATTGTTTCCTTCAGCACAGATTGCAGGTATGATGAGAACCGTAACAGAGATCTGCAAAATGACAACAGCCAGGTTCCAGGCCAATATAGATATAAGCACCAGTAAAGACAAAGTGAATCCAGATATGTTGGCACTAACCACTGTGCATGAACACTACTGTGTGATCCCAGACCATGGTAACAACTCTGTAAAGGTGGTTGACACAAGAAGTAGGTGTGTAACCTCCGAGATAGGTATTGATGCTTTTATGATTTATGGACTGACCAAGACGACAAATGACAGTGTGGCCGTAGCAGTAATCCTCACAAATTGTAGAAGTCAGATACAGTTCTTCTCCGTATCCAGTTCGGGTGAGATTACGAGTACAGCTAAGCCGTTTAATGTCGAGAGCCCATGCTGGGGTTTAGAATATTGCAATGACAAACTCTTTCTAAGCCTAGCCTATCAAATTCAAATTTGCAACTTAACAGGACAAGTTATAAAAACAATCCAGCATGATTCTGCAGGTGTTGATATTTTTGATAATGCGACAGATATTTCTCTGAGTCCAGATGGTCAAACAATCTATGTTACTGACAGCGAAAAAAACTCAGTAATCAGTATGACCTTGGATGGCAATGTCAAGGCTGTCTATAAGAACGTGGACCTAAAGAAACCAGAGGGTATCACTGTGGACAAAAATGGTTATGTTTATGTATACAGCACTGAAACAAGAAGCATCCATCAGCTGACAGCAGACCTAACCAGGGGCCAGATCATCATAAAAGATGTGAGTGGGGGAGCAATTTACTGCTCCAGCAAGAACAAACTGTACCTTAGTGAGTCTGAATGTGTTAATGTGTACGACCTGACAGTACTCTAAATTATGAGAACATTTTTCTTTAAAGTCAGTTAAAGCAGACAGACAAAAACAAACATTGAAAGATAACAAAGGACAACTACAGTACTGAAATTTATGAAACTGACATTTTTTTCCCAATCCGCTTCACTTCTGATTCTTATCAGACTTATGCATACATGCCATATCACCCGGTGGGGGGGGGGGGGGGGGGGGGGGGAATCCCATGGAATTTAGAGCCATCCTCTGGTCCCCAGTTGGGAGACGAAAATCCCCCGGAATTAACAAAAGTAAGGGCTATTCCATTTAAACATATATCCCACCCCAGGAAGGCACTTTCAAATTAGACCGTCCCCGATTAGAAGCAGAACAAATTGAAAACGGTCCCCCCTATAGAATTTTTTTTCTTCAATGTAGGTCCACCTTTAGAAGAGATATTTTTTAACCCTTAGAAGATTTTTAATGTTGAATATCATTCATAAATAAACATTATATGTCTGACGAGTTCATATTCATTAGCCATATAAGTGTTAAGTCTACCATATTCTCAAATCCCACATGATAAAGAAATAAGACTTGTAGTTTGATTTCCAAAGTAAGGATCTTGTTTTGAAGCCTTCTTGTCAGTAATAACCTTATGAATCAAAAAGCGAACAATGTAGATCCTGATAGGTTGGCAAGGATTTGTAGATCTACATGGTTTACCGACTTTTACAGCCACATCTCATGGGGTAAATGGTTAAGAAGTTAACAGTTCTTGTATCTTTGACAGTGCGTCATCATACTGAATTATTATATTTAAAATTTAAAAACAAGATATACAGTAGACTCCACGAAATCGGGTATCGGCTATAAGAATATATCGGCAAATGGGGTACGATTTTCGAACACAAAACCATTTCCTATATAAGCAATGTAAATTTTATCGGCCATACGGGTATCGGATAAGAGAATATATCGCCAAATCGAATAGAAAATTTGCAGTTTTTTTGGCCAAAACTGATTGAAATCGAATATTTTCATCGCCTGTTTACAGGAAATGACACCGGATGTACCGTTTATCGTCCGTATCAAAGCTTATGACACCCTTATTATTTGTCTATTGTCAGCTGGTAAATCCATGAACAGGGACAGTGAAGCCTCCGGGCAAACAAACTGTAACCTGTCACCTCTTTTAAACAGCTTATTCAATCAGGCATTAAAATCTGTTACAAATACACAGCAGCCTAGGACTATCCATTATCGAGACGTTATTGGTACATGTACTTACAATAATCCACGTTTAAATTCCATTGTCTCTTTTTAATTATCGCATAAATTAATCCGCACAATTCAGAAACAAACAAAAGGTAATTTCTCAATCATGTTTAAAAAACACTCATAGATTTTTGTACATTTCTTTGATCCGCCTTCCATGTTAATTTCATACTAAGACTGAATTTGATTGACAGTCAGTATGAAGGTTAACATTGATACCAACCGTCAATGAAATGCAACTTCAAAGGAAATTGTCGGCCCGTATCAAGGCTGTGTTTTTTTGTCGGCTCCGCTTTGAAATCGTTTGATCTACAAAACTGTGTACGTGACATTTCATATTTTTATCTGGGTTAAATTGGTTGATGATGCAATAATACTGAAATATGATACTTGAGATAAAATTATGGAATATGTTCGCATTGGTTAGTGTTTTAATACTTATTTCACATTCACGTTGTAAATGTCGCGGTAGCATAATATAATTTGAAACTTCGATTTTGTAGCAGAACATGACAGAAGGGTCGGTTAATCAATAAATAAACATATAAAATAATGCATATTTATCCAGAACACGATCTATTGTCCAACAATATTGACCTGGCACTTCATTAATTTTCGTAAAGGTCATTGAATAAACACGAGTATCAGCGAAAACACCGATATATATTACAGTTCAACCTGTCTGTAGCAGCCACCCAAGGGAGTGACAAAAAGTGGCTGCTGAAGACAGGTGGCTGTTAAAGACAGTAAAAAAAAAGAACAAAATGTCAGTTTGGGTCATATTCAAACTGGCTGTTTAAGACAGGTGGTTGCTATTCGGAGGTGGCTGCTAAGGCAGGTTTCACTGTATTCAATTTACACCTCAGTGATGTGTGGAGTATTGGAACAGATGCCGGACTACCGATCGTAACATTTACGAAAATTAACGAATATGGGGTCAAATGCAAGAGTGCCAGGTCAATATTGTTTGACAATACCTGACCTCCCTTGTCAACAAATATATGCAGATTTCATGATGAATACGATTACCGGCCAATCGGGTACTCCGGGCAATAGAATATTTTTAGCTGACAATTTGTGTATTCGATTTGCCGGAGTCTACTGTACTAGATTTAAGAACATTTTAATATTGAAAAACTCAGAAACAGCATTTTGAACTGTACTGAGGATGAACAATAAATGCATGACACAGTCATCTTCTGTGTAATGAGAATTGCCATGTCAGAAACTTTGACTTTAAGGATGAATTGATAACATAATAGTTTTCAAAGTCAGGAGAAAATATAAACACCTTAGATTGTATCTTTAGCTTAAGCTATAACTGATTGATGCTATTAAAGTAGACACTTATGATCTTTAATGCATATAAAGCAGAGTTGAATATTTTGCATAGGGTAATTTTCGTGGAAGGAGAATGAAATATCATGCTTGTAAAACAGTTTGCATATGAATGATGTATATGAGTGATTGTAATTTTTAGTATAACTCGAGTGTCAAGTCCGCCGTGGTTGGTCGCTTGAACGCGCTAACAATTTGTGGTGAATTTTCCGTCTGATAATGTTTTGTACACATGTACAATGTTAATTTTGAAATATTAGTAAAATACATCTTAATTCTGGATGAGTTAATTTTATTACGAGTGCCAAAAGTGAAAATAATGCGTATTGTCACTGACCAAAGCTTGTTTTGTTCTCTCCAAATCTGCATTGTACGAGTTCAGTTGAGGCCATTGTTGTTTCGCCGTGTCGACCTCAAGGGCGAGAACACGAAAACGCGAAAACACGATGCGAGATCGCAAAACAACGATGTGAAATCGCAAAACAACGATGCTAGATATTAATAACGCGTTTTCGCATCGGTGTTTCGCGTTCTCCCATCGGTGTTTTGCGTTCTCGCATCGTATTTTCGCGTTTTCATGGTCTCGCCTCCGGGACAGCGAAACCACGAAAACGCGAAAACACGATGCGAGATCGCGAAAGTACAATGGACCATCGATGTATCGCACTGTCGATCTCTAGGGTGAGAACACGAAAACGCAAAAACACGATGCGAGATCGCGAAACAACACTGCGAGATTGCGAAAGTACGATGTGAGAACGCGATATTAATGTCGCTGTTCCGGGAGCGAGACCACGAAAACATGATGCGAGATCGCGAAATGACGATGCGAGAACGCGAAAACTCAATGCGAGGTCGCGAACGTACGATGCAAGGGCGCGATATTAATATCGCGTTATTGCATCGTCCTTTCGCGATCTCACATCGTGTTTTTGCGATATCGCATCGTTGTTTTGCGATCTCGCATCATGTTTTTGCGTTTTCGTCTTCTCGCCCTAGAGGTCGACAGCGTGAAACAACGATGACCCCAACGGAATTCTGTAGAAATTAAATAGTTTCTAACGCTCACGAAAAGATACACGCATGAACTCTTCTACACTAAGTCTTTATCGCAAATAAAAACAAAATCTGTGAATTTTCAATAGAAACTTAACTTAGAAACATTCACAGACATAACTTCCGCATTGTGTATGTTTATGCATTTATGTTTTTTTCGAAGGTGTGTTTTATTAATTTCTTTTATAGCTTACGCGATATTTAGGAGATCTAGATGAAAGCAAAAAATACGGACTACGCGACATCTTTTTTTTTTGCGTCGCAGATTCGGAAATGAAAAACTAAAACATGTAGCAATTTTGTTTTACTGGTGGGCAACAGCATTAACTGCCCTTCAGAACAAATGATTTTGAGAATCTGACATACGTCATAAAAATCAAACGCTGACAATAATATCAGATGTCTGAATTTTTGGCGGTAAATAATCACACGATTTGCTCGAAATGCACACTGTTTGTTCGCCGCTTACATCATACACGTATGATGAAAATTAACAATACGTCAGACGTGTGCAATAAAAAGGGCATGATTTACACGTAATGCAAGCTTCGTGGGTGATAAAATCTTTTCGTTTTATCTTTTTTCTCGAGGAAAGATTCGCATGAATGGCATGCTACCTGCACTGAAAAGGCTTTCAATTATCAATAATAAAAAATTGATGTACGATCTTTTACGTCAGAGATCACTGGCTGTGATCTTTGACCGTAGAAAGTTGTTATTTTTTACCGTACCAATTGTTTATTTTTAGTTTCCAAGTTAGTGTACCACACATGCAAAGTACAGCATTTTATCCCAATGTCTAGTATTTATTACATGGTGCGTTTCATCTTAATAAAATTAATCAGCAATAGCAAGTTTGACAGTAGGCACTTTCCCGCTGGTCAAAAACAGGTTACCTCCCATTGAAGTTGTACGATCCTTTTATTCGGTTTATACTGAACAAATATCCAGTGTAACTCTTGAAAGTGAATAACTTTAAAGTATTACAGCACTGAATTTACATGAGCGAGAGTATATAAATACATGTATTTGTTTCAAAAGTTTCAGTTCTAAACAAACTACTTAACGAAAAGGCTTGCACGCTTCAAATCCAAAACAAAACACAATGGCTTATCGCACTTGCATTTTACTGAGATATTTTAATTAATATGAAGGGAATTGAAATTACTGTTGATAGCAAAAGATAGCTATCGGTCGCATCGAGACGCACATGAGGATACATGACCGGAGCTTCTCATTTTAGCATCTTATTTAAGGTATTCTGTGGAAGTTTGTTTTCAATACTAAAAGGGTTCATAAGGAAATAAATTAGACAGTGTTGTTGGAAATACAATATAAAAAAACTGTAAAGCATGCTTCTCTTGCATACCACGACCTTTAAGAGCTTTATACCGACGCCAGTTCTGGTCCTGTCTACGCACGTGCTTCCCGCTATGTGATTTAGCAGGAACTTATGTATCCGAGACTACATCACTCATGTTAAGAGTTTCACATTATTCTGATGTCTATTACTCCAAATTACCAATACAAATTGACCTTTGTTATTCAATTAATTTCAATATGGCTTGAAAAAGTCACAATTAGGCGAGTTTTCGTAACAAATATTCATTTATTTTTACAGTTATAGAGAACATCAATTTACTGAGAGTATGAAAATGGGTATTAATATATTCACTGAATTGAAAATAAACATTTGAAAGTTTTGATTGCCTTTCTTATCGAATTATGAGCGTCAAGGGTTCTACACGATACATCGCTGCAATGTCGCGATGTTAAATTTTAACTACCCCTGCAAAGCTGTGTCCGCTCCAATAAGCGGACAAAATGGACTTGTTCACTATGATCCCCCTTCCCCTCCAACCCCAAACAAAATACTGTTCGCTGTGGAATCGTGTTGATGCGCTGCATGTACGCTGTAAGCTGGCATCCAATTTTGAAGGTCTTCCTTAGAAAACCGATCAGACATCAGGATTCGCGTCGTTTTCTTGTAACGGGATTGGGGAGTCACTCTTTGCAATTCATATCGTCCTCATATAAGTTTGGCCCGCACGCCATCAGTTTTCGCCCCTAACGTCGATGATTTCCTACTAATCTTCCTTTTCTTATCCGGCAAAACGCAACCCCCTTTAGAAGTGAAAATCCCTCTTTAGCCACCCCCATTAGAAGATTAAATTTACAGGACCCTCCCCCAATAGAAGTTTTTTATTTTGCCGTCCTGGGGTAGGGTATATGTTAAACTTGAATAGCCCTAAAGAAAAACTGTATAAAAATTCATAATTTTAATTGAAATTTAACACAATTGTTTACCGTATTCCGTTGTGCATAACGCGCTTGATGTTTAATGCGCACCCATAATTTTGGTCAAAAACCGACGGAAAAGCTGATTTCGGATATATAATGCACATCAAAAATCGGCGCGAACGTAAGGAAATCTGGCGCCGATCTGACCTATTTGTGTTGAAATAAAATATTACAAAGTAAAGAAAATCTTTAATAAACAATAAAGACAGTAAAACGAAATCGGCGCAAATGAGAAAAATCGGCACGAACGTAAGAAAATTCGGCGCCGATCTGACCTATTTGTGTTGAAGTAAAATATTACAAAGTAAAGAAAATCTTGAATAAACAATAAACAGAGTAAAACAAATCGACGCTAACATAAGAAAATCGGCGGGAATAAGAAAAATCGGTGCCGATTTGAAGTATTTAATTTTGTGCTGAAGTAAAATATTGCAAAATAGAGAAAAACTTAAATAAACAATTAAGACAGTAAAAATAACCATTATATTTAACGCAAACATTTCACCACCTACTACAACAACTGCAAGCCAATCAGCTAATATATTGTCACACCTGTCAGGAATTAGCTCCATTTATCATCTTTGAACAATAGGTGTGTTTGCATGTGCTTCAAACAATGTGAGGGGCGTGAAAAATATTATGAAAAGGTCCTTTGAAATTGGAGGTTAATTGTTAATATTTACTATCAACTGATCTTAACAAGTCCAGATTGAAAGATGCTTTTGTAACATGTAATTACGCACAGAATAAATTGCAAATGATAAAACCATTTATTTCATAAAACTCGATTTTTTTCCACACTAAGTAAATCAAAGAAATCATGCATGAATATACTGCCATTTTCACACTGTCAGACTCTATTGAACGAGATGACAACGGCATTTGTGATTGTTACATTTGTGATTGATATTATATTCGGGTATAAATTTGAACAACAAATGGCGGCCGATTTTCGGAGTTAGTTTTATTAAAAAATCGACGTCTTTTTTTGTAAGATCTTTCCTCAACTTTAATAGTTTGTTTCTTTAAATAACTACAATAAGTTTTACTGTAACTCTGTGTAGAATCATCATGTGCTGACGGCTCGTTTCGCACTCAAATTCAGACGTTCTTGCTGATCCCTGTGCTTTGTTTTTCGGCGAAATTCAAGTGAAGAAAAATACTGAAAAAATTTATCGGATGTATAACGCGCACCCGCGATCCGCGCGCATTTTGGGCGGTAAAAATGTGCGCGCTATATACAAACGAATACGGTATTGGATAATTGATTGTTTGTATAGGTCATTGTTTTTGAAATCACAAGTTTACCATCTGTTTTACCTACAATTAGCCGACTCGTTTAAGGATTGAAGGTATATTATGATGTTCAAAATATATGACTGTGTATCCGGGTAATGGGACACTTTCGGATCAAAATCATTCGTCTTTTGACCAACAATTAACGTTTTGGCACGTTTGCAAATATTTATTTCATACAATGAAGGAAATAATGACCAGTCAAGCTGGTTTTTTGCGCGCTTGGAATAAAAATATAATAGCCAAGCTGCAACATTTGATATATTAAGGGACGGATCCAGATGGGGTTCAGTAGTGTCATCTATAACCAATCGGACAGTGCCGTTTCCAAATGGACAAAAGAGTTTTTCACTGGAAATGTCGTACTGCACAAAATAACCATACTGAACAAAGGGGAGTAACTCTAATTATCAATGATCTGATCTGTGTTTTAAAAACACACTTTTTGCAGATTGGTTAAGGTAAAAAATTGCATGTTGACTGATTCTAACGGATAAAATTAAAGACCAAAGACCAGTCTCCCGAAACAGAAAGTATTTTACAAACTTCAAAACCTTCAGAATGAGTGATAATACAGGAAACTGATAAAGACAAACACTGGCACTCATTTGTTATTATCGACCAATCCCATGCCATTGGCGATGAGAACTGAATCGGACTGAAACTGAACTTGAATCCAGTCCCTCTGACATACTGGGAAACTGAGCACAGCCCCATTCAGAAGCTGTCACTGAGCCAGTTGTAGCGCAAGATGCATTGCCTCAACATGAAACTGAATCCAGCCTCCCTGCCCCTCGGCCTGTTATCATTTCAAATGCAGATTCATCAAATTTATTTCTGGACCCCTGACATTTTTTTTATCAAGAACAGGGTTTAGCGCAAAACTATTGTAACTTCATATTTTTCAGAAATTCATTTTTTATTCAGATAAATATAGATTGTTTTGCAAAACTATGATAACAAGACTTACCATAGTTTTGCAATACAAATATAATTTCTCAAAACAATTTCATACTGCAAAACTATTGTTGTTTTACAATAGTCTTGCACTATAATATAAGCAATCTTTGAAAGAATCAGTTGTGCAAAACTCTTCCAAATGAAAAAGGAACTAAAATTTTAGTTAAAAATAAATTAGAACATGCTAAATGGGGAGAAAACCTAAGAAATAAGGTAACCAGAATTATGTAACTTGTTAGGGTCATGACCTGTGCAAGTGTACAGAAAGTGTGTAAACTTTTGTGCCAATTCTCTTTGTTAAAATTGAAAAACATCCAACTTCCAGAAACAGGTTAACAATTTCTCAAGTACAAAATGGGGAGATAACCCCAGAAATAAAGTAGCCATTGTTATATGGATGTAACTTGTCAGGGTCATGAACTGTGCATTGTCAAGTAAGTGTGTAAACTTTTATGCCAATGCTCTTCGCAGAAATTAAGAAATATCCAACTCGAAAAAAAAGGTTAACCAGACGCACATATCGATGGACGGTTCAATCACTAGAACCTGGGGACATAACAAGAGCTTTCAGAGGAGACAGCATGCTCGACTATTCGAATCATTTGAAACAAATGCAATTTGAAGATTAAAACAATAACAACTATGGCCATACATTCATGTGCAATTAGGAAAAATATTTACAAGTGAATGGTACGGGAGAAATTCTTTTCAAATAACAGAAATAATTCCTAAATGTACCATAAATATTAAACTGAATAGGGGAATAACTATGAAATATTTCTGAATTTGTTAGAAAACTTGTTAGTAATTTTTTATTAGAGACATTTACTTTTAGTCAAATATCAATCACTTCAGTAATGTTACAGAAAAAGAACTGAAATGAAAATATAATGGTAGTTTGAAGTTGATACCTTAAGTATTTGCAAAGTTATCGATGAAGTGCACTTAAGTGAAAATATAATCGATGAAGTGCACTTAAGTGAAAATATAAGTGAAACTAGAAATGTGTCCATAGGACACGGATGCCCCGCTATGCATCATTTTCAGACACTCAAGTGCAATGATGGGAAAAATACGCGATACACTGCCCTTTCATGGTGAACATTTGTGTCAAGTTTTTTTGAAATCCCTCCATTTATAATGAAGTTACAGCCTGGACAAGAAAATTCTATTTTTGGTAACAGTGACCTTGACCTTGGACCTTCAGGCTTGGGTATTGTGCGGACACACTGCCTTTTCATGAACATTTGTGCAAAGTTATTTTAAAATCCCTCCATTTATAACAAAGTAACAGCCAGGACAAGATAATTCTATTTTTAGTAACAGTGACCTTGACCTTTGACCTACAGGCATGGGCATGGTACGTGACACACCGCCCTGTCATGGTGAACATTTGTGTCAAATTATTTTGAAATCCTTCCATTCATAACAAAGTTACAGCCTGGACAAGAAAATTCTATTTTTAGTAACAGTGACCTTGACCTTGGATCTACAGGCATGGGTATTGTGCAGACACACCGCCTTGTCATGGTGAACATTTGTGCCAAGATATTTTGAAATCCCTCCATTCATAACAAAGTAACAGCCTAGACAAGAAAATTCTATTTTTAGCAACAGTGACCTTGACCATTGACATACAGGCTTGGGCATGTACGTGACACACCGTCTTGATGTGGTGAACAATTATACCAAGTTATTTAAAAACCCAATAAGAAATAACAAAGTTACAGAGCGGACACGATTTTGCAAGAAAATTCTATTTTTAGTAACAGTGACCTTGACTTTGGACCTACAGGCATGGGTATTGTACGCGACACACCGCCTTGTCATGGTGAACATTTGTGCCAAGTTATTTTGAAATCCCTCCATTCATAACGAAGTTAAGGGCCGACTGTATATTTTGCTTAACACAAAATGTAAGCGAAAAAGGGGCATAATTTGAAAAATATTGGAAGAAGGGTTATGGGTCTTGTTGGTTATGATGTAGATTTTGATGGTGAAAATATATTTCAAGTTTCAAGGCAATATCTCAATTAGTTTTAAAGTTAGAGGCAAAATGCATATTTTGCTTGACACAAAATATAAGAAAAAAGGGGCATAACTTGAAATATATTGACAGCAGAGTTATGGGTCTTGTTGGTAATGATGTAGAATTTGATGGTGAATATATATTCCAAGTTTCAAGTTGATATCTCAAGTAGTTTATAAGTTATGGACCAAAGTGCATATTTTCCTTAACGCAAAATTTAAGTGAAAAAGGGGCATAACTTGAAAAATATTGGAAGCAGAGTTATGGGTCTTGTTGGTAATGATGTAGAATTTGATGGTGAATATATATTCCAAGTTTCGAGTTGATATCATAAGTAGTTTTCAAGTAATGGACCAAAGTGCATTTTTTGTTTAACGGACGCCGACGCCGACACCGGGGCGAGTAGGATAGCTCCCCTATTCTTCGAATAGTCGAGCTAAAAAAGCATTATTGTCGTAAAAAGCCGGGTATACTGATATTTAAATCGCTTAACTGACATATTTGCCAAACTCTACGGTTATTGGGTATGGATATCCAGGAACCGAATTTGATATTCGTTGACATTCCTTGAATAAATGTATTAATAATGTACAATGTATTAATGTACAATACATTTGTGTTTCAATGCTAGTTTAAGCTATTTTTAAGCCATCAATATTAACCATTTACTCCATATATACACATTTTTACATATGTGCCACCAGTGCATATCCTGATCAGAAGTTACAGATTTGTTTCCTAATCTGGATCTACATGTCTGTCCAAGCCATAAAGATATAAACAAATAACAGAAGACAAACTCCAATATTTCACTACGTGCTTGGAGTTTATTTGACTCGTCATCAGGTGAATGTTATTGTATCAACATCTCTTATAAACAATGTCTTATTTTGGTGTAAGAAATGATGTAATTTTAATTTATATTACAAGAGATTAGAGCAGGCCATAAAGGTGTATCTAAGGAGAAAAGGGTTAATGGGCTTCTAACCCCGGGGTCAACTAGCCAAAATTTAGTATTTTCAAGCTGTTGTATTCAGATCATTACAATGAACTTTTATACATGTACTTATCAGATTGCTTTTACTTCATATTATTATTTTTTAAATGTCAAATAAATATTAACTGCATACTCAAAATGCAATATGCATAATTTTATCTTTTTTTCTTGCTTCTTTGTCAGAAATAACCTGATGAATCAAAAAGTGCACTGTGTACATGTAGATCCCGATCAGATGGCCAGCTGATCTGGATCTACACTGTTCACCCATTGATAACAGCCATGTCCCATGGTGTAAATAGTAAAGCACTTAAATGGTTGCAACAGCAAGGCCATGGAGACACAAAAAGTTATCAATCACTCACAATAAGTGAACAAACAAGAGTGCCAAATAAGCCCATCAAAGAATTTGCAACTTTTGTACCAATAAAGGGCCATAACATAGAGGTGGCTGAAGCGATTTGGCTGGTTATTGAAATTGACCGAGACATAATGCCCATAAACATTTTCCCCAAGTTTCATGAAGATCTGTCTACAACTGTTTAAGTTATTGAGTGGACATCGCTGTGGCTTGCTAGCCCACCATGGATGTTCCCATAATACGACCCACCTATTAAAAATTGCCCTTACCTTTTTCCAAAGAGCAATCTGTTCCATGCCCACTGTTTTGGGATAGTCATTGATGTAGAAGATACAACCCAGCAGGCACATGTCTGTCGGTACTGAAAACAACCAGAACACTTCAACTGCTATATACTTAAGTTGCAAATCCTTTTGTTTGTTTTTAGAAACATATTATAATCTACTGTAAAATCGTTAATTTCAAGGGAATGTATTTCTGCACAAAACCAACAAATGATATATTTTTGCTGTCTTAAATTCGTGCATCTTTTTTTTATCAAGTCAATTATAACATGGCATAAATTCACTGCAGTTCGACTCATTTTTACTTATCGGCAAATATGTGAAATTTAAACCTATCATACATAATTATGCCACAGTATCACATTTTGGTTTACTTTGAAACTAAAATCTTTAAAAGTTTGTTTATTTAAACTTTCTTTCTCTGAAAAAAGTTTATTTCTTTTGTATTAATCACTTCAATCAAGCTTTTAAACAAGCACTTTTATATTGACTAACAGTCAGAAAATTAAGATCAGTTTACCATTATCAGCAGGGTCATGACCCCAGTACTGTGGCCAGCCTGGTTGCCCCGGCTGGAAGTAGCCTGGTGGTGGGGGTCTCTGCTGCTGACCTGCTAACCCTGCCTTCTGCTGCTGTGACGTCTGCTTCATCTGTTGTTTATGCTGCATGTCTATGTTGTTTGTTATATTTCTTAACTTGGCTTGTTGCTGCTGATGCTGCTGTTGTTGCTGCTGTTGTGGATGATGAGAAGGAAGTGAATGAGGGGGCTGAGGCCCTAAATGACCCCTGGGTCCCCCTTGATGGAGTCCCTGTGGATGAGGCTGATGCTGTGGATGATGACCTTGACCCATTTGTTGGTGACCTTGAGCATGCATTTGACCTTGTAAATGCTGTTGAGGGTGACCTTGAGGATGTTGCTGTTGACCTTGTGGATGACCTTGAAGCTGTTGAGGGTGACGCTGTTGCTGTTGACCTGGTGACATTTGTGGATGACCTTGAAATCGCTGCTGCTGACCTTGAAACTGCTGTTGTTGACCTTGACCTCCAAATTGCATTGGGAAGCCATGTGGATGTGGAGGTCGGGAAGGATGCATGCCAGGTCTGAAGCCCGGATGTTGTTGTCCTGGCAACATTGTGGGATACTGACCCATATACACTGACTGCTGCTGTCTGGGTGCTGGCACATCCTGCAAAAAAACTTGCTGTAGATTTCTTATATGAAGCCAAAAAAGCAAGAATACTATCCTGATCAACTACTTAAGTTTATCTTTTTATATGACTTTTATAACATAGGAGTATAATCAAGATAAAAAATGTTGGCTTTTTTTATTCATTAGGTATTTCAGACAAATTAGTGGACAGTAAAGATTAAAATCAGATGGCATGGTTATGCTGGCTGATCTAAATCTACACTGGTAATTGATGTGATAAAACATGTATATTTGGAGTACAAGGTTAAATAGAGAAGGAAATATACACCTGTTTCATCTCAAAAGCCGCTGGATTCTTAAATATGATTGCGATAATTTCTGATTCCAGATGAATTGTACATGCTCACCGTTTGCATGACATGGTTGGAATGGATAAACTCTGTTGCTGAATCTAGTCTGATATGATAATTCACAAGAGTTCTTTAACAAAGAAAGTCTATCCATTCCCTACTAATTACAATATTTCGTTTTCTTGATAAAACTAACCCGACAAGACCTTATCTATGCAAACATTGCACATGTGCAATTCATAATGTTGTGAAATCTGAAACTAACAGTTTTCAAAACATTTTTTACCTGCATCCTATTGTTAACAAGTTTGGCAAGGGCTTCTTTAGTGCTTGCGCTGCCAGGTGTTCCAGGCCGTGATCCTGTGTAGCCAGACTCTGTCGGGGAGCGACGTTCAATGTTTGACGACGGCACATGTAGTCTTTGGTTCTCAGGTGTTTTGGCTGGCGTGACCTTAACAAAACAATGATGTATAAATACCACTACATAATTCATCCTTTGTTCCGTAGACACACCTTTATTGCTTGGGCGAACAGTGTAGATCCAGATCAGCCGGCACATCTGTGCCGTCTGATCAGGATCTGCTCTGTTCACTTTATGATTCCTTAGGTTATTTCTGACCAAAGTGTGACCAATGCAGATCCTGATCACACGGTGCAGATGTGCCAGCTGATCTGGATCTACACTTGTCGCACATGTGTAAAAATGCGGAAAAATGGAGGCAAGGTTAAGTAGCTGGAAATGAACCTATTTCCACAGCTGTCATTGTCTGATATGCAGTTTGTCTTCAGGTTCTTATTCATGTCAACAGAGACTACCGTTTTGGCCATTATATATTGCTTATTGCATTATGAAAGGTAGTGAGACCTTTGTCCCTTTTTCCACCTCAAGGACCAACTTGCAGCATTTACAGGTGCAAGACGTAATTGGGTGCAATATCCAAGCTCTTTCATGTGAGGTTGTTCTTTTGTAACTGCACATTTACAAGCAACAATAACCACTGAAGTCCTTCTTCCTTGTACTGATGTGGTTGGTACACCAAGAAACATCAAAAATAAGGGTTTGATCTCTCAACCTCTGGACTGCTGCCAAGCCTAGTTCCTTCCCATTTCCAGGGCTTTTTTCCTTCTTTAGTAGGGGCCGCTTATGGGCTCCTTCCCCTCATGAAATTTCTTTTAAATCATGCAGTTTTTCCCAAATAGTGACTTTAAATGAGCTTTTTTCAATCCCCTTCAAAGAAAAAAGCACGCTATTTTATGCAGATTTTTGAGCGTGGGCCCATTCCCCAGGCATTAAAAAAAGCTCTGATTTCCTAACACTATTTGTCGTGTTCATTAACCCTTTACTCCATACATTATGCCTTTATCACCTGAGTTAACAGTGTAAAACCCGATAAGAGAGCACCAATGTGTGTTGGCTGACCTGGATCTACACTGTTCGCTTTTTAGATTCAGTAAGTTATTTCTGACCAAGAAGAAACAGTGTAGATCCTGATCTGATGACAAAGATGTGCCAGCTGATCTAGAACAACACTGTTCTCACATGCATTAAAACCCATATGTACGGAGTCAAGGTTTAAAACTGGTTCCTGTTATACCTCCATGGGCTCTGGCTTCGGTGGAGATTCCGGTTTTGGAGGTGAGGGTGGTTTAGGATAGACAACCAGTCTGGGATGGTATAAAGTCTCATCCTGCTTCTCTCCCTTGTCCAGACAATCTGTGACCCAGTCTGGGGTCACGACCTTTACACTGTCTTCATGATTTAAAGCTTCCTCATATTTGGGCTGTAACATCCGAAAAGCAAAATACACTTACAGTTTGTACCAAGACATAAGGAAATTAAAATACACAATATTTACTCAATGTTTTTTTTACTTGCAATGCTTTTGATAGTAGAGTATTTTGCAGTCTATACCAAGACAATGACCGGTAGCTCTGTAGATCTTTGAATAAAACTAGTTCTTTGAATAAAAAAACAACAACTAAATAATACTAATGGGTATTGTTTTTAATTCAGTTTCTTTTTAGTCTCCACTGATACGACTTATCACATGGTGAACAGAGTAGATCAGTGTGCACATCTGTGCCCTCTATAAAGATAAACCGGTTTTGCTTTTATATTCATTAGGTTATTTCTGACCAAGAAATGAAAAATGCAGATCAGGATCAAACATTACAGATGGGATATGCCAGCTGATCTGGATCTACACTGAATCAGAATGCCGATGTGATAAGAGGCGCATCCATGTTTTTGCTGATCTTAATTTCTGAAACTTGACTGATCTTCATTCCTGATAAAGTACATCCAAATTTCATTGATAATTTGATGTAATGCATAGGAAAAGATATAATTTAAAGTATCAAAACCTTTTGAATATTACCTCAAGAAATTACCAAGAGGGAAATGCTACGTAAACACCTACCCCTTCTAATGCAGCTGTGATTAGATGTGTACATTTCTCAGTCAGGTTAGCCTCACATCGACCACCGTTGTACACAATCATACCCCATAGTGACAGCCAATCAGATTCCTCAAGCTAAAAATAAAACTCAATGTTAGCCAATCACACTTCTTTAGCTAAAAATATAACATAGTGACAGCTAATCACACTCCTCAAGCTTAAAATATAACATCGTGACAGCCAATAAGACTTTTCAAAATAAAAATAAAACATAGTGTCCTCAAGCTAAAGATAAATCAACTTACTTAAAGAAAAAAGGGGTAACGTGACCAATGTCACAACCAAAAAGCAATTTTGTATTTACCGGTAGGTAGAAACTTTATGATAATGCTGATTACATGAACATTACACACAAGTTAATGTGACAAGGCAAAATCTGTTGTCAACACTTAGATACTTAAGAGAACAGATGAAATATCCACGAAAACATACCTTTGATGGGCAAGCCACCACTCCAGAGAACAATCTTCCTTCAGGGGCAAATAACTCTTTACTGTTGACAAGTTAAGGATGTTGCACACTATTGATTATGTAACTTTCATATAAAATTTTCCCAGGATGAATAGGGGTCGTGGGTAACACTGTCTGCTATTAAATTATGTTGATATTTTAGGTCTAAATGTTATAAAACTGAGAATGGAAACCAGTCTCAAATCTCAAGCAACTGATTGGCTGACAGGTCAACATTTCAGCCAATCAGATGCTTAAGATTTGAGATAGGTTTCCAAACTCAGTTTTATAATCTTCAGCATATGTCTTTTTTCCTTTTTTAGCCCTTCACTACACCAGCATAGATCCAAATGAGCTGGCACACCTATGCCATCTGATATGGAACTACACTGGTTGATACTTGGTCTGAAATAACCTAACAAATCTAAACTAAATGTGCATGCTGGCTGACATGGATCTACACTGTTCAAACAATGGGATAACAGCCATATCCCAGGGTTAAAATAGGTGGTCTGAATGTCAGAATAAATGCAAAAAGCTAATTTCAAAGACTTGATCGTGTAAAGGTTAAGTATCTGGGAGTTGCAAAGATTGAAGTATATGACAGTTGCAGAGGTTATGTATGTGACAGTTTCAAAGGTTAGGCATGTGACAGGTGCAAAGGATACTCTAATAATTGTTTACACTTCACAGATAACGTCACCCATTCACTCTGAAAGAATAAAATACAGAAAATGCTCATAAACAGATTATGTCTAGCTTTTTTTCTTGCTTTCAAGTAAGTTTCCTGATTCTGCATGGGAAAGAATATCTAAATTTTACAAAAATATCCAGTCACTAGTCTACCTACCTACTCACTTATCCCAACAAACGATTTTTAAGGCCTTAAAGTTGCCTGCTCATTAGGACAAAATCAGGGGTTTTCCTAGCCATTTTGGGAAAAGGACCCTGGCCAGAATTGGGAAAATTTTAGCGCGTAAAATGTCTCATTTTGGTAATTTTTACCGACAAAAATACAAGTTCTGGGAATTTTGAAATCATTGTTTTATGCATTTTTCCCCCTTTTTAAAACTTTTACAAGGAAGGATCAGTTTACTTTTTATTCACTCAGGGTTGTTTAGTGTTTAAAACCTACATACAGGCTTTTTTTCAGAAAAATACTCAAGGTATGGAATAATTTAATTTGTTGAAATCAACAAATGACTATAACAGAATTTTTCAACAATTGACGAACAGCCTTTTGAATCTCGTTTACGATTTTTTTTGCGTAGTATTTGCTATTATTAGAGGCCATACTCGGTAACATATTAGTGTTAATATTGCGAAAACGAATGATTTGTTTTACTCCAAATCTCCTATTAACTCATTTTCTCGGCACGGACCAGTATCTAGACGAACTGTTCTCCATACAAACACATAATTATACCGTATGCACCGAATTTTACACCTGGTTGTGACGTCACATGCATAGTGCGAGATAAAGCAGTCAGTTGTTGTTTACAACGTAAAGCGATAACACTGTTTCTTATGTTTTGAAAATTATCTGTGGATTCAATTGGGAAAAAATGGAAGAAATTTTGGATTGGGAAAGGGTCCGTTTTCCGGACCCTCAGAAAGGCTAGGAAAACCCCTGAAAATATAAGGTGGGTTCATATATCAAAATTTACAACACAAACTGCAGAAGATCTGTAAACAAAGTAAAATGTTATGTAGTATTTTTATATGGTCAATGTATTTAATAATATATATTTGAAGCCAAGGTTGTTATAGTGTTACTTATGCAATAAACTTTACTCACAAGTCAACAGATCCTAAAATGTACCAATTTGTCCAAAATTTTAGTGAAATGCACTCAATTTTAGTCATTTATTGGTGTTATATAAATTAGCAGTATGATGAATATTAACCACTACTAAGACATTGAAGTTTTCCACCTTGAACTGTGGTTAGGCAGCTTTAACCCTGCTTTTTACTAAACCCTTAACTCCATATATAAGCCTTTTTACGCATGTGAGATCCAGATCAGCCAGCACATCATGTGAGATCCAGATCAGCCAGCACATCATGTGAGATCCAGATCAGCCAGCACATCATGTGAGATCCAGATCAGCCAGCACATCATGTGAGATCCAGATCAGCCAGCACATCATGGCATATGATCAGGATCTACACTGTTTGCTTTTTTCAGAAAAAACCTTTTAAATCAAAAAAGGGAACAGTGCAGATTGGATGAGCCGGCTGATCTGGATCTACACTGTTCGGCCATGCCATAACGGTATGTATATGGCGGAAAGGAATAATTTCAAACTTACCATTACACAAGGTAGTTCAAAAAGCTCCCTGGCCTCCTGGTACTCATGATTCTCTATGTCATCAGCAATCACATGGCTGACTACCTCACACAGGTATGTGTCACGCTTTCCTCCATACTTTGTCAGCAAACTAATAACCTGCAAGTATATAGAGGATATTTGTTTTTATCAGACTCAGTGTAAGATAGATAGACACATGTAGCAATGCTACTGCACCATTTTCCAATTATTTGTTAACCCTATAACACAATCTTAAAGAATTAAAAGACACTGAGGTCCAGGTTTAGTTCTATGACACTTCTCTGGAGTGTACTATTGTGCTTTAGACTTCATGTAACTATGTTCTCGTCTGTAATAACTGGAAATGGAAATGAATTATTATAATATATAAAAAAGGAACTTTAAGAGCCACTGAACATGAGAGATGATCAAAATACTGCAAGCTTGATTAATCCTGTTCATTGTCAATATTTAAAATGCATATTACTGTACACATTGTGTATATCCTGCCCATGTTAAAACAACTTTTGAAGCACCAATGGCCTTCAATAGGGAAAAAAAATTATTACAGCACAGACTGAATGTATGCAGTATGGGGAGATCTTTCAAGTGTTGGGTAGAATAATCAAGTTCATTTCATGGCACAATTATTTACCTTTCATAAACTATTTTTCTCCTTGTTTATGCAATTTATCCAAAATGGGAGATTTTGCTTGTAACTCCAGAGAATAATAATTTTTTAATTGACTGAATATTATGGATAAAAATTTAAAAATCTGGAGGTTTTGAGGGCCAGCCCTTCGAACTCACCACTGTTTGTGCAATTGGCCATCTACATGTTTCACCCTACTTATGTAAAATTTTTGGAGAACATTGCCTATACAACATAAAATAATTGATTATGCTGGGACACTAGCTAGACGGGGTATCTGTAGGATACCTGTAGGATGCTGTAGAGTTCACTGGAAAGGTCAAAGACCTTATGAAACCCCTCCTTCTTTGGCTAATGATTTCAAACAAAAGCTTCCCTCTTCAGTCTTCTTAAAGTTAGTGGTCATTGGTATATAAATTTTGAAGAATTACAGCTCTAAGCTATATATGTTTTAGTCACTCTACTTGTATATGACATGTTGAAAATGCTGATCAAATAGATTCACATTTTTAGCTAATACTAGGGGTTTTCTTAGCCATTTTGGGAAAATGACCCTGGCAAGAATTGGGAAAATTTTAGCGCGAGAAACATCTAATTTTGGGAATTTTTATCGACAAACATACAAGTTTTGGGAATTTTGAAATCATTGTTTTATGCATTGTTCCCCCTTTTTTAAAAACTTTTACAAGAAAGGATTAGTTCACTTTTTTTTCACTCAGGGTGGTTAAGTGTTTAAAACCTACTTACAGGCATTTTTTTAGAAAAAAAACTCAAGGTATGGAATAATTTTAATTTGTTGAAGTCAACAAATGACTGTAACAGAATTTTTCTTTGTTTTCTACTGCTTTCAGACAAGCAAACACACCCTCGTGTAGTTGACAAACAGCCTTTTGAAACCTGTTAACGAATTTTTTTTGCGTAGTATTTGCTATTATGAGAGGCCATACTCGGTAACGAATTAGTGTCAATATCGCGAAAACGAATGATTTGTTTTACCCCAAATCGCCTATGAACTCCGATCAATTTTATTCAGTTAAAACTTCTTTGAACGGAACGGAATGTCCATTTTCTCGGCACGGACCGGTATCTCGACGAACTGTTCTCCATACAGACACATAATTATACCGTAAGCACAGAATTTTACACCTGATTGTGACATCACTTGCATAGTGCGAGATAAAGCAGTCAGTTGTTGTTTACAACGTAAAGCGAAAGTTAACACTGTTTCTTATGTTTTGAGAATTATCTGTGGATTCAATTGGGAAAATGGATGAAATTTCTGATTGGGAAAGGGTCTGTTTGCTTTGGGAAAGGGTCCGTTTTCTGGACCCTCAGAAAGGCTAGGAAAACCCCTGATTATACTATGCCTCTTTCTCATATTTTCGGGTTTTCCCATATTTTCGTGACGTCATCAAATGTCATATGTGCACGCGCACAATCTGTCCAGTCATCAGTAATACTATTCAATATTTTATAATCACTTTATCTTCGTGTTTATCAGACATCTTGAAATATATTTGCTTAAATAAAGAACAGATACTTACTTTACTCCAAAACATCTCTTTTTTCTTTTAAAATCCAAGTAATATAAAAAATACAACCGAAAATATTTACTTGAATTGTTTTCCCTCCCCTTATGGTTGGAGGAGAGTTTTTTCCCTTGCGTAATTTGCAAAAATCTGTGTCGTCTCAGAGCTTGAAGTGTATGCAATGCTATTAATACCATAGCAGGTGGAAGGTCACAATTCAATTGAAAATCAATAATGAACGTCTCGTGTACGCAAACGGGTTGTCAAGTAGCACCAATCCAAATGTTACCCGGCAATAAGTAGAGTTTTAGAGACCAACTTCCAAGCTCAAGTTAAGTTTCTAACTTTTTATAGACTGTTGCACTCCAATATCATTAAAAAGCATAAAACTTTGCATAATTATAATAGTCAAAAACATTTTTAATAAGTAAAAAACAATATCTCTGTTCGTCAAAGTGATCAAAATCGAATCATGTGGGATTCTCATGGTTATAATTCATATCTAATCGAAAGTCCCCAAAATATGAGAAAGTGTCTGTGAGATTCAGAGGGTCGATATCTGTTGCAAATGGTGGCAGTATACAGGCTCTCCAGCAGTACATTATGAAAAACTAGGAGAAAACTAGGAAGCAACAGCACAAAAAACTAGGAGAAAAGTAGGAAAAACTAGGAAGAATTTGTTAAAAACTAGGAACTTTTTTAAGTTATTGCTTTACGTTGTCATCTTTGCATATTATAAATTTACCATTCATGCAGATGCAGAGGCTGATGAGCTGACTATTTCCTTGCTAAATCAGGTCTGGCTTACTGGTGTCGAGCATAACCCGTCAAATAATAAACACGATAATGACTTCTGTATATACTGCTATTGTTACAAAAAGGAATCTTTTAGGTAAATATGCACACAGTGTTCAACACACATTTTAGAAACAATGCCATGTGTTAAAAATATCTGTCATTTATCTCCATAAATTGAATATGTACATAAATGTAAGTAGAACATCAGTTTTTTATCTCATGTATACAATACAAAGGTCATGCAGCTACAATGCTGCAAGTGAGAAATTAAAACAAACAAACCTGAACACTAGAACTGCTTTTGGGAAAAGCACATGTCTCCCACAAAGGCATCATCTTTGATGATGCACAGGATAAAACTGGTGAAGTGAATATAAAGATGGCAGTTTATTAAAAGGGCATACGGAAGTTCTGTGCAATATTAGTCATAAACAATGTCACAAATTTTTGGAGGATCAGGAAAAACATAAGTTTCAATTTCTGATGGGCCATAATCCTGAAGTGCCAGGGTCAATGTGGCTGGTTGTCAAACTTGTTGTCATTAACATTTTGATATATCAGTGAAGATGCACTGAAAAAAGACCATAAGAGTGAGTGTACAAGGCTATCAAGGCCAATTGTAAATAAATAAATGGGCCATAAGTCTTATGTGCCGGGGTCAAAGCGGCTGTTTTTTTATTACACAGATAATTATAGCATTTGGTGAACATCATATAATAAAAATAGCAGAAAATGAGAGAAGAACCAAATCATGAGATGAACCAGGTTAGTGACATGTTTAAAAGGCTAATTTCGGATAAATCAAAGGGCCATAAATCTGATATGCCTGGTGCAAAGTGGCTGGTTTTCGAACTTGGCCAAGATATTAAGGCCACACACATTATCATAATGTTTATTGAAAATCAGTTGATGAATATTTCAGTTACATAGCAGACAAGGCTTAAACAGCCAATTTTGGATAATTCAAGGGCCATAAATCCGACATGACTGGGGCAATACGGCTGGTTATCGAACTTGGCCGAGATATTATGGCCACAAACATTTTCATAAAGTATGGTGAAGATCAGATGATAACTGTTCAAGTTACAGAGTGGACAAGCCTCAAACAACTTATTTTTGATAATTCAAGGGCCATAATTCTGAGATTCCTTGGGCAATATGGCTGGTTATCGAACTTGATCGAGATATTATGGCCACTAACATTTTGATGAAGTTTGGTGATGATCCGATGAAAACTGTTTGACTTAGAGAGCGGACAAGTGTGACAGACAGACGGACAGACGGACAGACAGACGGACAGACAGGAGCAAATCAAAATGTCTCCCACACCACTACGTGGTGGGAGACATAATAATTATGCTGGGTATCTGGGTCCATCATTTGGACCGCTGTTGGGTCCAGAGGCCCCAACAAACTCATACATTTAGCAGTAAGCAAGAACTGAAAAAGTGTTTTCCAGGTAAAATAACTTGTTAGGTCAAAAAAAAATTCTGTCGGACCTGTACTTTCATTGTCTTGAAATAGCACTTATAATAAGCAACAACTGGAATATCAGGATTTCTTAGCCAAATTTCCTATTTGTCACCCAGTTTGTTGACTCCTCTAGCCAGTCCCTATTACATTCATTTTAATATACTTTATAGCAATTACTTGTTGTTTTCACTTTTCTTTTTCATTAATGATTCAATCATTTTTATATTTATCTATTTCTAATATTATTTCTATCTTCTACACATTTCTTCATTGCAAATGGTTCTTTGTTCACGTTTATTTTTGCCACATCACGGCGACCTTGAGCAATGTCCATTTCTTTAAAATCCTTTTTATATAGCTGGTGAAAGCCTGAGATTTTCCTCTTCAAAAATCTGATTGGCCTTATCCATTTGTGCCTTTATCTCCAAATTCATTTTTCTTAACCTTCTTTTCTTTATTATCAAGCTTTCTTTTCTTGTCTTTCTGCTCTTTACAGTAAAGCCTCTAACGGTTGTTACCAAAATGCCTAAAGTATGTGGAGAGGTACCGGGGTACTTAACAGCTATGTTCTAAATTTTGTAAAAACATTGATCAAAAGTACAAACAAAATATGTAAAATTTACTGTTTTAATATTTTTGTTATTTGAATATATGAAAATAAAGACATTATAATTAAATCAATTACAAATACTTTGATACAATTTAGTTTCGTCAGTAAAAGTATTAAGACAGAGACATAGCCAAACATTAAACTCACAATTAACACAAATGGTATTGTTTCTAAATGTTGACAACACATAGTAACTGTTAATGAAAACTCATCAAAGTTAAGTTCTGATTAAAGCTTTCCTCAGTGAACATTTTCCTCAGGTTAAGATGGTTGGGTTATGCAACAATGACACCAGACCACACACTGCCAGCAAGGAACATGTCAACTAAACAGCTTCTGAACATCTTCTGTAAAAATACTTTGCAAAACATTAATTTAAAGCATTGCAACTTGTGATTATAATAAAAAAAACTTCTTCATTTCAGTAAAAACTAGGAATACTAGGAGCGTTTTGTAAAAACTAGGAAAAACTAGGAGCCAATTAAAAAAACTAGGAAAAACTAGGAAAACTAGGAAAAACTAGGAACGCTGGAAAGCCTGAGTATACTATCCTACTTTCCTATATTTCCATCACCTCCTATAATTCCGTCCCCCTTGAATAAACAACAATTAACAATAGGATGCATGGACTTACGCACCATACAAGAGAGTAATCATGAACTTTTTAAGTTGCAGTTGATACAAAAATGAATTTACTGAAATTGAGCTTAAAAATGATTGGAAAACATATTTATCCAAAAATCGCTTATCCAAAAAAACACCATGTGCTAAAAATAGCTTTTATAAACATAATGTTGCAAAACTGATAAAAATGCATCAAGAAAGTTTTGATCCCTATTTATCTTCATGGTTTGAACACAAAAACGAGTTTGAAGAAGTGAAAACACATTCCTCACACAGGTTCTTACAGCAAAGGACGTGTTTATAGGAATGTGGCGGCCATTTTTTTCACTGGAGGTGTGTGTCTGCTAAACAACAAAACATGCACATTTCAGCATTGATTTTCAGTTTAAATTTTCCATTTCATTGAATAAAGAATGCTCTTTTGATCATCATGCTTTTTCGACATAAATCACATCTTATTAAGAAGTAATTGACAAAAATTCCATAAGGGGGATGGAAATACAGGAATAGGGAATAGGGCAACGGGGGGAGAATTCAACCAGTTAATAATTGAAAGTCGCGGTACATACTTCTTACGTAGTTCCACATAAATAACATTTATTTATCGGTAAAATAACTTTTTCCGTATCGCCGGATGTAAACAAGTACCTGTTACGCAGACGCTTGATTAAGATTAGACGTTCGTGAGGCGCATATGGGTAACATCTGGATTAGTATTCGACCACCTGACAGAATTTTAAAAAAATCTCAAAAAACCTTAACAAAAGCAAGTTAGGACAGCATATTATTAAAAACTTTGGTCTCGCGCGATATTGTTTACATACCCAACTCGAAAAATATGAACCTACAGAATGCATACTGTTATAATATCCCATATATATCGTAGGTAGGTCGTAGACTATTAGTAGTACTTTGAATAAAATTTTGGGAAATTCCTCTCTGTCTGTTTAAAATAATGCATTTGGGATAATATGAAACAACTTTTCTTATATTTAAATTTTATTTATTAATTTATTACTCACAATAATCAATTTATATATATAATAACATTTATAACCAATAAAGTAAAACCCCTGTGCACCCAACGAAAGCTTCTGTTTCACCTGGTCGAATACTACGTCATCTGTCAAATTGCTGCATTATTATTCGACCAACATAAGTCGCGTGATCAATGACCTTGATCGCGCGATTGTCATTTGCACATGGTGTAGTGACGTGTGACGAACCGGAACTGTCAAGTTTTTATTCCGTTACGCAAATGTACTATGGGGAAAATGTTGGACAGGAAGTGATAAAAATGGCGGATTTTACTTTCTTTCGCTTGATAAACTTTAAATTCTCACCGATCCAGATATTTTTATTGCACTGGCAGCATGACTTAAAAGCGAAAAGGACGCTAGAGGGCGTCCTGTTTTGAATACATAACACAAGATTTGATAGGTTCTCACTGTTTGAGGTACCAAGTGGGAGAATATTCAACTGGTCGAATACTAACGCAGGTCGAATTCTCCCCCGTTGCCCTATATGATAACTGAGTATATGTGGTAAATAGTGACGACTTCGAATTTTTGACTTTTAATTCGGTCAAACACAAGTGACTGCAGTTGGTGAATAAAACATAAATATTTGAAATACAATTATTAAGAACGCCAGTGTAAAATTTGTCTGTTAAACCCCCGAAATTATGGACGAACGGCATACATGCTGAGGCAGTGTCAGGAAAATTATTTGATGAATTAGCTTGGGCCAAGTCTAACTGCTAAATCTTTTTGGTTATTTGAATGCTTTGTGTTAAATTAGTGTGGTTGAACGGTAAAGTCCGAGGACTTCCGTCGGTAGGTATAAAAGCAATTACCGTTCATTGATGCAGAGCAGTATGTCGCCGAGTGTCGAGGTATTCACATCGTTGAGAGTCAACATTTTGGTCTGCATTATAGGTCCAATATAGTACATCTCTGTACTAGGGCATATTGACCGGGTTGTTTCGTTCAACATGTATGATGTGAATAGTATTGGTTGAAGCTAGGGTTGATAGGGTTTTGAGATAGTGTCTTCAGACAATTGCTGGAAACACATGCGTCTGAAACACTTGTGTCCCTAAGGTAGCTTCAGAGTAGATGTTGAGCATAGGGTATTTAGATAGTGTCCTCAGACAATTGCTGGAAACACATGCGTCTGAAACACTTGTGTCCCTAAGGTAGCTTCAGAGTAGGTGATGAGGATAGGGTTTCTAGATAGTGCCTTCAGACAATTGCTGGAAACACATGCGTCTGAGACATTTCTGTCCCTTAGGTAGCTTCAGAATAGGTGCTGAGGATAGGTTTCAGGTTAGACAGTGTTCCCAGACTATTGCTGACGAAGAGGTTCTCGCATCCTCGGGATATCACATAAGTCTGAGACACTATTGTTCAGCAGCGTTTTAGTGTTGAGGGTATGTTTGAAGGTGTTTTGCTTGAGGTTTTGTTTAGATGTGATTTGTTGACTTTGTTGAGCAGAATTTGAAAGTTTTAGTTGCTCAGGTTTGCTTGATGTAAGTGTGTTATTGTTTGAGGATCTGTTGAAAGTAGTTCAAAATATCATCACGTTCCATATAGTTTTATTGCTCAGCATATGCTTGAAGTTCATGTGTGATTGTTATGTTTCGGACTGTGATTTTTGTTTGGGTGAGTGGTTGAAACTTTAGCATCAGCTATTTTTGTCCAGGAGGTTTATTGCCCTGGGAATATTGTTATATGTTGAGCTGATTCTAATCCTGATTATTGTGTTTCACCCCAATCATTTCAGCAATCATTGAAATCATTTTGGAGCAAAGTAGCTCAGGAAAAATTAATTATATTGTTCAAAACAATATACATTGCCCAGACATATGTTGAAATCGTTTTTGAGTGAAAAATTATATATATAGGCTGAGACAAATAGTCGGTTTTATGTGCCTTCCGCTCGGGGCACGTTACAGCAGTAAGTTCCAACCCACTATTCTTAGTTTCAATGCAAATCTTACGTTTTCGGAAATTTCTCCCACAATGTAGAATGTGACATCCTTGAAAAGGTCTTCGGGCGGTCCATCGGCTGTCATTTCCAAGCAAGATCGGTACTAAAACCTTGGTTTCATTGGAAAAATCTTTGTTGACAGTGCGCGTTGAATTTACGGACGATTTGCGGCAGGATAATATTGAATGTCGCAAAATTGAAATACTTTTAAGGAAATTAATGCATATCTGTTGAATATTTATTGTTACTTTAACTCCAGGTATGTCTGCCGTTAAGGTACAATAGACAGAAATTTCTATTTCAGTTTTCATTTTATTTTGCGACACTTCAATAATTTCCGTAAAACGTCAAACTAAAATTTTTGGTTTCCAGTGTAAACAATGTGATAATTTGCTCACACTTCGGAGATTTTCAGTCACATAGATGCATTGAAATAGTGAAATCTAGCTGTAAGTAACATGCCATTTTTTACCTGGTTTGGAAACAAAGGTTTTGTTTCTGTGTTTCTTAGTTTATCACATTCACCATGTTCACCTCATCCAGATGCCAGAGGCAGTGTTCTGTGACGGGACAAACAAAAGCTTAAATTATGTGGCTATGTTAGCGTTATCGCTCGCCAAAATAACCAATTGGCGATAAAAAATACCAGCTGGCGATGATTTTCTTACAAATCAATGAATCTGGCGATAAAAAATGCGGGCGTAAAATTTCGCAAAGCAGACGAATATTGATCAATTTCCCGCCAAGTGTCACCGACCATACACTGCTTTAACAATCATTACTTATCCCCTGCCGCGGATAAACAATCTGGTACACTTTCTACCACATTCATGTCATAATCTTGTTTATTAGGACCCCTGATAAGCAGTTTTATTATTCATTCTTTGCTCGAGGCGGACATGTTTCTTTACGTAATGGGATTTGTCTAAAACAATTTAAAATGTCAGTCGTCACCCAATCGAGTCAAGCTGACAATGTAAGGGTGGAGTAACAAGATTGATAAATATGATGATTGACGTTGGCAAATAATTTAACTACCCCAAAAAAACTTCAATCGGAACAGTTGGAGACAAATCAAAACGTTACTATAATCAATCAGTGGATTTTTAAATACAACTTTAGATTTTTTGTAATAGATGGACAGATGTAAATCGGCGGGGAAATTGGTCCGGAGTATTGAAATTGCAGCCTATTTGTAAAGATAAATATTTTCTAAAGTCATTTTCCAATAAGCTTACAATTTTAAGTACTTTGTACTTTTAAATACAAGCCTAAGGGCATTTATGTTATTAGCCTTGCTCAAGCATACTATTCATGATTGTTGTCTTTAATTTCAGCAAGGCATTCAATCTTTGGAAGCATAAGAAAGAAAGGAGAATCAATCAATTCTTTAATTGTAAATAGCAGAAATCACAGTAATTACAGAAATAAACATTAACAGTATCATTAAATTATAGTGCTGTAAATTGCTATTGAAAAAATCACTTAGCCTTCTATAAGAGTTGTATGGTTAAAAAACATTGGAATAAAACTTACTTTGTTTTAGATACCGAGTTGGTTTATGAATATTTATAACAAAGGTCACGCGCTATCACGCCACTTAAAAATTTGGCTGATACTTTTTTTCCTTAGCGCCAAACTAGTGTGGATTATACTTAAGTGTTAAATGTTCTGTTAAAGCCATATTTCTGCAACACAAAAGTAATTGTTGATGTATTGATCCATGCAGTTTGCACAATATGCAGTTTTGTGTTATGATATCCGGGAAGCTCACATAAAAAAAACCAGTCATGTAAACATCAACGATCCGAATGGGTTTTTAAAGGAAATATTCTGAATTTAATGTTCTTACAATGTGAAAATGTCCACACCACTAGCAATATTTTATGTTTTTTACTGCCCTATTTAAAAACACCTGAATTTCTCACTTAGGTTCTGTCAGACACTGTTAAGGCTTTGCTCCCTGCCTTATGAAGTCGTCTTTGTAGCATTTTTTTCTGTAATCAAGGAAACCAAATTGGCTTTATTAGCTTTGGGAATTTTGGAAAACAAAATTGGGAATTTTTTTTTATATAAGAAATAGAGCCCAATGTTGGCCCAAAATTGGCTAGAAAAAAACTGGAGTGCATATGATTGAAATAAGTAAATTTAAAGTGTTTTTAAGAACAGAATGACTTGAGATGATCTGACTGATGTGTCATAATCAATACATATGATACACCATAAAAAGCATGGGGTTGTGACCTATGCATCCAAACAGTCTGATCAGGGTCAGCACTGTTTGCCATTCAGTCAGACTCACAGATGTATTCTCAATGCATCTAGTTAACAGTTAAGATCCTTTCCTCCATTCTCAATGCATCTAGTTAACAGTTAAGATCCTTTCCTCCATTCTCAATGCATCTAGTTAACAGTTAAGATCCTTGCCTCCATTCTCAATGCATCTAGTCAACAGTTAAGATCCTTTCCTCCATTCTCAATGCATCTAGTCAACAGTTAAGATCCTTTCCTCCATAAATATGCATTTTATGGCATGTGTAAACAGTGTAGATCCAGATTAGCTGGCACATCCATGCTTCATATCAGGATATCCATGCTTCATATCAGGATATCCATGCTTCATATCAGGATATCCATGCTTCATATCAGGATATCCATGCTTCATATCAGGATATGCACTGTTCGCTCTTTGGTAAGAAATAACCCAATAAATCAGAAAGCTTAAACTGTAGATCCTGATCAGATGGCACAGTGTGCCAGTTCATCGCAATCTACATTGTTCACCCATGTCATAACGGTGTATATATAGAGGAAAGGGTTAACGTAATAACTGTTTCTGTATTTCAGTTGACATGAGTATGCCTCCCTCAGGTGTGGACGGACTGATGGACGAACAGGCTGTAATTGATGCCGAGATACAGTTGGAGCTGGAAAACTTAGACCTAGATGAAGATATAGCCATTGATGATGCAGCTGATGAAGATTTGTCCCTAGATAATGTGGGTGATGAACATGAAGTGGTATGGTATAATTTGACTGAAACTTTTTTATACACCAAAACCCCTAGTTTAGCCCTATGCATTCTTGGTGAGAAATAATCTAATAATTATAAAAGTGAATGTTGTTCTGGCTGCTCTGGATCTACTTTGGTCATATGTAGAATAAAAGTCATCTCTACAGCAGTGTCAAGTGTTAAAATTTTCCAGCACTTTAAATAATTTGATTTCATATAGCAATAACACCGGATTAAGAAAAAATAAATACTAATAATATATCAGGAAAAGCCATTTATAACTTTGACTCCATGATATTAGGGTTATATCAGCATGCACATTGATGTCCTATCTGGCCCTGCCCTGTTTCTTTTTAGATATATTAGACTTATTAGATTTATTAAGTAGAAGCAAACAGTTTAGATCCTTATCAGACTGCACTGGTTGCCAATATTTACGATTAAAAGGCATATCCATGAAGAAAAGGGCCAGTGTCCAAACTGATGTATTGAGCTATAACCCTTTAGCTATTCTTCATTTTCACATTTGCTTGTTCACAAGCAATATTTACTTGTGTAGCAGCCATATTTACTTGTTCAGCAACCATATTTAATTGCTTAGCAGGCATATTCACTTGTTCAGCAGCCATATTTACTTAATCAGCAGCCATATTTACTTGTCCAGCAGTCATATTTGCTTGTTCAGCAGCCATATTTATTTGTTCAGGAGGTACCAGATGAGCTGGATGATTATATCAAAAGACTTCAGGATCAGAGTAGCAGGTTCGAGCAGGAACTTCTGGAATGTGATGAGCTGTTGTTGTATACCACTAGAAGTACAAAAGGTAACATCGTGACCAAGAAGTGAACAGTGTAGATCTAGATTGCTTACACAGATGTGCTGCATGGTTTAGATCTACAAGGTTCGTCCGTGTGATAAAAGTCCTAGCTATTGAGTACAGTACTGAAAATCATGAAATTGACAATCGGATCGGAAGCGGATCGGAAGCGGACCGCAAACCGATCCCGTTAGGAGCGCAATGGAAGCGCAATCGAATTGGAAACGGAATGGAATCGAAGCGAATCGCTTTGAGCGTTTGGATCGCTTGGAGTGAAAAGACCGGAGCATTTTGACCGGATCGGAATCGCTTTGAACGTTTGGATCGCTTGGAGTGAAAAGACCGGAGCGTTTGGACTGGATCGGAATCGCTTTGAGCGTTTGGATCGCTTGGAGTGAAAAGACCGGAGCGTTTTGACCGGATCGGATCGGATCGCTTCTATTTACAGTTTTTCAGTTATGTATAGGAATCGGAATCGGAAGAATCGGTTTGAGCGTAAAGATCGTTTGGAGCGCAATGTCTTGCGTTATAGTTAATGACCAATGAAAATCGGGAGCGAAAAGATCGGAATCGGAAGAATCGGTTTGAGCGTAAAGATCGTTTGGAGCGCATGGTCC
Organism: Corbicula japonica; assembly: GCA_038501625.1. Classification (NCBI taxonomy): domain Eukaryota; kingdom Metazoa; phylum Mollusca; class Bivalvia; order Venerida; family Cyrenidae; genus Corbicula; species Corbicula japonica. The sequence continues at coordinate 2,124,882 of JAZAYU010000086.1, forward strand.
GGAGTGAAAAAATTGGAGTGCAATCGAATTGGATTTGGACCGCAATGGGAATGGAATCGGATCGGTTAAAGATGGCATTAGGATCGGAAGCGGACCGGATCGGAATCGGAAAAATTGTCAATTTCATAATTTTCAGTACTGTAAATGGTTAAAAGAAAGGTCAAAGTTGTATATTGTAAGTTAAATCATTGGCTTTGTATTTGAAACCTTCAATTAACCCTTTACGGTTTTATGGCATGTGCCACCAGTAAATCCAGATCAGCTGGCATATTCATTTAGTCTGATCTAGATCTACACTGTTTGATTGTGGATCAGAAATAATGAATGAAAAGCAGAAAGTATAGATCGTGATTAGACAGCACAAATGAGCTAGCTTATCTTGATCTACACTGTTCGTGCATGGGACAGCCATATCCAATAGAGTAGAACAGTTAATTTGACATTCTAACAACTTTTATGGATAAAATTATTTTCTTGTGGTAGGATAACAGAACTAAAATGCTGGATAAAACTATGTAATCTCACTGAAGTCATTTGAAACAAAACGTTAGATCTGATGACAGCCCAAAAGTACTGTATACAATAAATAGTAGTTTTCCCAGAAAACTATTTTTAGAAACTGTCAATCAGGAAGCATGATTCATAACGCTTTAGGTAAGGGTCGCAACATAATCTGCAGACACTGTTATAGTGGAAATAAATGAAATACCACATAAAACACACCTATATTCAGTAAAATATGTCTTGTACAAATTGTCAACTCTTTCCATGTTTTAAACACCATCTATACGTAAATACAACGTTTGGAACACCTCAACAATTATGGCGATCACCATGTACTTTTGCGAATTTGTTGGCGATTACCTGATTGGTTTTGAAGGTTGTTGATGAAAGCACATTTAAGTGACTCATTTCTCAGATCCTGATAGATTGTAAAACAGATTGTAAAACTATGTTAATAATTATTTCTTTGCAGAGCCTAGCAGTACCGCGTTAATACCGTATGACGACCACAGTCTGTTGATGCAGCTTGCCAAGGAACAGGGCTGTGACGTGGAGGAGTATAAAAGAAAGGTTTGAACTTTGAGACAATTAACACTTTAAAATGCTAAACCACTGCCTCATTTTTTATTATTATTAACTTAAAGGATGTTTTAATCATGCTACATAGGTTTTAAATTGAGGGTTGCATGGAAGTCTGTAGTAACATATTTGTTACCACTATTTAATTACAGCAGTCTCACGTGCAACTCTTCAATAATTTTTTGTAGATTCTGGAAGAAATTGAAAGGGATGATGTTATTATCGATGATACTGAGTTAGCAGACTTGATTGACGACTCTGAGACAGATTGGAATAGAACAGAACAGTTGTCCATTACAGAAAATGGTGAAACTGGTTTCACTCGGAATGGGGCAGGTGACGGTGGCATCTCAGTAAAGATTGGAAGGGCTGTGGAGGAAGGCATTGGTAGGTCTTCTGCTTTGATGTTTTCTTTACTTCAATGCGGACATTGGTTATGTGATAGATTTAAGTGGGATATAGAAATTCTGGATAATCCATATTAAAAATATTTAACCCGTTACTCCATGAGACAAGGGTTTTGTCCTGTCTGCAAACTAAGGTTAAGATCAGTTTGCATATATGTGCATCTGATATGGTTGCTTTAGTTACATTAGTTGCTTTAAGATTTATTATAATATTTCTACCAAGAAGGGAACAGTGTAGAGCCTGATCCAGATCAGATTAGTGTTATGTCCCTTTCAAAAAATTTTAAAGCCATCATTTTATGTGGCTCATAATTATATGAGTATGTGTACTTTTGTAGTGAAAATTGAAAGTGAATATCAGCATTATTATAACTACTTAGCTATAAAATAATAAATATGTGCAGGGGCAGATCCAGAGGGTGTTCCATAGGGTAAATCTAACTCTCTTTGTGGACAGCAGTATTTAATTTCCATGAGGATTTTGGTCAGATAGTTAGAAATTATCATTTATGTACTGTAAAACTGCCTGGAACCTGGTACCACTAAATGGTGAGCACACTGGCCAGCACAAAGATACCTTGTTGCACATCTGAACTCCAGCCCAGATAAATCCTGCTATATACATGTATTACCAGCTTTATATAATTTCATAACTAAAAGGCATCAAGAATAATAAGCATGTGCTAAAAAGAAAACTGGGCCCAAGATCATAAAACTAAAACTGGAGACCAGCCTCAATTCTCAAGCATCTGACCAGTCAACATTTCAGCAAATCAGATGCTTTAGATTTGAGACTCGTCTACAATCTCAGTTTTATGATCTTTTCCCCTGATCTGTAGTCATGTTTCTGTGTTGTATTACATGTAGACCCAGATGATACCCCAGTATCCCAGGCCCTCGTACCAGTGAATGGTCAGCACCCGGGTCAGCACAAAGAGATGCAAAAGCTGTTGAGAGAACAATTGGAACAACTGGAGAACAGGTACCTGCAGAAAATGGAAAGAATTAAAAAGGTTTGTACAAATATCTTTACACTAAAGATGGCTGTCATCATTCTGTCCATCCATCTGTCCATTCAATGTCTTAAGTCTTTACTTCATTTAATTAGTTATTTAACCCTTTCCTCCAAGGATACACGTTTATTGCATGGGCGAACAGTTTAGATCCAGATCAGCCCGCACATCTGTGCCGTCTGATCAGGATCTAAACTGTTCGCTTTTTGATTCATTAGGTTATTTCTGACTAAAATGCGACCAGTGCAGATCCTGATCAGGACACACGGATGTGCCGGCTGATCTGGATCTACACTGGTAGCACATGCGCAAAATTGCGTATATTTGGAGGAAAGGGTTAATTAGTTATTTAATTGGAGTGTGTTGTTAGGTGGACGGGCGTCAACATTTTATTAAGTTTCTATTGAAGTTCACATTTTCTCAGTAACCATTCAAGCTGGAGCTTTGAAACTTAACATAGTTGTCAGACATCACAATAACAATTACCAGAACAAGTTTCTTAACTCTTGACTGTGTTTTGTCATAGTTATCCTCCTTTTTCACTTTAAATTTCAGAAGAAAACCTGGTTTTGTCACATTGCAGCATCTTTTTGTTTTTATCATAGCATTATTGACCATGCTCAACTGTGATACATTTGACTAGATTTTCATGAATATTACATGACCTTTAGCTTGGTTGTCACTCTTGCAGGCTGACAAATGATTGTCAACTTAGAGATTTTTACTTGAATATACTAATGTCTTTCACCTTTTATGTTGAATTTTAGGATGAGGCTTTTAAAAGAGATGAAGATGATTTGAGGGAAAGAAGAACAAATGAAGAACGACAGTGGAAGATAGAAGAAATACATAGACAGGAGCAACAACTTGTGGTGGAGAGAGAGGTAAAGTTATACCTTTGCCCACTCGTTGGGCTAGCACTAATAACAACCAATCATAAATTTGGATAAGTGTTTAAAGAGGAGTAGAAGTCACCCAAATGTCCTCAAACCTCCCTCTGCTTAGCCAATGGAGAAGGTTTTCTTGCATTCCGGATAAATTCCCATGTGATTTACTGGGAAGGAAAATCATATCTTTTCCTAGGTTTTCAAGTATTTTAAATCATGTATTTGTTATTGACGTCATTTAGAAAATTAGGTTTGTGTTAACATCAACATTTCAGCATAAGGGGATAAATTGTATACTTACACAAAAATGTTATGAACAATGAAAGGCATGCAAGAAAAGGACCTGTTTGATCGCTTACTGGTAATATGTTGATATTTTTGTAGATGGCAGAAAGAAAAATGGAGCAGGAACGTAAAGAAGCTGAAAAAGAAATGGAGGAAACCATGAAGAGTTTCCAGGTATTGTGGAGCTGTTTCTTTTAATTAAGGATTGGGTTGATATTTGATGGTTTTCATTTGGGTATGGAAAACAGTTGTGGTGTTTTAAGTGTGTGATGCTCAAAGAGCTTTAAGCTTTCTTCAATCATTCTACCTTTTTTCATATTTACACTCATAAATACTCTCATTTTACCGAAATAATGAAAAAGATTTGTAATATTACTGCTTTTTGAATGGCTGTTGGAACAGCCACTTTGACAACATAGTGAATGACGGCACTCTTTTTTGCAGCAACTCATGGCAAAACGTGTACTAATTGTGAAACCATGCTCCAAGCTCTGAACGATGGACACCAGTCTATAATTTCAAACTTCCCATTGCTAATTTCTGAGACTGCTGAGTTTCATCTAATCTCCCTAGTACAAATAACTAATGGCTTATGCTTGATTCAAGCAACTATGAACCCCAGTTTACTGTTATCAGTAAATAATCAGTTTCCAAAGAACTGCATTGATGATTACATTTATCAGGGTTATCCGATAAACCTTTTTGGGGTTACCCCTGTTAGCTCAATAGGTTGCGTAATTTGCTTTGCATGGCCTGGTACTGTGGAGTTCACTCCCCAGTTGGGGCAATATCATTTTATAATTTTAGAAAGAAATGGCTCAGCTTCAAGCTGAAACAGAAAGACAGAAGAAAGAATTAGCAGTTGCTATGGAGATGGAGAGAAAGAAACAGCAGGACAAACAAAACAAGGCAGTAATTACTATACAGAGCACTTACAGGGGATATAGGTGAGAATAATAATGGTTTTCCATAGAAAATATATCAGATTGGTGCTGTAGTTTGTTGCACTAGACAGTCAAGAATATAGAAATCCTGATTTTTTTCACGTTGTTTTGTAAACTATTCTACCTAAAATACACTTAATATATAATATAATGAGTTCAGTTCTAAAGTTTGTTGCGTTAAACAGTCAAAAATGGAAATTGTTCTTTTCAACCTTGTATAAACTGTACTACCTAAAAATCACTTTAAATAATAAAGATGGGGCTAATGATGCAGCTGAAACTTGTGTATTTTTATGCTCCCAGAAGAAATTCAGGGGAGCATATAGACACCGGGTTGTCCTTATGTCCATCAGTCCGTCCGTCCGTATGTACGTCCTGCATTCGTGTCCGGCCCATAACTTTTTTATTTGAAGACGGATTTTAAAAGTATTTCATAAAAATGTTCACCATAATAAGACGACGTGTCGTGTGCAATATTTGGGTCACTACCTTGAAGGTCGAAGTCACAGCATGACCTTGTAGCACAATCGTATCTGGCCCATCACTTTGTTATTTTAAGTCGGATTTTAATATTTTTTCACAGAAATTATCACCATATTGAGGCAATGTGTCACACAACATTTGGGTCACTTCCTTCAAGGCCAATGTCTCAGCATGTCCGGTCCATAATTTTGTTATTTATAGTTGGATTTTAAAATTGTCTGATTTTATAGCACTACACTTTTTTCAAAATTCATCTCAATAGTTATACAACTAACTGTTTTTGAGTCAAAGAACACATTCGGGGAGCATCACCCGTCTTCGACTGTCTCTTGTTCAGAGTAAGGTAGTAAAGGGTTAAAGTACCGTCATTGTTCATATATAAGCCACACTCATGTATAAGCCGCACCGCCCCCCAAACCAGATGGAACAGATGAAAATGGCTTAACACAATGTATAAGGAGCCAAACCTGTGTATTAGCCGCACCCCTAACTTTTTACCACCAAATTCTGGAAAAAAAGTATGGCTTATATTCAAACAATGAAGGTATATTTGCTTTGTTTTTTTTTAGAGTAAGGAAGGATACAGCACCAGTCCTAGAAGAGAGGAAGGAGTGTAGGAAGAAGGAAAGAGAAGAACAAAGAATCAAAGAAGTAGAGATCGAAATACAGACAAGGAAAGAAGAGCAACTTAAGCAAGAAGAACTTGAAAGGTTTGTGTTTTAGCTGTAGATCAATAAATGGGGCACACCATGGGAAAAGATGTTTGGTGAAATATTTTTTAAGTTTTAGTTGTTACTGTATTTGGAAAGAACTTACAACTATCTTTTATTTTTCTATAAGCAATATTTGATTTTCATTTTAACTACATAAGTAATAAGCCTTTCATCCATAGACACACCTTTATTGCGCGGGTGAACAGTTTAGCCAGCCATCAGGATCTAAGCTGTTCGCTTTTCTATTCATTTGGTTTTTTCTGACCAAAATGTGACAATTGTGTGGGTGAACAGTTTAGATCCAGATCAGCCGGCCCATCCGTGCGATCTGATCAGGATCTAAACTGTTCGTTTTTTTATTCATTAGGTTATTTCTGACAAAATGCAACCAGTGCAGATCCTGATCAGATGGATGTGCCGGCTGATCTGGATCTACACTGGTCGCAAATGCTTAAAAATGCGTATATATGGAGGACAGGGTTGAAATTACTTGACTATAATAGCCTACGTATATTTGGGTAATTACAGCATTAAAAAAATACACAAACTTAAACTGATTTTTGCTTTAATAGAGCAGATGTCAGAACGTCTGCTGCATTATCACATTATAGGCTTGTACAAAGTGTTAATGTTATGGTAATGAATTAAAACAATGATTAAACTAGTGTGAGAGCAATATTTGTTTTGGACTTTCAAATAATCTGGCTGCGTTTTTATTTGCTATTTAGACAAAAGCAGGAGGAAGAAAAAAGACAAAAGGACGAAATGAAAAGACAGAAGGAGGAAGAAAAGAGAAGATTAGAGGAAGAGAAAAGACAAAAGAAAGAAGAAGAGGAACGAATTAAGGTAACACTTAATGGTTCTATGTATTAACCCTTTCCTCAATATATATGCCTTTCTGGCATGGGTGAATAGTGTTGATTCAGATCAGCCAGCACATCGTTGCCATCTGATTAGGATCTACACTGTTGGTCTTTTTTTTTTAATTAGTTTATTTCTGACCAAAAAACGAAGTGATAATGTGGCCCAAGATCATAAAAATGACAAGACTCCATTTCAGCCAGTCCGATGCGTGAGATTCAAGACTGGTCTCCAGTTTTAGTTGTATGATCTTGGGACCAGGTCATATTATACAAATAAATACTAATGTTGAGGTCGATATGTAGTTTTGCGGACCTGGGTAGTGAGGTCGATACCACACTACCCAGGTCCGCAAAACTACATATCGACCTCAACATTAGTATTTACTTGTTATATCATATACCCTATGAATTTAAAGCATTCTGATGATGATGATGATGATGATGATGATGATGATGATGATGATGATGATGATAGCAAAGGTAGTTATTAATTCCTGGGGTAGTTATCACTTTTTTCGGACTCGCGAGTATGGAGCTCTCGACCAATCAGAATGCTTTAAATTCATAGTGTATATGATATAAGTAGATAAACCTATATGGATATATGTTGCCTTTTATCCATTAGTTTGTTCTAACGGTGTATTTTATGGGATATGGCTGTTATCTATGGGCGAACATGTAGATCCAGATCAGCTGGCATATTCATGTTGTCTGATCAGGATCTACACTGTACGCTTTTAGATTCATTAGCCTAGGGTTATTTTCATTCAAGAAGCAAATATTATAGATTCTGATTAGATGGCAAAAATGTGTCAGCTGATCTGGATCTACATTGTTTGCACATTTAATAAAATCTGTAAATTTGAGGCAAAGGGTCAAATGGCTTTTCATTAGAAAAAAAACCCACAATATTTTGTTGGCATGCGGTTCTCAGATTCAGTAGGGAGGTTTGTTATCACATGTAAATGACCCCTATAGAATTTTGAGGTTGGAAGGTCAAATGTCAAGGTCACTGTTACAGTGACCTTCATTCAAATAGCAGCAGATTACTATCCAATTGTCATTTGGGGTGTAGGTCATCCACTTTTTACAAACATCTCTTGTTATCACATTTAATTTCGTAATAGCAAGAAGAAAAGAGAAAGAAAGAAGAAGAAAAACAGAGAAAGAAGGAAGAAGAGAAAAGAAAGAAAGAGGAAGAAAAGCGGAGGAAAGAAGAGGAGGAACATAGGAAAAAGGAAGAAAAGAGGCTTAAAGAGGAAGAGGAGAAGAGAAAGAAAGAAGAAGAGAAAAGATTAAAAGAAGAAGAGAAAATGAGAAAAGAGGAAGAAAAAAGGCTGAAGGTAAATATGTCTTTTAACAAAGGACTTTGATTCGATTTTTTATAAAAAAAAATCAACAGACTCCTTTGTTTAACCCTTTACTCCATAGATTGCTTTCATCACATGGGGAACCAGTGTAGATCCAGATCAGTGTGCACATCTGTGCCTTCCAATCAAGATCTGCACTGTTTACTTTGATATTCAGTATTTTTTTATCACCAAGAAGCGAACACTGTAGATGGCACAAATATGTCAGCCAATCTGGATCTACAAAGGTAGACCATTTGATAAAATGCATTTTCATTGAATAAAGGGTTTATATACATGGTAATAAGATCATACAGCCAAGCCTAAGAACAAGTCTTTAATCTCAGCCACCTGACCAATAAGATGATATTGTGAGGAGATCATTGCTGGAAACCAGTCTCAAAGCTCAAGCATCTGATTGGCTGAAATGGCTATCATTCGCCAATCAGATGCTTGAGATTTGAGACTGGTTTTCATTCTCAGTTTTATATCCTTGGGTCAAGCTGGTCTCCATTTCTACCAATCAGATGCTTGAGATATAAGACTTTTCTCCAGTCTCAGTTTTATGATCTTCAAACCTGGTTTAATGTTAATTTCTACCAATCTGGATTGATGAAAATTAGTGGTGGGGATCTTTTGATTGGGAAGATTCTTTTATGTGTATGTATGTCTAAAATACTTGACATTTTGGAAAAGCAATATCAGATGTAGGTTTGTACTGGTGCACTACCTTTACATAGTCAAAAATGTAAATTATTGTGTTTCTTTAAGCCTTTACTTGTATTTCAGGAAGAAGAAAAGAAAAGAGAAAAGGAGAAACAGTTAGAAGAGGAGAGAAAGAATAAGGAAGAAGAACTCAGAATGAAAGAAGAAAAGCTGAAGGAGGAACAAAAGAAAGAACAGGCAGCAAAAGAAGAGAAGGAAAAAATAGCAAATGCACAAGAAAAAGAAAAGGAGGGAAAAGACTTATTCTCTAGTCACAGTCAAAATGAAATGACTGGTAATATACCTGAAATAAGCAAGATAAGTGTCAATAATGGAAACCAGATATCAGGTGCTGATAGAAGTGTTGAAAAGCCAAACCATACTCAGTCAGAGATGATGCCCGAGAGACGACCGAAAACACCAAGAAGTTCAAGGTCATCTAAAACACCAAGACCGTCTACACCCAAGACAGAAATTACATCAAGAAACCCCAGACCATCTACACCCAAGACGGAAAATACAGATCGAACGAAGACGTAAGTTGTTCATTTGTATGGATAGGTATTTGTTTCAATAATAAGATGTATTTTAAATAATAGAAGCTGTTTAGCAAAGAAGTGCAACAAAAAGTAAAGCAACCACCTTTATTTATTTGCTTTTCTTAAAAGACCAAGAACTTTTATCAAAGAACTGTAACTACTGTAATCCTGCTGTACTACTTTTAGGTATTGCCCCCTTCTTTACGATTATTAAGGTGTCCCTGCATACCTACTTCATTTCTTGCACATAGACAGGCTTAATTGAGATTATTTTATATTGATTGTGAAACAGGTTATTCCAACTTAGATTAATCAACCCATTGACTGTTTCCTGGTATTCTTGCCGAATGTGGATTGGGGAAACTGCAGAAGAATTTCATCATTAGTGGGGTTCAAACCTGCTGTTTCTGAATCTGGGGACGAGGTGGAATTTAAACATGCTGTCTCCGGATTGTGATGTGTTACCCTTAGTCTATTGTTTTTTCATAGACAAGTATTGTATGATGTAGTGTTTTTACTTTCAGCAATGATGTAGCGAAGGAGAAGAAAGATGAGGGTAACCTTGACTGTTTGCCAGTCCACCTAGAAGCTCTACGCCTTAAGTTTATGAAGGAATGTCTACCATGGAGGTAATGATCACATCGTCACCTTAGTACAAAAACAGTATAAGAACCATTGAAATATGAAGGAGTTATGATTTTTGCACCAAGGTGATGACATGTGGAACATATTAAATGTACTCTAGGATAAATTAGATTTTCACATGCAGTCAACTTTTTACATTCAAATTTTCTTCCTTTTTGGTTAACACTACATCATATGTATACATGTTTTAATGGGAGTGCAACCAGTGAAGATCTGAGCTGTCAGATCTGGATCTACTCTGATTACATTTTGGTCAGAAGTACCCTGATGAACCTAAAACTGAACGGTGCAGATCCTGATCATGGCTCAGATTTACCGGCTGATCTGAAGCTACCAATGAGATAAAGGTGTATCTTTTGAGTAAAGAGTTAAATACTGTGAACACATTAATATTCGCATGGCACTAATTTTTGTATATTTCTTGGGTATTCTTGCATACCAGATCAGGTCATCCGGTGTTTTCACCCGTGTAGGAAATTTCGATCCTACATCCCCCCGTGTAGAATGAGTCACGTGAGTGACGTCACGTCTTCAAGTATCTGACGTAATATATTCAAGTTAGTGACGTCATTGTAAAAAAAGGTTTACGTAAATGTCAATATTTGAACATAAGGAAAATAAATTAGTATGTCTACATACACAGAAATGTTATAAATAAAAAAAAGGTATGCAAGAAAAAGTATCTTGCACGAGACATTCAGTAAAGATCGAAAAATCTGTCACCTCGGGTAAACTGTTTTGGCGGGAACTCGGCAGAGCCTCGTTCCCGCAAAACAGTTAACCCTCGGTGACAGATTTTTCCATCTTCACCTCACACTCATGCATGATACTTATAGGTTTATCTACAAAATTAATATTCCAATGAATTATAGACTTATAAATAAAAGTGATTTTTATGAAAGTAAAATCCACATTGTAAGTACCCACCAATATGCCATTTTACTGATAACCATGAAATGTTATAGCCATGAAAAAGACCAATTATGATTTGATATTCAAATCATTTATTGACTAAGAATGTTTTGTAATTGACACAAATTCTAAAAAAAATAACAACATTCATGATTGAATGTTTCATTATTTAGTGAATATGTTTTCTTTAGAACAACAAAGTTTGCTTAATCCTTTACCCCCTATATACAGATTTTATTGTGTGACCAGTGTAGAACCAGATCAGCTGGCACTACACTGTTCACTTCTTGGTCAGAAATAAGCTAATTAATTTTAAAGAAACAGTGTAGATCCTGATCAGATGATATCCCCCAGATAAATTATTATGATCTCTGAATGTTTTTTCAATTTTTGACTTTCAATATATTTTGTATTAATTACATGCCCCCGTAAGAAAAACAAATCATAGTATTTTACCAACATTGTAATGTATGGTTTGTTATTTATTTTTGTAGTAAGATTGGCAACGAGCCATGGAAGTTGAAAGCTGGTGTATCCAAGAAGCCCCTACGAAGACCATCGTCAGCGAAGAAACTGCCACTGTTGTCGGAGAATGTCATAATACAAGCTGCTAGAGTTGCCACCCTGAAAATGGTAGATGCATTTGTTTGTTACGTTTATGAAACTCTTGCTTAACCCTTTCCTCCATTTATATGCGTTTATGGTGTGGGCAACCATTGTAGATCCAGATCAGCCAGTGAATCTGTGCAGTCTAATCAGGATCTACACTGTTTGCTTCTAGGTCCAAAATAACCTCTTGAATCTAAAAGTGAACAGTGTTGCAGTCCTGAGCTGACAGCATAGAATGTACCAGCTGATCTGGATCTAAACTGGTTGCCAATGTAATTTAAGACATGTCCAAGAAGGAAAGGGTTAATGTTGTTACTTAGGTTAGGTTGACCATTAAAAAATCAATCTGTTCAAGGTATGTGCAATATTTTAACAAAATGAATATAAACATATTTTGTTGCTACCCAGGATGTTTTTAGTCTGAAGAGCCAAAGATAAGTTTAGGTGGAGTGAAACAAAGGCCAGAATGACCTTGTTTTCTGATGTATACAGGTGACAACGGTGGAGTTAAAGGACTTGCCTGGAAGTAACATGTCAACCCTTGGTCAGTGTGGAGGATTGAAGTATCTGACGCTGACAAACTGTAACCTTGTTGCTGTGGAAGGACTTAGCCAGTGTAAACAGTTACAGTACATCAATGTTCAGGTAGCTGGTTTATTTCATTTTACTGTTTCATTGGGACATTAAAACAGAAAAGAAAATAAGTTTACTACAGAGACATTAATTTTTTGGGGGACAAATTTTTACATGGCAGCCGCAAATTTGGCCAAAATTTGTGACGTTGTACCATTCTTAGAAGATGCAGAATTAAATGGTTAATATTGCTTGAATTTAGCCATCTGATCAGGATCTACTGCTGGCTTTTAACGTCAGTAGGATAATATTTTGGTGACTTTTTGGATTTTGTGGGCATATCAATAATCAAGCCACAAATTTAAAACCACTACAAAATAAGGAATTGAACTTGAAATTGAGATACACAACTTTCAAGTCACCATGAAAATGGGGTCTTATGGAAAACTATGAAAATTATTCCTAGGATGGAAGTGCATCTGCAGATATTTAGTGGGTTAAGGGTTAAGAAACAATTATTTTATTACAGAATAACAGGATAGAGTATGTGGACCTGAAGGATATAGGACAACTTCAGTACCTGAACCTGTCACATAACAACCTGTCATCTATACATGGGATAGACAACTGTACCAATCTACGCTGGTTAGATCTAAGCCATAATAACATCACCAGGCTAGGTAAGATAAGCTGTTGTTGGTTTTGAGGTCACTACTTAAGTGGAAACAAATCCAAATACAGTTTTTTTTTATCAAGACTTTCTTATGAAAACCCTTGTTTTTAGATTGGTGTATGTCATTTGTGTGGGTGGGCTGGCATCAACATTTCATAAAGTTGAGATCATCAGAATTAGGAAGCAATATATTGAACTATCTATAAGATTACAGGCATAATAATCATGATCTCTAACCTCTGATGCAAATATAAACTCCAATAAGCTTGTATAATTGAAAAATTTTCTGAAATAAGTTTGGTTTTAATTAATGTAAATGGAGGACATTCTAGAACACAAATATTTGGTATGAAAAGCTGCCATTTTCACGAAAAGTCAGTGATAGGAAAAATGCTGTAACAACTTATTTGCAAGATCATGCATGGTGTTTTCAGGTGGCACAGAATCTCTTCGTCGACTACACACCCTCAAGTTGTCCCACAATCAGCTGATCAGCACCCAGGGGCTGGGTGTCACGCCCACCCTACAGATAGTGGATGTGTCCCATAATCATCTTCAGTCAGTTGAGGACATAGAGAAACTATGCCTTCTATTGTCTCTTAATGCTTCATCTAATAACCTTCTAAATGTAAGTTCTACTTCTTAGAAATTGTTAACCCATCACTTCATGAGATACCGTAATTGTAGTCTTAGGTCAGTAAATTACTTTTTTATAATACAGTGTAGATCCTGATTAACGTCACGATAAATATGGTTGTCCTCATATTAAGGGTGGTTATGGTATGACTGTTATTCATGGGCAAACAGTATGTTGATCCAGGTCTTGCCATCTGACTATGATCTAAGCTGTTTGCATTTTGATTCATAAGTTATTTTTGACCAGGATGTGACCAATGCAGGTACAGATCAGACGGCATGGATGTGCCAACTTACCGGGATTTTCACTGGTCACACATGCATAAAAAAGGCATATATATGGAGTATAGGGTTAAAGAGAATTTTGTTTAATACAGTGTAGATCCTGATTCCTGATTAATTTCATAAAAATTAGGGTGTCCCATTATATTTAGGGTGTTTATGGTGTTTGATGTTATCAGTGGGCAAACTGTGTAGATCCAGATCAGCAATGCCATCAGATCAGTATCTACAACGTTTTCTTATTGATTCATTATCTCTGACCAAGAAGCAACTGTGTAGATCCAGATCAGATTTTCACTCGTTTTTCCATCAGATCAGTATCTACACTGTTCACTTTTAGATTCATTTGGCTTTTTTCTGACCAAGATGCAACCAGAGCACATATATACCATCAAATCTTGATCTATATGCGAACATGTGATAAAAACCATATGTAAAGTGTTAAAATTTTGTTCACTCTGTTCAAGCTTTAATGGATAGAAACTTATTTGTTTCAGATTCCTTCTCTGGATAACCAGGTGCTTTTGATAGAGTTACTGTTATCAGATAACAGTCTGTCATCCCTCAGTGTTCTCGCCTCGGTGTGGCTGCCTATACTGGGCAACATACAACTGGAACAAAATAGGTAGGTATGATAAGGGTAGGAAGGTTGATTGAGAGATAACAGTCTATCATATCTAAGTGTTCTCGCCTCGGTGTGGCTACCTGTACTAGGCAACATTCAATTAGAACAAAATAGGTAAGTATGATCCAGGTAGGAAGTTTGATTGAAAAAAGGCATTAAAATAAGTGGATGATCAAATGGCTAGCTTAGTTAACATACTTTCACTTAATTCTTTGCACAACATTAAATTTAAATGTGAATATGTCAATAACTCATCACATACTCAGTCATCACTCTATGGAATGTGGCTGTTATCCCGTGGCCAAACAGTGTAGATCCAGGTCCCATGATTATAAACCTTTTTTCATGCTCAACTCAATTTGAGCATGAAAATAAGATTGCTTGATTTTCCGTTATTATCTAATATAAAACATTTTAAACTGAAAATACAACAAAGTTTGTCTCTTTAACAACCGTAGAACATACAGTTATTTCTTTTTTATGATTGTTCTAAATGTTCTTGTCATATAAAGTTTGAGCACAGAATTGAGTTGAGCATTAAAAAAGTTTTATAATCACAGGGCCAGATCTACATTTATGCCCTCTGAACCAGGATCTACACTGTTCACTTTTTGATTCTTAACTTTAGATTATTTCTGACAATAATATTTTACCTCCTGCAGTTTCACATTGTAGATTTTAAACACAGGAGTATGTGCCTGTATGCTTAATAAGAAATAAATTGTTTGCAGCAGCAGAGTTTAATTCAGTTAGATTAACTATTTGTTGATATCGCATGAAGAAGTGTGTAGATCCAGATCTGTTGATATCCTATGAAGAAGTGTAGATCTAGATCTGTTGATATCCTATGAAGAAGTGTAGATCCTGATCTGTTGATATCCTATGAAGAAGTGTAGATCTAGATCTGTTGATATCCCGTGAAGAAGTGTGTAGATCTAGATCTGTTGATATCCCATGAAGAAGTGTGTAGATCCTGATCTGTTGATATCACATGAAGAAGTGAAGATCTAGATCTGTTGATATCCCATGAAGAAGTGTGTAGATCTAGATCTGTTGATATCCCATGAAGAAGTGTGTAGATCCTGATCTGTTGATATCCCATGAAGAAGTGTGTAGATCCGGATCTGTTGATATCACATGAAGAAGTGTGTAGATCTAGATCTGTTGATATCCCATGAAGAAGTGTGTAGATCCGGATCTGTTGATATCACATGAAGAAGTGTGTAGATCCTGATCTGTTGATATCCCATGAAGAAGTGTAGATCCTGATCTGTTGATATCACATGAAGAAGTGTGTAGATCCGGATCGGTCTTCACATCCATACTGTCTCATCTAGACCTTTACTGGTCACTTCTTGGTCAAAAATAATCTGTGTAAAACGTGTGCAGTGTTGATCCAGATCAAAGTGCAAAGATGTGCAGGGTTATCTGGTTCTACACGGTTTTGCCATCTTCATAAAGTAAAGGGTTACATTTAATATGAATGTATATCTTCAGCATTTCAGAGTTGCCGTCCCTTCAAAATTGTCTGCTGCTTAGGGAATTGAATCTCAGTGACAACCAAATCTCGGGTAAATATTTCTCATACTTCATTTTGTTTTGTCTGGACACTTGTTCACTTCCCACATGATAATTTACTGGTTCTTGCATACCTGATCAAGATTTTACCTTTTCACAAGTTAGTCAAGGGCCAAACATAAAATGGCATCTTGAGACCAGTGTCTGGTCACAAACATCTGATTGGCTGAAATGGAGACAAATTGGTCTTCAGATGCAGTTTTATGATGTTAGTCCCTTGACCACCTATAAAACTTTGATAAAAGTGGTCGTCTAAAGAAGGTGGTCTTTACTTGTGGGTGTTACATGTGCAAAGCATTGACATGGGATTGTCAAATAGTGTACATATAAGTGAGGTAGTTTTATTAAAGGGTGGTCTTTTTAAAGAGTTTAGCTGTTTCAATTTATTATAAATAACTCTGCAACTTTAGAAAAATTAGATTGAAAATAAAGTTACAGTCATAATGAAATGGAAAAGTGCAGAAATAGGTGTTGATTAGATTGTTGTGGTTAAAATGTGGTAATAGAACTCTCTGAGATCTGCTTGTGGACGGTTTTTCACTCTGCCGTCTTGTTAGCAACTGTTGTGAACTTGTGAGTCCAACTCAAAATTTCTGCTCTTGTTAATTTTATTGTTTAATTATCACTATCTATCAAATGGATCAACAGCAAAGTCTGATATCAAGTTTTGCACATGGCCAAATGTGTGTGGATTTGTGAAAATGACATATAGATGCCATATAAAATTAAAACTGGTTGTTGAAACAAACATTAATGGAAGACTATTAATAATACACTTGTATCCTCTAAAATGAATGTATCATTCTAGATTTTACCAGTTTTAGTTCCATTAGAAGTTTACCTAGGCTTAAGATCATTTCACTTCAACTGGAGACCAGTCTCAAATCTCAAGCATGTGACAGGCTGAAGTGGAGAGTTGTCCATGTCAGCCAATCAGATGCTTGAGATTTGAGACATCTCCATTTCAGCTAATCCTATGCTTGAGATTTGAGACTGGTCTCTGTTTCAGCCAATTAGATTTTTGAGATTTGACGTCTCCAATTCAAGTTTTATAATCTTCACTCTTAGTTTCACTGTGACATTTTCAGTGCTGGAGTCGGTCAGTAAATGTGTGGTGTCTTGTTATTACATGGAGCAGCTGATTGTAGCGGACAATCCAGTGGTCACAGATCTAAATGACAGGTCAGTTCTGTGAGATTATATGAGATGTCATTCCTTGTTGTGTCCTCGGTAATTTCTTTGACAGTTTTGTGAGATAATTAGATAAAACCTTTTTTTATCTTTTTTTATCTCCTTATTTCATGGAAACTGCTAATACTGCTTTACGCCAAGGAATTCAACCTTTTATTACATGGGCAACCAGTGTATTCATCTAATTATCAAAAACATTTGCCGGTTATTTTAAGTCATCATTAAGCTTGAATTGCACATGTAACAATTCAGATGTTGTTTTTTAATTCATAAATGAATTCAAGTAGGCTGTATAAATTCATTTATGCATTAAAACTATGGTTTGTAAAATGTTGTTGCAATGTATACATGAATTCATATTTACGCTAAGATACCATTTTAAAGCTTATATATTTGTAATTATGATATTTGTAAGAAGTAAACTCATTTCAACAGATGAAATATATTATTTTACTTGATTTACAGTTTCATCAACAAGTTAAAGTGTTCTTGTCCAAGGCTGAGTGTCAAGTCCAGTGATGAAGCCTGTCCTGCCCCGAATTCCACCCCAGTCAAGCCGAGAACCAGTTATGAGGCCATGAGTCTAACTCAGTTGCGCTGTCTTAGAGAAATCATTAGCCAGTTCCAGCACAGTGTAAAGTAAGTTATATCTTGAAGTTGTTTTAAAGGAAAAAGTGATTAACCCTTTCCTTCATTGATATGCCTTTCTGGTATAGGCGAACAGTATAGATCTAGATCAGCTGGCATGTCCGTGCCATCTGATCAGGATCTACACTGATTGCTTCTTGGTCAGAAATAACTAATGTAGTCTAACAGTGTAGATCTTGATGAGACTGCACAGATGTGCCAGCTGCTCTGGATCTACACTTGTTGCACAAAAAATGCATGTAAAAATGCATATATATGGAGGAAAAGGTTAAATTATAATTATGTTAAAATAAAACAGCTTTTGTTGGAATAAAAAAAACACATTTTTTTTAATTTTATGATTCCTAATATCAAAATAATAAAGTAAGTCTTTCTGACTATATTCAATTAATTCATTATTTTACAGTGTTTAACAGAAATATTATTGTAATACTATTAATTTATGGAACATTTTTATTTTTTCAATTTTTTGAGAAACTAACTTGTACATGTTTATGAAATTCAGGTACCATGTTAATAAAACTGAGAATTGATACCAATCTAGAGATATAATACTGTGCCTTAGGTTATAAAACTGAGCATGGAAACCAGTCTCAAATCTCAAGCATCTGATTGGCTTGAGAGACTGGTTTCCATGCTCAGTTTTATAACCTCCAGCCCTGGTTTTCATTTTCAGTTTTAAGTCTGGTTTCATGTTTATTTGAGAATGGAAACTAATCATCAGTCTCAATAATCTGATTGGTTGAAAAATGAGAACAATCTCAGAATTGACCAATGGGAAGCCTGAATCTGAGACAGTTTTCCATTCTCGGGTTTGTAACTTATGTTGCCAGCACCCATACATATTTGACATTCCAGCATGATAAACTTAAATTTTTTTTGTCACTCCATATATACACGTTGTCATGCATGTGCAACTTGTGAAAATCCAGATAAGCTTGCACATTCATCCCATCTGATCTGGATCTGAACTGTTCACATCCTGTTCCGATTGAATCTAAAAGTGAACCATGTAGATCCTGATCAGCTGGCATAGATGTGCCAGCTAATCTGGACGTACACTGTTTGCCCATGTAGTATGGAGTAAACAGTTAACTATTTAAATTTTGTCATATATAAAATATCTTTACAGAACAGCTGAAAATGGCAGCCACACCTTAGATCAATGTGATATGTACTACAAGTTCTGCGACAAGCTGTTTAACATTGCTGTTGAGTACAGATACGCTCACGAGTATGGCGAAGTATCAATAACAATTCCTTCTGCACCAACGGTACCTAAATCTGGCCGGCCTTTGTCAGCAAGACAGAGGGAAAAATTCATGAATCCTAAAGAGATGTTCGAAAATGCCTTAAAGAATACGCAGAGTGACTTAAAGACAGATGACTTAAATCTTAATTCAAGTGCTGTGGCCAGTAATCCAAAAGATTTGTTCAACAATGCAGTAGGGTTACAGCAGAATAGACCGCTAGAAACTGTCCATGTTCCGCAGAGTTATTCTAGTCCTAAAGATCTGTTTGAGAATGCTTTGAAGGGTGCTGATCCACCTCGGCAGTCTCTACTGGCTAATACGGCAAGTGGAAAAATTGATCCAAAGATGAATGGTCACGTTCAAGGCTTGGACAGCAAACTGATCAGGTACTGTTATTAACCCTTTTCTTCATGGGTTATTGCTGTAATCCCATGGGCTATGGGCAAAGTGTAGATCAAGATCAGCAGGCACATCAGGATCTGTACTGTCTTGTTTTGATTCATTAGGTTATATCTGACCTAAAAAGCAACCACTCTAGATCCAGATCAGAAGGCATTGATCTGCTGGTAGAAAAATGTTTAGTAAGCTGTTTGAACTCTCATTGACAATGATACGGTTTCAGCCCTGTCCTCCAAGAAAATAATCTCATAAAAGACATAGTATAAAAATATCTTTCAATACAAATCACATTTGTTTGGGGAAATAATTATTTACTCTTGGTGAATTCACTGGCCTGTGATTTGTAGATAAAATGTGGATGCTTTTGACAATGTATTGCATAACCATTTACTCCATGGATTATGGCTGTTATCCATAGGCAAATAGTTTAGATCCAGATCACCTGGCACATCCATGCCATCAGATCAAGATATACACTGATCACTTTTAAAATTTTAAGATTCATTAGGATATTTCTTACCTAGACGTGAAAAGCGTTGATCCTGATCAGATGGCATGGATGTGCTGGCTTATCTGGATCTACACTGGTTTAATTGAGCTTCAGGTTTAGAATAATCTTCAATTCTGTTATTCAGCCATTTTATTTGAAAGCTTAGGTTACTTACTTACAGTCGCCTTTGCTGGGCTTTGATGTTATATTAAAATGAACCATTGTTTGATGAACACTAATTGCTGTCACTTGTTTAGGGGTGTAACGATACAGCTACCTCACAATATGATATGCTACACTGGTCATACATGTAATAAAACCAGTATAATATGCAGTAAAGGGATGATTCAGACTGACATATATTATAATGTACAATTATAATTATGCTCATGTTGTTACAGTGGCGATAGGCGCACCAAATCTGCCACCACTATCCAGGCTTACTACCGAGGCTGGCATGTCCGGCACGAGATCGCTGAGCACACCAAGTTATGGTTGGCAGCAACGACTATACAGGCGGCTTGGAGAGGGTACTGGTGTAGACAACAGCTGAGGGGTAGAGCCCAAGGTCATGGGGTCACCCCAGGGAGTCGGGCAAGCCTGATACACTTTGATCCAGAACAGTTGGAACATTTGAACAAATCAGCTGTTATAATACAAGTAGGTTTTAAATCAGGTTTTTTTTTTTGGAAAACCCTTGTTATTAGATTAGAGTATGTCATTTGGTGGGCAGGAAAGAATCAACATTTCATTAAGTTTTTGTTTAAGTTAACTTTTTGTCTGACATCACAATAGTAACTATCAGGACAAGTTTCATAACTCTTGTATTTTGTCATAGTTATGTTCTTTTTTCACGTAAAATTTAAGAAGAAAACCTTGTTTTGTGGAATTGTTATTAGTTAATGGAGCTAAAATGGTCTTAAAAATGAATATATGTTTGAATGGATTCATCATGGATTGAAATTCATAGGACTTTTGTCATGTCTTAAAATCAAAGTGTGTTTACTTAAAATAAACTTAAGTTTGTTTGATTAAGCATAGGTAAATATCTGCCTGACTAATCTACAAGAAGGGTTAAAAATGTGTTTTTTAGGCCTGTTGGAAAGGTTACATTTTACGCAAGAGGTTAATGGCTGCCCTGGAATACGCCCAGTGCGACTTTGGCGATGATGATGACGAGGATGTGATGAACATGGGAGACGAATTTGACTTCGATAAGTTCATGGATATTGACCAGGTACATGTAACAGCTGTTCTATTACAATCAGTTTCTTAGGTGTGTATGTATATTGCATGAGTGTGAGGTTAAGATTGAAAAATCTGCCACCAATGGTGAATGTTCTAGTGGGAACTATGTTTTGCTGAGTTCAGAGTTTTCTTTCTTAACAGATATTTTTATACTGCAAAGAAATTTCTTGAATTTGATTGGATAATGTGCCGTTGATGTATATAGATATTAACCCACGTACCTTAATTTCCCTCTCTGGCCTCTCACCTTTTGTTGTCATCTGCCATTTTGTTTTGAATTTCCATAAAAATGCATAATTTGAAGCCAATCTTGTAAATTATAAAGCTGTATGCTTAGGGATTACTTAAATTGTTACAGAAAAAATTTGTATCATGTTTTAACATAGAAAGCGATCAGTTTATTCTCAAATTTTGTAAATAAAATCAAATCGATAGTCCATTCAATTTTCTATAGAAGTGGCGTCATGCAGGTAAATTAATGACATCAGACATGTAATTATTGAGGTTTTCAGAGGGAAATTAAGCCGTTCGGCATTAAATAAGCGAAATAAATGAAAAATCGATGTTTTCTTACTATTTTTGTCCGAAAAAGTCTTTGCAGTATAATAAAACAATAATTTGGTTTCTTGAAAGGGTATGTGAGGATATATTGCCTGTCTGGTTGTCATAATATCCCTCGCCTGCGGCTCGGGTAATATGACACCCAGACCAGCAATATATCCTCACATTCCCTATCAAGAAACCAAATAACTATATAACATTTTTGTATATGTATACAATCTAAACTTTGTTTTATTTAAACACATGACATTACTCATTTGAGCAAATGGTATCTTTTTCGCCGTGTACCGTAAATTGGGATATTTTGGCCTTGGTTAATAATTGGCCTAATTGGCCACTCTAATGAAAAGGCCAAAATTGAACACATCAAAATATGTCACAGGTGAAAATCAAGCCCAGTTAGTGCTAACACAACAATACAGATTATTTTTCACACTTCGCCAACGTTGATCACTATTTTTATCGCTTGTAAAAACAACTTGATAAATCTCATTATTTTAATTTTCAATTAGTGTATTTAAGTTTGTTGGATTATTGTTTGTTGCAATAAATGTTGTGAAAATGTGAAATTGGTTTTATAATAATAATAATAATAATAATAATAAATTCTTTATTTTAAGATGGTAAACTCTTAAGTTTCATACATAGTCAAATAACAATTATACAAAACTTATTTTCAAGAGGCCATCTAACTACACACAGGCACACACAACAATAATACAAATAATAATAAATAATAATTATTAAATAATAATAATAATAAAAAAAACACACTCACACACAAAATCAAACACGTTTACAGAGCAGTGTTCTAAGAAGTCAAAATATTTTTTAGCAAGTAAGTTTTATAAGTCTTTTTAGTGTTTTAAATGTCATATCGTTATTTATTTGCATTACACCTACATATTTTTATGCATTTTAAATTTATATTTCTGCATGTGAAGTTTTATTTTTGTATTTAAAATAATAATATGAGTAATTTTGCTATCCTTTGTTGCTTTCTCCTATATGTATCGTTTATAAATATGTCTAAGATAACTGCCGACCAATCTGATAAATTAGCGTACCTGACACGACAAAATAACATATTTGTGTTTATTTTTTGCCACACACTGATAAATGGCCAAGATTAAACTGGCCAAAATAAAACACAGGCACTTTGGGGCAAAATGGCCAAAATATGATGACACCAATATATCCCAATTTACGGTATTGGCTGGTCAAAATTTCAGCCAATCAGATGCTTGAGATTTGAGACAGGTTTTATGACAGGGCACTGTCTAAAGAAAGAGGATCATTGCAAAAAAGTGATACATGAATGTAAATGTTCTGTTTTAAAGTAACATAACTGCTTTATGAGTGTTATCTTACAATGAAGCATACGTTTGAAATATTTTTCAGGATTTAATTGACTCTGAGTGGAAGCCACCTGCAACTCCAGAAATACCAAACCAGTAAGTCTTTTACATCGTGCTTAGCTCAGTGCAATATATTATAATGCTTTAGATACCATAAACATTAATTAAAATACCCCAGGCAGCCAGTTTGTAAATTGTAAATATGTAACTTTGAATAGTAATGTCCAAGGGAATCTATCCAAAATTTTAAAAATGGTTGGTGTGGAGTGATTGAAAAAACAATATGTTCTTTTATTATATTTGTGCAAAAATGGAAAATAATATTTTGGCGTGGATATGAATTTGCACAACTCTATTATTTTACTTAGACACAATATTACACAGTAAATTTTTTCTGGGTTTTGATTTTGTGCATTGTCCTATCAAAAATAAAATAATATAGAGGTATGTGAAAAATCTAGGACATTGAACAGTGTTGAAGTCTGAAATGAATAATTTGATTGGTTGTGTTGTATATTTGTCTTTAACCCATTACTGCATATATAACTTTTTTTATCGCATGTGCATAGAGTGTAGATCCAGATCAGCTGGGACATACATGCCATCCAATCAGGATCTACACTGTAAGCTTTTAAATTCATTAGGTTATTTCTGACCAAGATGTGACCAGTGTAGATCCAGATTTGATGGCATAAATGTGCCACCTGATCTGGATCTACACCGGGAGCAAATGCGATAAACCCATATTTATGGATTAAGGGTTAATGGTTGTTGATTTTGGTTACAGTTATCCAGTTTTAAAGAAGCCTCCATCTGGAAAGCCCAGAGTGCCTCCCCTGAACCCCACTGACCTCCGACCTCCAAGTAACCCCAGACGGGCCTGGCGCAACCTCGAGTCTCCACTTTCAGATACTGGGAAAATTCCACGCCCACCATCTAGTGTTGCCTCTACTGAACTGACTATGAGATCGGGGGTGTCAAGAAAGGAGGAGAAAATGGCAGAGGAATGGTAGGGTTCAACTATGTTTGACATATATAATCTAACCTAAAGGATAGTTTATAGTGGTAACGATGCAATGCCAAGTTACAGTTTGGGCAGAAACAATGCTCTGTAGATTTACTCCCAAATCAGTTTAGGCTGAAACAATGCTTTGTAGAGTTACAGACCCTGAAACATAGCACTGCCAAGTTATAGCCCCAAAACAGTTAAGGTCGAAACAAGGCTCTACAAATTTAAAACCCCAAAATAGATGTCTGAAGCCCAGATTTTCCATTGGAACAGAGCATATTCTATTATTACTTTTGCTAAGATACCATATATCCCTTTAACACTTTTAATTACTATTGATTTTTTACCATTAGTTGACTTTTCTTTTTGGACAGTAACTCGGCAGAGATTTGTTATTAGCAAAAACAGTTCACTCTGCCCAGAGTTTTCCATTCAGAATTGGCACATATGAAAGATAATTATTTCCTTTCCAAGTATTTTTTTAAAAATTGCTCAGTGAATAAAGTAATCCTTTACTTCATACATACGAGTGTTGTATGATAAATTCATGGACTTTTGTTATAGAAAGAACAAACAAACTCATATCAAGATAATTTTTATATCGTCATAATTGTCAATCCATCGCAAACAAAGTACAGAAAACCGCTAGTCAATACATATAATAGTTTACAAATAACAAGGGTAAATACAAAGGCTATCAACGCGCACCGGAGCACGCTGTTAACAAAAGACGCTCACAACGTCAAAAAAAATCTCATTAAATTTCACAGCCAAATACCATGTTAATATGAACTCCAAGAATTATGAATTCATTCCCTAGATTATCCCCTCTTCCTAAAGCACTGTTCAAAGCATCACGGTATTTAAAGACGCATCGACATTTTCCGAAATTTCACGCACAGAAAGGCGACGGTCTTCATCAAGCAACGCCGTAACTTTCTCTTTAATTGACGTTGAAATCTTCTTAGGTCTTCCGCTTCGGACATCATCTTCTAATCTTTCTCTACCCTTTTGATATCAATCGTGCCATTTAAATACCCAAGATCTACAGCATGATGTATGTTTTGCTTCCCGAAGTTTTTCAAGCGTCTGTGTCGGAGTAAAATCTAGATTCACGCAAAGTTTAATATTTGCACGGACTTCGTGGTCAGTTTTTGACGTCATGCGTTTTAGACACCTTTTCTACAGTTTTGCAATTGCTTTTTATGTTTATAACATAGAGTGCTGAAAATTAACGGAAATGATGTTCAGACGTTACATAATCATGTGACAGATTCCCGCGAAAATTGACATTCGTATACATACTTTAATTGTTGCGTGTTTTCTGTATAAAACGTATAAAAACGGAGTGCTCCAGTAACCGTTACCATGGAACTGTTAAAGCTATTAAATCATAGATTGTGATGCAAATACTAGTCTTAATATATGATTTTAGGATTGCAGGCACATTAAATTATAACGTGTGCAAAATACATGTATCTACTACACATATTAAAGTTTAAGCAAACAAAGTCCACGAATTTATCATACAACCCTCGTACACCTTTATTGCATTGGGGAACAGTGTAGATACGGATCAGTTGGAACATCCATGCAGTCTGATCAAGATCTACACTGCTCCGTTCAAAATGAATTAGGTTATTTCTGACCAAGACGTGCCCAGTATCCAGATCAGATGGAACAGATGTGTCAGCTGATCTGGATCTACACTGGTCACAAACGCATTATAATGTGTATATATGGAGTAAATGGTTAAAAACATCACAACATCAACATTAAGGTGGTGCAAAGCTTGCAATGTTTAGCATATCATATCAAGAAAATCTTCGTTATTGCATATACATTTATATTTTTAATGGCCTTTAAATTATTTGAAATGGTCTATGGCATTCCGTGTGTTACAGGGGATTCAAAGACAGCGGTACAGCTCATCTGATGATGCAGAGGGCTAAAAAGATGAAATACAATGCCGAGAGAAGGAAAAAAATCAGTAAACTCGGTATGTATGTCTTTTGCTTTCCACAAACAGTGATGTTTCTAATCCTCCGGGCTTCACACACTTTAAACAACCCAACTGTTTTCCATACCAAAATGTAAACCATCAAATATCAATTCAATCCTTAATGATATGACTTCTTAAAAAATACTATTGTGTGAATATATGGCCAAGTGATAATATCAATTGCTGCTTTTGTGCGAACATTTGTCCACATGAAATTTATTGATACCTCAGTTCCTTAAAAAAGATACAAGCTGTATTTTTGACAGGGATGTTATATATAAGCATTATGTGTTTGATGCAGATCCCAAGCAGAGGCTGGCGTTGTTCAGAAAGCTGGAAGAGGTCACTCACCCAGTGACACATACAATACCTCAGAGGAAGACACTACCCAGGAAAGAGTACTTCCAAGGTATACACTCACTAGAATTTTTCCTCCATATATACGCCTTTATGGCATAGGCTAACAGTGTAGATCCAGATCAACTGGCACATACATGCCATCTGATCAGGGTCACCATTCTAAATTACTAGCAACTCTTTCAACTCTTCCAAAAACATTTTACAGTGTTTCCCCATTTCAACATAGAATATCCTGGTGAATAAAGGGATTGACTCCATACAGTCATGTGCTTATAATCAATTTTTTTTTCAAATTTTTATCATTCCTGTGTTGGCAGCAGTTGTTGTAAATTTAATCTTCAAATTGATTCAGATGGATCTATGGCATTCCCCTCTTGGTCATAAATAACCTAATCAATCTAAAAGTGAACAGTGCAGTTCCCGATTGTTTGACTGGATGTGCTGGCTGATCTGGATCTACACTGTTCACCCATGTATGACCCATGTCATAAAAGTCATTTCTGTGGAGTAAAGGGTCAAAGGTTAAGCTGTGCAGAGATGACTCTTAGTTTGGTAGGATTATCCAACAATGAAGACTTAGAGAGGACTCTCAGTTAGATTTGAAAACCAGTATTCATGTTTACTATGTGGTATCCCTATATTTCATCGAGGTTTAAATTTAACATATTCTGTGCTAGGGTTACAGATATGAACCCTGGCTTAATTACACCATGTAATTATATGTCTAAATAGAAAATAACAAATCTGTGAATTTATGGCAGCAGAAATATATTATTAGTGGCTTTGCCTTAACCCTTGACTCCATAAATACACATTTTTACGCATGTGGAACCAGTGTAGATCCAGATCAACCGGCACATCCGTGCCGTCTGATGAGGATCTGCACTGGTCGCATTTTGGTCAGAAATCACCTAATGAATCAAAAAGCGAACAGTTTAGATCCTGATCAGATGGCACGGATTTGCCGGCTGATCTGGATCTAAACTGTTCGCCCTAGCAATAAAGGTGTATCTATACAGGAAAGGGTTAAAATGTGTCAACACAAAATTTAATGATAAAGCATTTAATATCCATATTAAACACTTTCAGCTCGACAGAATGAAATAACAAGACAAGAACACGAGAAGAAGCAAGAGTTTAAAACCAGAGTCTCAAGAACATTTGAATGGTTGCATTCACAAGTCGGCGATCATATTGTCTCTGATTCTGTCATAAACCAGGGGTAAGTATTGTCTTTAAATTTCATGGATTTGTCATGCATCATTGTGTTCTTGTTGTAATTAGTTTTGGCATGAAAATGGAGGGCTGGAAATTAAAGTTAATACAAATCTGATAATTAACTCTTTAAATTGGGTTTAATTGCATGTGCCACAGGTGTAGATCCAGATCAGCTTGCACATTCATGCAATCTGATCACGATCTACACTGGTTGCTTCTTGGTCAGAAATAACCTAATGAATGTAAAAGCAAACAGTGTAAATACTGATCAGATGGCAAGGATGTGCAAACAGTGATTTCTGCCATATCTCTTTGAGTAAAGGGTTGACCTGAATTTCCAGTTCATGGCAAAAGTGGCAAATTCACTGTAACAGGTAATATTTCTTTAATGACTTCAAAAAATGACCTTGGTTCAAAACAAATCCAAGAAATATGTTCATAATTCACTGTTTATACCAGGACTGATATGTTTATAATTCACTGTTTATACCAGGACTGATATGTTTATAATTCACTGTTTATACCAGGACTGATATGTTCATAATTCACTGTTTATACCAGGACTGATATGTTTATAATTCACTGTTCATACCAGGACTGATATGTTTATAATTCACTGTTCATACCAGGACTGATATGTTTATAATTCACTGTTTATACCAGGACTGATATGTTCATAATTCACTGTTTATACCAGGACTGATATGTTCATAATTCACTGTTCATACCAGGACTGATATGTTTATAATTCACTGTTTATACCAGGACTGATATGTTTATAATTCACTGTTTATACCAGGACTGATATGTTCATAATTCACTGTTTATACCAGGACTGATATGTTTATAATTCACTGTTTATACCAGGACTGATTTGTTCATAATTCACTGTTTATACCAGGACTGATATGTTCATAATTCACTGTTTATACCAGGACTGATATGTTTAAAATTCACTGTTTATACCAGGACTGATATGTTAATAATTCACTGTTTATACCAGGACTAATATGTTTAAAATTCACTGTTTATACCAGGACTGATATGTTCATAATTCACTGTTTATACCAGTACTGATATGTTTATAATTCACTGTTTATACCAGGACTAATATGTTTATAATTCACTGTTCATACCAGGACTGATATGTTTATAATTCAATGTTTTAACCAGGACAACAGAAGGGCCGAAGTATGTTCACTCCGGAGAGAATCTTCCAGAGCTGTTGAATGGTAGCAAAAGAGTCCAGCTTGTTGTATGTATGACTACTGTAAATTTCTTTAATTTGGCAAGCTCAAAATTTCGCAATTTTTGTAAAAAAAAGAGGGTATTATATTTATTCAAATATTTATGAATTCGCCATTTCATCAGACTCAAAACTGAAAGTTGTAAACTGGAAACAATGAACAAAAAAAGTCGGTATTTTTCAAAATCAAAAGTACTGCTACACTTTAAAAAGTTATGACTTTGCATATAAAGGGATTAGCACTGTATTTCACTGCCCAGTGGAAATTAGTTTAGTTTAAATTTATTTAATTTGCATCGATAGTGAAACAAGTTATTCCAACTTATATTAATCATGTTCGATGACTGCATCCTCGGTTTCCAACCAGTACTCTCGCCGAATGTGGATTGAGGAAACTGCAGGTGAACCTCATCCCTGGTGGGATTCGAACCCACAGTCTCCGGATCTGGAGTCCGACGCTCTACCCCTAGACCACCGATCTTCCTGATCAATTAGTTGATAATTACTTTGAATTACAGATAACATGAAATCTTACTGAATAAATTTGAAATCTGCTATGTGTATATATTTGCGGTATTTATGAATTCGCGAGGTTAGTGATTTGCAAATGTTAGTGAAAATGAAAGTAACACAAATAAAACTAGTTCTACAGTATACAAATGTTTTTGTAATCTCTCTTGTTTCCAAGTATTTATTTCCTCTAGATTAGTGTACATGCTGGTCATTAACCAGATTAACGTAAAGTAAGAGATCAATTGAAATTTTTTTGAGGCACTGTAGAAAAGTTGGTGAATTAAAGTTCTTTAGCCCTTTCCTCCATTTATACACATTTTAACGCGTGTGTGACAATTGTAGATCCAGATAAGCCGGCACATCTGTGCCGTCTGATCAGGATCTGCACTGGTTTCAATTTGGTGAGAAATAACATAACTAATAAAAAAGCGAACAGTGCAGATCCTGATCATACAGCATGGATGTGCCGGTTGATCTTGATCTACACTGTTCGCCCAAGCAATAAAAGTGTGTTTATGGAGGAAAGGGTTAAAGGAGTCGTTATAAATAGATCATCTTATTTTGTTGTCTTTATAGTCTAACCCTTTCCTCCATATATGCAGATTTTTATCATCTGTGCCGTCTGATCAGGATCTGCACCGGAGAATTTTGGTCGGAAATAACCTAACAAATCAAAAAGCAAACAGTTTAGATCCTGACAGACGGCATGGATGTGCCAGCTGATCGCCCATGCATAGAAGGTGTATCTATGGAGGAAAAATTAATGAAGAAGATTATTTTATAGGCTTACAGTATTACCCCTCATTAAGACTACACTGAAATTAAGACAACCCAGATAATAAGACCACTCTTTCAAAGATGCTTTGTAAACCTTTTCACTGTTTTTTCACCCCAAAACTAAAGAACTCCTTATTCTAGTTCCAGAGATGGTCTTAATTGCAAAGTTTCATTCTAAATTCTAATGACACAAATGTTATTCATCTACTGTTTGGTTTACAGAGCAGTCCCATGTCAGTAGAGCTACAGTCGGTAGAGAGCGCCAGCACGCTAGGACAGAAACCCAGAAGATACTCGGCTGGATCTGGTATCTAGCTTTTTACTTCATAATATAAACAGGTTTTTATCACACCTGTGACCAATGTAGATCCAGATCAGCAGGCACATCTTTTCCATCTGATCTGGACCTACTGGACGAGTCTGCCAGCTTAATCCATGAACATTTGTACTTCATGAGCATTAATGATTTCACAGTAGGTTATGTTTGTGGAGCATATGGCTTCATTGTTCCATATATGTGATAGCAATAATTTGGAATATATTGAGCATTTTTTTAATTTATGAAAATGAGTAATTAAATGCTATTATCATGAGATATTTTAACCCTTTGTTCCATAGATGGACATTCATTGCACATACATAAAGTGTAGATCCAGATCAGATGGCACATATTCATGAAGTCTGATCAGAATCTACACTGTATACTTTAAGATTCATTAGGTTATTTCTGATGCAACCAGTGTAGATCCAGATCAGATAGCACAGATGTTTAAGCTGGTTTGGATCTACACTGGTGGCACATGCAAAAAAACAATTAACATGTATATTAAGTAAAGGATTAACAGAATGTAGTTCCTTTTGAGTGGTGAGAGTGAAAATTTATCAATTTTAATTTGTTCCAATAACTGACTTTTTATGGCTATTATTTGTTTGTTTTGTTCCAAAACAATGTAGCTAACATTTTGAACCTTTTATTTAAGGACCAATCAGCAGTAAACTGCCACCGATTCAACCATCGTCCGCTCCAGCGCCACATTTGAAGGAGAGGATGTCGTTCCGAAATCCAAAGGTTAATCAGTCAGTAGGATGGGGCGGAGGCAAGAAAAGGAGCGGTGCAAAGTGATCCGGTGTTAGTTTTCAGCTTTTATTGTAGCAGCCAGCTTCTTTATTATGTACTGAAACTCATAACTGGGTATCTTTTATTTTTGCATGGACATATTTTTATGCAAAAGCCGCAACTAACATTTTTGCGTGGGCATAAATTTGAGGATTTTTATTATTCTCATCGGGTAAGATAAAACAGAGTTACAATCACTTAAGTACTGAAACAAACTAGTACAAGAAGAGGGGTGATTGTGTTACAATTCACCATTTACTCCATGGGGTATGGTTTTTATCCCACTGCAGCTGGATGAGCTTTTCTTGCATACCAGATCAGGTCATCCGGTGTTTTCACCCGTGTAGGAAATTTCGATCCTACACCCCCATGTAGAATGAGTGACGTAAGTGACGTCACGTCTTCAAGTATCTGACGTAATATATTCAAGTTAGTGACGTCATTTATAAAAAATTAACGTCAATATTTCAGCATAAGGAAAATAAGTTAGTTTGTATACTTACACAGAAATGTTATAAATAATAAAAGGTATGCAAGAAAAAGTATCTTGCATGAGACATTCGGTAAAGATAGAAAAATCTGTCACCTCGGATGAACTGTTTTGGCGGGAACTCGGCAGAGCCTCGTTCCCGCAAAACAGTTAACCCTTGGTGACAGATTTTTCCATCTTCACCTCACACTCATGCATGATACTTATAGTGTAGATCCAGATCAACCAGGACATCTGTGAAATCTTATCAGGATTAACACTAGTCACTTTTAAATTCATTTGGTTATTTCTGACCACTTAGGGAAAAATTAGAAACTAAAAGCAAGCTATAGATCTTGATCTGATTGAAATGCTTGCTGATCTGGATCTTCTTTGTTCGCCTGTGAATAACAGCCATATCTCATCGAGTAAAATGTTAAAATTGAATCAGTTTTAATGTTTAAAAAAAGGCATACGCACCTGGTTTCTAGTGTTTTCAAGTGATATTTGACTATTTATTAATTAAGTAATATCTATTTAAAATATTTATTTATTAAAAATATTTATTATGTAAGGTATACATTAATTGATATATTATGTAAACCATATAATGGTGAATTATTTTGTTGTGTTTGGCTATTTATGTGTATGATGTGAATTTGGTTAGTAATAAAATCTATTTTTTTCATTTACAGTCATCTTCAGTATTTTATTTTTCCTTTACCAATTGGGGCACACCACGGGAAAAGGTACCTTCCGTCATTTTTTGTGACATTTTAGTTGTTACTATATTAAGAAAGAACTTACAACTGTCCATTAATTTTACATAACTAACAAGTGTTTTTTTACACATTTTGACAATAAAACGACGTTTGACTCTAATTTCAATTAACGGAACAAACCATTTTCATATTTCTTATAATTTATAAACATTTTAACTTGTTCATCATATGAAAATTATGCTGATAGATCATTTAATGTTCTGCAGGCGAAACAAATGTGATGGTCAAAGCAGCTTCTAGCTCTGCACGTTTTGTGGCTTCCAAATCGGATTTCTAGGATATCCGCTCACTACATTATAGCGGTAGACGGGGCGCTGGGTTTTGACAGAATAGGTCTTCTGAAAATTAAAAAAAACAACTGGTTGATGATGTTAGGCAATAGAAAAAAAATATTTTGGATTCTCATCTCCGCCCGCCCCTGTCCAAAACCACCCCCCCCCCCCCCAAAAAAAAAATTAATTGGTAAAAAAATCGGAACATATTCTGTTCCGGACATAATGGGTTTTAGACCATCCCGGATATGAAAATACAGCATGGCCAACTATTGAAGATGATCGTGTCACTATTAAAGACTGGTATGGCTTTTCAAGCAAGAATAGGCACCAACCTACTGTCATTTGAAATCCACAGTAGCGCTATTTGTGCAGTGTGGCGACCGTAAAAAGTCTCCCCGTACATATAGTCAGTACTGTAATCAGTAAAATAATCCGTTACCGATGTCATGCAGTGATTGTTACCTATATCAGGGCTATCCGATCATGTTTTGGGGTTATACCGGCTAGCTCAGTTGGTTGCGTCGCAGGAATTGCAGGGCTAGGCGGTGTCGCCGTGACGGTGCGGGTTCGCTCACAGCTAGAGGCACTATGATTTGAAATCCACAGTAGCGCTTTTTGTGTAGTGTGGCGGCCGTAAAAAGTCTCCCCGTACATATAGTCAGTATTGTTATCATTAAAATAACCCGTTACCGATGTCATGCAGCGATTGTTACGTATATCAGGGCTATCCGATCAACCTTCTTGGGGGGTTGTCCCAGCTAGCTCAGTTGGTTGCGTCGCAAGAATTGCAGGGTTAGGCGCTGTCGCCGTGACGGTGCTGGTTCGCTCCCAGCTAGAGGCACTATCTTTTGTAAGTTGTTATCATGATTTTTGGAAGAAATTGAAAAGATGGACGAATATTCTACACCAGAGGTTCTGGTTACTATAAATGCCATTTTCTCAAAATTTTAAATTAGGTTTACTTCCGTTCTCAGGTATTTCGTTAATAAAAAATAAAAATTAAAAAGTGTCCACCCGCACCTTTTTTCCCAAAATCCGGATGAGAATCTGATAATTTTTTTTCTCCTGCCTGGCAATAGAAAAAATATTTTAGATTCTCATCCCCGCCCGCCCCTGTCCAAAACCACCCGCCCCCAAAAAATTTATTGGCATATTCTGTTCCGGACAGAACAGGTTTTAGACCATCCCGGATATATAAAATGTTCATCATTTCAAAGCTTACCGAAGGTGAAAGTGTCACTATTAAAGACTGGTATGGCTTTTCAAGCAAGGAAAGGCACCAACCTGCTACTTACGTAAGTTGTTATCCTGATTTTTTGGAAGAAATTGAAAAGACGGACTAATATTCTACACCAAAGGTTCTGGTAACTATAAATGCCATTGTCTCAAAATTTTAAGTTAGTTTTTACTTCTGTTCTCAGGTATTTTGTTAATAAAAATTAAAAAGTGTCCATCCGCCCCTTTTTCCCAAAATCCGGATGAGAATCTAATAATTTATTTTCTCTGGCCTTACCTTCTTGACATTTTGTAGAATTGCAAACCTGCTACAATATACTTCATGCAGTTATCGGTATTACATCATGGCACCAACATATCTATCGCTGTTTAAGGTTTGAATGCTTCGGAATACACGCTAAATAGTTGACCCTTAATGCTATTCGACGGGACGAATGCACTACAATAATCTTCTTTGTTATGCCAAGAGATTTGCACAATAAATCAGATATTTAATATTATCGTCAAATAACTACAAATATCGGCTCGATAACCGTAGTTATTGACGATAACTAGGGTTACCGCCCAATAACCGTAGTTACTGGTCAAAACCCTAGTTCTCGTGCGATTTGGAACTTCCCAATATTTATGTTTTCTGATCTATAAAATATTAGGACTTTTTTTTCATACAACGGTAAGGTAAGTAAGTAATCTAGATAGTTACATGTATGTGAACAGATAGGTACTGCCGACTTCGTCAGCTGTCGGAAGTAGGATTTCATTATTTTTTATAGGTAATCCTTACAAAATATAATGGTCGTTAAATGTGGAAAATGGACCATATGATGATGTATGATGTCCTGTGTAAACTAGAGAATGTACATTTGTAACAGACGTGAAAGAAAATGGACCATATGATGTCCTGGCAGGTGTAACCATCGAGGCCCTTGTTTAGTTTATGACACGCGGTTATTGTATAGTTGTGCCAGGGGCATTGAGACTGCATGTCACTGACCACGTCCTCGTTATCTTACAATAAACAGGAAATGTGCGACTTTTAAATTAGGTTACAATAATTATTTATTTTTTTTTTGCTATTTCATAGAAATCCGGAGATTTTGACTATAAATCCGGAGATCCGGAGAAGTATCTTAAAATCCTGAGATTCCGGATAAAATCCGAAGATTTGGCAGGCCTGTCCTGTGTAAACTAGAGAATGTACGTTTGTAACAGACGTGAAAGAAAATGGACCATATGATGTCCTGTGTAAACTAGAGAATGTTCATTTGTAACAGACGTGAAAGAAAATGGACCATATGATGCCCTGATGTCCTATGTAGACAAGACAAGACAAGACACGTGTAACCGACGGTGAACGATATTATAATGTTGAATAATGGTCTATAAATTATAGTACGTCATCAATTAGTATTCAGTCACGTGA
Source organism: Corbicula japonica (assembly GCA_038501625.1). NCBI lineage: Eukaryota > Metazoa > Mollusca > Bivalvia > Venerida > Cyrenidae > Corbicula > Corbicula japonica. The sequence goes on from JAZAYU010000086.1 coordinate 2,160,261, forward strand.
CAGACAAGCTAATTTAAATATAGTTTAGTCACGTGACAGACAAGCTAATTTAAATATAGTTTAGTTACGTGACAGACAAGCTAATTAAAATATAGTTTAGTCACGTGACAGACAAGCTAATAAAAATATAATTTAGTCACATGAAAGGTAAAAAAGGTGAAATATGCATATCGGGAAATGCCACATTAAGACAAACAGCCTTGGAACGGTCAATGACAAAATCAAATTGCAACTGGGGGGTTAAACCAGGTTCTTAAACCAAACCTCACACTTGTCCCAACAGGTTCATATCAACACACAAGTACAAGTTGTCTTGGTGAAATATCTTCAACCCACCCATCGGCTCAATAATGTTGGATGTAAAAGCACACAAACATATAAAACATAAGAAGCTTACAGCATTGCAAAGCCAAAGGGGCGGGTACTTATGATCTTACCGAGACCAGAGCTCCTGGAGTCAAATCAGTAAGAACACGATGACAGGGATAAAAGAAACGAATCAAGCTTCTAGGTTCTTTTAAAAGATTTCCACATTTTTTAAACCTTCATAAACGCTTAAACTCCTGCCACCATCGTGCAATCAAAAAGGTTAGCATAATGATCAACTGTAGATGGGTTAATCACCTAGGCTTGCAGAGCGCTGTAATAAATCATGTAACCTTTCTTTTTAAATTTACAGATTTTTTTACGAATAACCGGGAGAAGTTAACATTGCCTTTTATCTTATAAAGTTAATAATTAAATTTTCATAAAAACTGGCTGTGAAATACCTTGTTGCAATAATAGTGATTTTAAACTGCACCTTCATTTTTTAATTGCATCTAGGTATCGGCGATAAAACTTGCAAAAGGTTTTCCTTAATTGGTGATACCGATAACCTTGTTTTAAAAGTAAGATACATTTTAAATCACGTGACAGACAAGCTAATTTAAATATAGTTTAGTTACGTAACAGACAATCTACTTTAAATATAATTTAGTCACTTGACAGACAAGCTTATTTAAATATAGTTTAGTCACGTGACATATAAGCTTATTTAAATATTGTTTAGTTACGTGACAGACAAGCTAATTAAAATATAGTTTAGTCACGTGACAGACAAGCTAATAAAAATATAGTTTAGTCACGTGACACACAAGTGTATTAAAATATAGTTTAGTCAGGCTCATTTAAATATAGTTCAGCAAAGGTTATGCAAATTTTGATATTGTAGTGTAATGCCAATCATTGATTATAAGACACGCCTATATGTGAATATATAATTAGCTATCCCTTTAGTTCTCTTAGATAGTGTCAAGCAGAAAGTTTTTACATGTAGCAGTACAATAATAAACACCTGTATTTACAAAGCTCGTTTAGTTCTTTATTACAACTTATAAACTTTACAGATATCGCCATGTTATCTTAAAGAGTATTGATCACTGGAATTTTTTTAATTCGACCATGTGTGCCATAAACTTATACTTGGATATATAACGTATGTAGCACGTGACTGTCTTGTTATCTTTTATCAGTTATAACACATTCTAGATAACTGAAGGATTTCAAATGACACTCTGTCTATGTTTTGCTATATTCTCAATGAAGATAGTTAAAAAATATATTATTTCCCCATTTTAAACATATTTTTGGCGGCATGTTGACAGTTTGTTCGAACGAGGTTGTACTTTTTTGCTGGAAATCCATGTTTCCAAATATCATATACAGTTCTCCTCCGTTCCAAAAATTCGCTTTCTTCGATCGTCCAAGCTCTGAAATATACCACGATCAATTTTAAATATTTCCCATAAAAATTGATAATTATTAATGGGTGGAGTTATAGAGGATATTTTAGATCAGTTCAGGCTTTACACGAGTGAAAATATAATCATTTTTCGATGCCAACAAGTGAAATAAAGTTTGATCTTACACTGAAACTAATAAATGTTGTATACTTTCGGTGTATTATAACTTTGATTTTGGATCCTTTTCGATTTTTATAAATTCTTCTTACCTCCCGGGACCTCTATTTCTTTGTTACCCTGTGGAAAACCTTCGGTCATTTGAATGTAAAATAACAGACGCTTTTCCACCGAGTCCAATCGTTCACTGGTCCCAGGAGGAGAACGCTAATCTCCTTCGCAGAGTTGTCGTTCCTTACACTCACTTTACATTTCTGCGAAAGGCTCAACGTCAAAATTTTTTACCAAACTCGACAGCCTTATTTTATACACTCATAAATTATGAATTTGAAAGCTTGGGGTAAAACAAATGACTGAAATCTTCACTTTCTTTCATTAAAACCGAAGAAACCCGAGCTAATGTAAATGTAATTGGTGAACTATTTCTTCGAGTTAAAGTAAAAGTAGTTGAAAGTAGTCCCAGACTATAACAGGTGAATGTAATGAGCCGATAGTGTAAGAGAGTGGGAGAACGCATGGATAGACCGCTTTTTCAGGAGGGAATCGGGTACTGTGGTTAGTAAATCGTCTCGCATTTCTTTGAAAATGCATTTATCACATAACGATATAGCCTATTCTTATCTCCTATATTAACTTTAAACGATGGTCATCGCAAATTCGCCAATGATTCGGTAACTTCTGAGAACATTCACAACAACTGCACAAGAAAATCGCAAAAATGGCAAAATCGCTCTTTAAAAGTCAATATTTCGACAATAAAGCATAGCTCTCGGCATTTGATTCGTCCTAACGTTCGTTTAGAACATGTCTTCATATGCTATAAGCCTCCATGATTTCACTTACGTATTATTTTTTTTTATTTAAACCACAAGTTAGAAAATCTTCAATAGGAACGCATTGGTCGAAGTTTTCATCAATTTACAGCATGAACGCATGGGCATGAGGTTTTTTTTAAGCCGACGTTTTCATGTTTATCTCATATACAATCGACTTTTTGACCGTCATATTCTCGAATATTACATCTGAATGACTTACACAACATTATTTTAAATTAGTCTCCGCTTTCGTATCTCTTAGAACCCATACCTATTGTTAATAACTAAATATACTTGCTAAATTGTAATTACTCATCATACAAACATCTCATAATGACTGCTTTTCTTACCAAAACAAGTCATTTTCCCCGTGTCTGATGTTAAATATTGCATTATATTGACTTAATATTGTCACTTTAGAACAACACTTGGCATAAAAGGAACACTAATGTAACAATAATTGCCTTGACACTTAATGATTAATACCCCCATCCGCCTTTACACACACATCCTGTTTATATGCTCCGTCATTTGCAATGCTAAGGAGCCACTGAAAAGGTTAAATAACATTGTTTCTATGGTCAATTTCAAATTAATATGAGCCGCACAATTTTTTTACAGAAGCAGCTATGGGGCAGAAGTTTTGTTAGATCTTTTCTTTTTATATCTTTTTTTTTGTTTTAATTAAACAATAATTGATATTTGTGTACGCAGTTAAAAGTAAATGTGAAATTCATGCCGTCTCAGTTTTTTGAGTATCTAGACCTTAAACGTAAGGATTTGGTCCTGAACGAAATGCTAGACAAATATCGAATGTTTTTAAATGAAAACCAAAAATTATATAAAAAAGTAAGCATCTAAAAAGCACACTGTCTACATAGTTGGCACGAATAAATCTATAAGTTCTGTCACGGCTCTTGGCACTTCGTCAGCGATTTTCGTTAGGTTGTTTAATATTCATGAAAGTTCTTCAATTTGAGTGGTTGCATTGAGATCAATCTATCTCCTCAATAAATTATGTAAAATATACCGGGTCATTGTTACATTAATTTTCCGTTTAAGTCATGCTTTGCTCTTGGGAGTCAATATTAAGTGAATAAAATATATATCTGAAACGGAGATGAATGATTTGTTATGGGAAGAATATCAGTTATTATTGGATGTTTGCATGATGAATAAATACAAATTAATTTTACCATTTTACCAAGTATATAATTATAGTACTGTTTATTAGCAAACGCTCCTGGAAGATACGAAAGTGGGGATTGATTTGAAATGATATTTGAACAATTTAGATAGTAATATCCGGAAAAATGACGACCATATAATCGACTTTATAAAGGATACTCATCAGTCGGTTAGACGCACGGGATTCTCGGACTCGACGACAAATGAACAATAGGATATCAGGGAAAGACGGTCGATCAATTGTGTTCTTTTAAATATAAACGGTTTGGTGAATAAAAATGTAAATAAGTTAGAATCTGCTGAGATGAAACAATATTTTGCTGAAAATGATTTGGTGTTTTTAACAGAGACATGGTCGAACGAACTTTGCAACATTGACGTTTAAGGTTTTTCTTTATTTTGTATACACAGAACTGATAAAAAGGTAAATAGTAAAAGAAGCTCTGGAGGAATTGCGTGTTATATAAAAGATTATTTGATGCCATTTATTACACTATTTAAAACAGATAAAGATGACATTATTTGGTTAAAAATTACAGGAAATATTTTTGGTTATACTGATGATATATATCTTTGTTTATGTTATTGTGTGCCAGAAGGTAGCTCCAGAGAAACGCACATAGACACACATATTTTTGATAGAATTTTGGAACATGTGGTTGAAATAAGCAATATTACGCATGATAAATGCTCATTTATTATTTTAGGAGATATGAATAGCAGAATAGGGCAGCTAAATGATTTTGTTGATGACGACATTTTAAATGGTAATAATGATATTTTCCCAGATGATTATGAATCAGATGTTAATATTTTAGCGCGGTCATCGAGGGATTATCAAACAAATAAGTACGGTACACTTTTTCTGGATTTTTTGCGCCAAACAGGACTTAGAATATTAAATGGGCGGATAGGATTAGATTCAGGGGTTGGGAAATTTACTTACGTAAGCTCAGGAGGATGTAGTGTGATAGATTAAGTTGTTGCTAGTGTTAACTTAATACCCAGATTTAGTTCTTTTGAGGTTGAGGATCCAAATATTTTATCAGATCATTGTGCGGTTAAGTTTGGTTTATTTTTACATGATAGGAGTTTAGTTGAAAATAATTATAACATTGTACATGAAAATTGTGAAAAAATTTCGGCTAAATATTTATGGAAAAATGAGAATACAGATGAGTATTGTCGTAATATATCCTCTGACGATTTCCGTAACTCACTGAATAATTTATCTATTGTTCTAGAAAATTCAATGAGTAATCATGACATAGACGATAATTTAACTCACTTCGTTCAATTGTTAGATGATATTTGTTCACCATTGTTTAAGCATAATCTACGACAGTTTAATTTCAATGATAATGTTAAACACGAGTCATCGCAGAAGTGGTTCGACAAAGAATGTAGGATTAAAAGAAATCTATTTTACACTAATTTAAATATGTATAGAAATGAAAAATCAACTATAAATAGAACAAATATGAGTAAAGCAAGGTCTGATTACAAAAAGGTGTTAAGGTCAAAACGTCATGAATTTAGAAAACAAAATACAAATAAGTTGTTAAATATGCGATTGCAAAATGCCAAAGAATATTGGAAAATGTTAAAAGATATTTCTCACATACGATACCCCAGGACATTAAGTGCTAATAATTTTGCAAGATACTTCAATGCTATAAACAATCCTGACGATCATTTCTTTCAGGCAGATGATGATGTGATGTACTTTAACGAACGATTCTTAAATAATGAATTTTCCGACGATGAGATTTTTAAAGCTATAAAACAGTTAAAAAATGGATCGAGTGGTGGACCTGATTTATTATTAAATGAGATATTTAAATACGGGGCAGAGGTTTTGACCCCTTATATTCGTTGTTTATTCCAAACGTGTCTTAATAAGGGGTATTTCCCTCAGGCATGGACAGAGGGATTTATTGTGCCGTTACATAAGGGGGGCAATCTAGGAGACGTTAGCAATTATAGGGGTATTACATTATTGAGTGCTTTCGGAAAATTATTTACCAGAGTTCTAAACAACAGGCTGAATTTTTGGGCGGAAAATATAGTGTATATGTTGAGGCACAGGCCGGGTTTCGATCAAATATGGGAACAATAGATAATATTTATATTCTTAATTCGATTATTTCACACTGTTTTAATAGAAATGAAGTTCTCTACTGTGCATTTGTTGAAGTTAAGAAAGCATTTGATTTTGTTGTTAGGGATATTCTGTGGTTTAAATTAATCAAATATGGAGTTCGAGGAAAAATACTTAACGTTATTAAATCAATGTATAACAATGTTAAATCAAAAGTGAAATGTATGAATGAAGTCAGTGAAGGTTTTTTATGTGATTTAGGTGTAAGACAAGGGGAATGTTTGTCTCCTTTTTTATTTAGCATGTATCTGAACGATTTAGAAGAAACCCTGAGGTTAAATGGGGTTGCTGGTAATGATATTGGTACACTGAAATTATGTATACTTTTATATGCTGACGACATTGTTTTATTTGCTAATAGTGCAGAAGACGCAAAAATCATTAAATGTTTAAGCCGATTACTGTTTAAGGTGGAAACTTGTTGTTAACACAGAAAAAAACAAAAATTATGGTATTTAGAAAGGCAGGTAACCTACGTCGAAATCTCAGATTTTTCTATAACGGAACTCAAATCGAAATTGTTAAAAAATATAAGTATTTGGGTGTAATGTTTACATCAGGTGGAGCTTTTAACGTGCATGATAAAATGGCTTCTGGACAAGCGTTAAAGGCTATTTTCAAGCTAAATAAATATTTGTATAAGTTCACAGATATATTACCAAAACATAGACTTGATCTTTTTGACAAAATGATATCACCAATTATTAGCTATGCATCTGAAGTAATAGGATTTATTCAGAATAGCAACACTGAACGTATACATCTACAATTCTGTAAACGTTTATTAGGAGTGAAAATTAGCACCCCAAACAATTTTATTTACGGTGAAACTGGTCGATTCCCCTTTAAAGTGTTATGGCAAATTAACATTATAAAATACTGGCTTAGGATTTGTGCGAGTAGAGATACTAAATATGCAAAATTAATATATAAAAGCCAAGTTGATGATATTGTTAACATACATAGTACAAACAATTGGGCATTGAATGTTAAAAATTTACTTTCACGCATAGGTTTTTACGAAGTCTGGCTAAATCAGGGGGTAGGGGATGAAAAGTTTTTCTTATTAGAATTCAAACAAAGAGTAAAAGACATATATATATACAAAATTGGCAAGAACAGTTAGAAGACTCGTCGAGAGCATTGTTATACAAAGAAATTGCAACATTTGGGTATAAAACATATTTGAACATGTTCCCACAGACTACAAAATTGAAGTAGGACGATGGCACAAACCGCATAGTATTCCATTAGATGAAAGATTATATAAATTTTGTAACAAGCTTGAGGACGAGTTTCATTTCGTAATTGAATGCCCTTTATATGCAGAACTAAGAAAACAATATATTAAATCATATTTTTGGAAAAGACCAAATTTTATAAAGTTTATAGAGCTAATTAATTCAGAGAATGAAAAGATTGTAAAAAGTATTGCTACCTTTGTTTTTAAAGCTTTTGAGAGGAGAGAATATTTGTTAAAATATTTATAACTATAGGCATATATTTATTATCATTACATATTGTATGTTGTTTTTTGTTTGTATGTGCTGTTAATACTGTCTCTTCCGCATTTAAAATGTGGGTGACATTTTGCATATATTTGCATATATTTTACTATTTATGTTTGTATGTCTTACCATGTCATACTGTTTATTGATTGTGTTTTCTGTTTATATGTTCATGGGCCTTATTGGCTTATTACGTAATAAAGATATCTATCTATCTATAAATGAAACAAACGTGGGTTTTAAAAACTCCTCCTGCCCATGCGTTCATGTTGAAAATTGATGAAAACTTCTACCCATGCGTTCATATTGAATATTTTCTAACTTGTAGTCTTAATTAAAAAATACGACAGTAAAATAGTTGAGGCTAATGGCATATGAAGACATTTCTAAACAAACCTTCAGGACGAAACAACTGCTCAGGGCTATGATTTATTGTCAAATTATTGATTTAAAGAGCGATTTTGCCATTTTTGCGATTTTGCAGTTGTTGTGAATGTTCTCAGAAGTTACCGAAACATTGGCGAATTTGCGATGACCATCGTTTAAAGTTAATATAGGAGATCAGCATAGGCTTTATCTTTATGTGATATATGTATTTTCAAAGAAATGCGAGACGATTTACTAACCACAGTACCCAATTCCCTCCTGAAAAAGTGGTCTATCCATGCGTTCTCCTCCTGGGACCTGTAGTGAACGATTGGACTCGGTGTTTTCGCTTGAAATAGGAGATTGCTCGTTAGCGCTAAAAACATGTACCACTACGGTATTGTGAAACAGCAGCCAAATTGCATCCACTGAACCAAATAACCTCAAATTCACGAAATCCTCTCTTATTCGGATTTTACCAGACGCCTTTAGGAAGTTCTTACTGTAGAACTGTATAAACGTTTATTTATTTGACATATGAACGTTCATCCTAGGACAAAGTTAAAAACATTTGAGTTTTAATAATCTAAAAATAAGGTATACAGACTAAACAAAACTTATACGAGGAGTGTTAAAAACTTTTGCAAATGACCTGTTTTATCAGGATTTTTATCTAAGATTTGCTTACATTTGTCTATTTACCTTCAATATTCTCCGTTAACTAGAACATGCTGTTTCGATCTTTGAATCCACTTATTTGAAACATTTTTCATACTCGTCTTTGGATACCCTATCAGAAACTGGGAAACTGCAGATCCCAGCACACTTCTTGACCTATTTCTCCTACCAGATAGATGAATTTCAATATCGGGAAGAGGAAAATAACGCACAGGGTCAGGTAAGGGCTGTATAGTTTGTGGTTATATACTGCCACTGCGACTTCAAATATTTTGGACGACTGACGATTTGTTGGCCGGAACATTGTCATGTAGCTAATTGACATGCTATAGTCCTATTTTTCTCAATTTCTTTCGCAATTTTCTCGAAACCACATTCGTATAGAAGCTTCCAGACACAGCTTTACCTTAAGGAACAGAAATTTGCATGACTGGTGCACTATTTTTTTTTCAGAAAATCTCATGTAACACCTCATTTGCTGTCAATGTTCGTTGATTAACGCTACTGGACCTTGTAGCAAGTTTCTAAGCCCTTATGATGCTGCCGGCTTTCCTCGTAGGCTCACAAAAAATGGGGTCATCACTTCACTTATTATAAGACTAGAAAATTCTTCTGTAGTTTCTTAGCCATTCTGCACGTCGGTGGGATCTAACCCAAGTTTGTCATTTGTGCTAGCTGTAAATGATTTACTTGATTTTATCTCAGTGACATTTCCTATTCTTTATCAAAAGACATTTTTAACACAGTGAATATAAATATATAAATGGCAAATGAAGCGGACCAGTTCGTACTGGTTGTATACACATTAATCGCATAGTATTCGAGTATACAGTGCACTTGCAAAAGTTTTCAAACACACCTTGTATTTGATGTTGATGTTGATTATATAGAAGTAAATACAGAAGTACATACGACTGATCCTCCGTTGCGGCAAAGTCTTCAACCACTGTGTCTGAATAACCAAAGTCTGCTTCGGACGATTTACCAGCTCTATGTATCAGAATCCGTCTTCCATCTTCGGTGTGACACAATATTCCTGCGTGATGAATAAACCCTGGAGCTACCGCCAAGCCCTTTTTTCTGGAGTCGAAAGAACTCAAAGGTCTGTGACAAAAGAAAATGAAAGTATGGTGTATATACTACATTGAAGGACAACTGGTACCTTGTTTCACTTAATACGATACACCATTCGATTGCTTTACAAGATTAAAGAAATTTACAGGAAGATGTAATACCTCGCTGCCTTAGGGATTTAAAACCTTAACTGAATATGACACGCATTGACAACAGTGACAGTATTCCGGAATTATTAGAGTTTCAATAGGACTAATTTTATGGGACTGTCTCTTCTTTAATTAGTTTTTTGTGATACTTTTGACGTGGGTTAGTTGAATCCTGAAATTTCGGCCGACTCTGCATCACAGTGGAGTGAAAACTTATTCATCCTAACAGGAAAAGCTTTTTGAATTCATGTAGTATATTACAACAATTATCATATTTTGTTTGTTTGTTTGCTCTTGTATTAAAATCCGACAGTCTTCTTATTTCTGCTGTTTTTTTTAGTTTGAGGCCCCTAATAACCCCTTTTATTTAAAAATTTGCGTTACACAAACTACCAAAGTTAAATACAAAAAATATCAGATGTTATTTTAAGAGCAATTATAAGGCATTGTTTTGCTTACATTACTTATTGTTTGCTTCTTTCAAAGTTTACCGGCTGAATCTTTCGAAACCTCATGCGCACACAGCTTGATCAGCAAATCCCGGAATGGGATAATTCAAATCGACGTTCAGCCGTTTTCAGTGAATAAAAAAGTGAAATATGCATTTCAGGAATGGTTCCATCCACAAATTTCTCTCACAGCAAAATAGGTAGAGGAAAAGAAAGTTGTACCTAATATAACGCAACCGTGGGCTTGGCCAAGGATTCGTTGAATTGATTCAAGCTTACACACTTTGTGCACAGGGCAAGTATCGGCAAATAGATCATCTTAGTTTAAAACTACCGATTTTAAATTACATTTATTTAACATAACGTTGTAGCTAACATTCGATAAATAAACAATCCATTGAAAATATTTACTGATAACATTTAAGTCTGAAGATCCTTCGTTTTTTTAAGTTAAGTATTGATAAATAGAGAAATGCATGTCACTGACAAAACTTCTATTTAACAAAGTTCAGTGATATTTTTGTCAGATATTGATAAGACATGTCTTCATGCATAGATAAAATAAAACTAGAACAAGACCGCTGTTTCGACTTGTTTAAGATCTCCGACTTCAAACGATTCCTTTTAAAATGTTAGTTGGGCGTTATGTATCAACTATTACATAAAACAACAACAAACAAGTTCAGAGGCGGTAACGCAAAAGATTACTTTTTTTGTTTATTCTTGTGGTGTCTTATTTGAAACAAATATTCTTGTAAACCCATTTATTTTTTTTCTCTCTACATTTGGGCTGAAGATTAGGCTTCGTGGCGATTCCTGATATGCATATTTTACTTTGTTTTTGGAATAGGCGCTGAGAAAACAACCAGAATCTAACAACGAAGTTGATTTTAACATCCAACTTAATTTGCGAAAACATTTGAGAAACCTTTTGATAAATGAATCTTCAGTATCAAAGCAAATGCCAATTCTATTACCTAGCATACGTGGAATTTACCGTTTAACGTACGAAATTTTTGTCACTACCATGCTTTTTAACTCCTTCCTAGTGAAAGTTCTCTCCCGAACACCTTCTGGTACTGAGTAAGTTCTACTATCCATAACGTAGGTAACTTAATCGCCAATCTGATTAAAATCGTCTCCTGAAAACCGCTACGCTATCAGGATCTGACGACGAGTAACTAAAACGTGCTTTTATCACTAACACTTTGAACCAATCAGATTATCGCTTACAAAATCGCAAAAGAGAAAGTAAAAGTAGTATTTTAAACCATGGAGGTGTAAGACCTGTAAATAAACTTCCCTTTATAAACTATAGTAAACATGACATGTTTCAAAAGGCTGGAAATAATAGCTGGTACCATTTGAATAAGGGATAACTTACATGCTTTTGAAGCTAAGTGTTTCTACTGTCCATTTCCAGCAAGAAAAGTAGGGGTCATGCATCAATTAACAGAGATTTGACACCTTGAAACCGGCGGTCTGTTTTTTTTTCACTTCTGTGTGAACTTCAAAACTGTTTTACGTATGCCATCCTAAAACCAGGGCCTTTTTTCAAATACTGCATTTCCAAACATAAATTTGCTATCAGTGTGTCAGTAAAAGCATCTCATTTACAAAACATGTTCCTTTCAGGCCATTCTAGCCATTTAATGCCCCCAAAAGGCAAAAAAATTGGGACTATTTAGTGTCAGCCATTGTCTGACTAGCCCGAGTAGGAACATCCGGTGGACTATTTACAAGTAATTAGCCTGGAAAGTGTTGACAGCCTGCGTAAGACATATTTTACTGGAGTTATATGTGTTTATGTAGTATTGCATTCATTTCTAATGTAATGGCATCTTCAGATCATTTTGTAAGCGTTATATATTATGCTTTCTGTGTTGACAATTTCTTAAAATAGTAATAGGGGAAAACCGCTATTACTTACAGTGTCTGCGGGCTGTCATCAGATCTAATATTTTGTTAGATCTGACTTTAGTGAGATTGCTTAATCGCACACACTTTTAATTAAACCAAATTACTCTGTATTTGTCCGTGGTCCGTTCGTAATGAGTCCGTTCTAATATTGTATCTTCACGATAACAGAACATGTTAATTAATATTGTATACAGGACATGTTAAGGCGACTCAAATACAGCAAATTTCAAATATAGGCTAAAGTTAAGAGGATATACCAATTGCCGTCCAGAATTTAGAGAAACATGATAGTGGCTTTTAGTTATCATTTTTCGCTTAATAAACATTTGCACACCGAGTTCAGACGAATTTTAAAATATTCTGATTGAAAATAAAACCACTAAACTCATTTTTTAAACTAAATAACCAATAAAGTCATTCAACACATCAAGTATACAATAATCTTAGATAAATTTTGGGTACGTTTGTGTGAAGAATGTCAGGTTTTATGAAATCTGAAAAAGTGTCTTTTCAGTTCTTATTTATGTGCGTAGTAAATAGAACAGACTTACATTTAAATTGAGCACGCAAACATAAATATTGGGTACATAAGTATAGTCTCTAGAGAATATCTTTGTGCTTGCATAGAAAAATATTGTCAGGTTTGAAAAACCAAACCAACAAACATAAAAATTTTTTGCCATTTAAACTGAAAGCAGAAATATATGGAGACTTTCTCGAATTTCTTGAAAACCCCAACATTATATCATAACATTATATGATATCCTGAACATGATTTCGAGACGAATTTCGCTTTGTTTTAGTGTATGCTGTGTAACAAGCGTAATATATTTGTCTGGACTGATTATTTCCTACTTTCGATTTCAAACCAGCAATTCAAATTTATTAGAATTCCTTATACAAACTAGTATGGCCACAAACGAGTTTTTTTTTCTAAGATCGGGCATGCAGTATTTTTCCCCTCAAATTCATTCATTTGTTAGTAAATTGTACGGTACAAACTAGTCTGTCATTTAACAAAATAAGATTTACATTAGACAAGATCATGAAAGGCAAAAATTTTAAGCGATATTAACTCCAACTGACATTGTTTTTATATGATGTCTTGCAGCTAGAATTAGTTTACTAAGTGACGTTGACATTGCAATGTTGTAGGTATTCAAGGTTTATTTAGGCAACTTAGACCACGTTTGACGAGTCAGCGCCACTAGAACTTCTCACTGATCTATTATATGTCTGTATAGAACGTGTAATGAAGAATGTAAGCGTCCAAACAATGACAGGAACAAAAAAGCTTATAGATGGGAAGAAAATTTGCAACACTACTTCTTCAGTCATTTCCATCACCCCGCTGGCGACAGCACAAAAGAATAATATAATGTTTGTGTATTTCATGCGTTTATGTACAGTACGTTTTTAAAACTAGACACCGGACACAGGCAGTGAGATTAGACAATGTCTCCATAACAACTTATCACACTGAAGTTTTGTTTAATTTGTTTATTCAAAATAATGTTTTTCAATGTTTATTTGGGAACGGGAGTTGGGGTGAGGTTGTGGATGGGGATGGGGCTCAAAAAGGCTCGACCAAAGAAAACCCTAACTTATTCTGGGCGCTTCAGGATCTATGCACATTAAGAGTTGCATATAAACAGAAAGTTCATCTTGTAGATTTTTGCTTGTACAAAACAGTTGGAATCTCTACAAGGAGCATTTGTTGTTGCACAGCTCCTGTACCGTGCAGAAAAAGTAAGCTTGTTTGTCAAGCCTTTTAGGTCTCATTTTCGTTATTTTTTTGTGTTTTATTTGAAATTGACCACTTTAAAAGCTCACACTCTCTTTCTCAGCATTCTGTGTGGCTTTTTAGGGAGGCTGTGTTTTCTGGGTGTGGCAATTCCTAATATGCATATTTTCAGTTTGTATAATTATTAATAAACTGTTATTGGTTGTTACGAAAATTAAAATTGTTTAGGAGTGTTAAAATTAATTAGAAAATTATGTTAGATTTTTTTCAAAATTAAGTCATCTCAAACAAACTTTCAAACTTTATTTACACGCCTAGTTTCTTAATACAAAGAACAACAATAGCAATATGTTTTTGTTTAATTGTGCTTGCATGTGTCTAATTTCAGTGTTATAAATATGATTGCCCAATTATCATGTATTCTTTTCGTATTTTAATGGGATAGTACATTCACATTAGAAATATTATACAATGTTATGTGATATCTTTGTTGTACAGTAGCACATTCTCACCCTCCAACCGCTGATCGCTCGCACTAACTACCGATCGCTCGAACAAAATCGGCTGGTCTCGTGAACTTTGAGTCATCGAAGTTCGACTGCACATGTATCATCATATGATTACACGATAGAAATGTTATACGACAAGTGCCAAAAGAAGGGTCCGAGATCATAAAACTGAGCTTGGAGGCCAGTCTCAAATCTAAAGCATCTGATTGGCTTAAATGGAGCCATTCTTCATTTTAAGCCAATCAGATACTTGAGGTTTGAGGCTGGTCTCCAGTTGAAGTTTTATGAACTTAGAATCTATTGAGAAGTTTACCTTTCATTTGCAGTTCAAAGTTTTCAATATGCTTGAATTTTAAGAATAATGGAAAAATCGTACGAAGAACGCATTCAGAGCTGGAGGTTATAAACCTGAGTTTGGAAACCAGTCTCAAATCTCAAGCATCTGATTGGCTGAAATGGTGACTGGTCGCCATTTCAGCCAATCAGATGCTTGAGGTTTGAGACTGGTTTCCATTCTTTGTTTTATAACCTTGGGCACAGTATGATTTAACATGTCAGTGCAGATTATTGCAGGATACACTCACTCAAAAATCACATTTGTCAACAATTGTTTATGTTTACAATTTATGCTAGTTTCTGTTCTTTCCGTTTATTTTTTTCTGTCAAGAAAGTATTTGAAAATAACTGGGTTGTCTATAAATCAGTTGTTCATTATCTTTTTAATTTTTGTTGATTATTTCCTTAGATAAATTCAAGACCAATGGCGCTTGACCAACTGCCCCACCCAATGCTAACCCTTACTAATACGCCCTTGTTTTTTTTGTAAAAATTGTGTTAAGTCACTAATATTATTCCATTCTTTCAATATATGCGAAAATACACCGTCAAAATCGCAGTTTAAAAAAATGTATATTCTATGTATATAATTGAATTGACACCATTTTTAAAAAAAAATCAAAGGCGTATTAGAAAAGGTTGGCAGGGGAAGGGGCGGCTGGTCAAGCGCCAGTGTTCAAGACCATTTACCTATATAGCAGGCTAAAACTTACTGTCTTTAATTGAAAGGGAGGTAACTGTAAAATTCTTTACTTGAAAAAGATTATAACAAAAATTACAAGAGCTGTCAATGGAGACAGCTCGCTCGACTATTCGGTTCATTTGAAATAAATCCAGTTTATTTATTAAAAGAACAACAAAGGGACATAACAGATGATGCCCACGCCGACACCGGGGCGAGTAGGATAGCTCCCCTATTCTTCGAATAGTTGAGCTAAAATGCTGTTGATTAACTATAACTTTTCCTTCCTTAAGAGGGTAGTTATTAAAACAACAAGTAATAAAGGGTGATTTATGTGTTGCTTTATCTTTACCGAATGACACGCATGCTAAGCAAAGTTAAGGAAAACCCACCGTAAACTGACACTAAGTCAATTATGAAAAGTTTAAAGGTTAGTATAAAGACTGTTATTGAAAACTGATTACATAGAAAGAGTTAAATCAATGTTATTCGAATAACAATTGTCGACAATAAGTGACTTATTAGAACTTTTGGTGATTGTATAGAATAAAACTTGTCACTATAAGTGAACATAATTTTTTCATATTTTTTTAGAGATTACTTAAGATCACTTCAGTTTCCACATTTAATGACGTGGCATAAAATCCTCAAAAACTTGAGGAATAAACAGTCAAGTGTTGTTATTGTCTCATAGTTAATTGTAAAAAAAAACTCAATTATTTTCCCTTCGTACACATTCTATTGGCAGTGTGTTGTAAAAAACAATTATTTTCCCTTCGTAAACATTCTATTTGCAGAGTGTTGTAAAAAACAATTATTTTCCCTTCGTAACCATTCTATTGGCAGCGTGTTGTAAAAACAATTATTTTCCCTTGGTAAACATTCTATTGGCAGCGTGTTGGCAGTTTGCTAGAAACAGGTTGTACTTTTTCGTCGGGAGACCATGTTTCCACACGTCATATGCAGTTCTGTTCCGTTCCAAACTTTCGCTGTCTTCAACCTTCCAAAGCCTAAAATATATGGAAATGAAGAAAATAGATATAAAAATAACAGCGTTGTCATAACAATACATTATTATTACCGGGTAATAGTAACCAGATAAAGGTAGAATGATTATACGCCAAATAGTATGAACAGGATCAATCTGATTAAAATAATTTCCTGAAAACCGCTACGCTATCAGGATCTGCCGACGAGTAACTAAAATGTGCTTTTATCACTAACCCTTTGAACCAATCAAAATCGCAAAAGTGAAAGTAAAAAATAGAATTTTAAACCATGGAAAGTGTTGAAAGCTTGCGTAAGACATATTTTACTGGAGCTATATGTGTTTATGTAGTATTGCATTCATTTCTTATGCAATGACATCTTCAGATCATTTTGCAAACGTTATAATTCATTCTTCCTGTGTTGACAATTTCTAAAAATAGTAATCGGGGAAAGCCGCTAATACTTATGTACGGTGTGTGCGGGCCGTCCTCAGATCTAACATTTTGTTAGATCTGACTTTAGTGAGATTGGAGCAGGATAGTCAACTTGATGCAGAAATGTTCACCAACGAAACATTTGTAGTCAATAGGATTGAAATGTCTTTTTCTTGTATAATACAATTAACCTTGTGGATAAAGTTGTTGGAACATACAATGTCTACATAACACCGAGCATTTAATATATTTTTAGAGAGTTTTCATAAGTCAAAATACCATATCATTATGTCTAGTTGGTAGGGTGACATTTGTCTAAACAAGTCCTTTTCTATAGGTAAATGGCGACAAGAGTACAAAGAGCGATGCCACATAGAAACACTCAGGTGACGTCTTAAATCTGCTATATGAAAGAAACTTTATGCTATCTCATTCTATGGAAAATCAAGATGACATCATTACAGTCTTTGACAACACCTGGAGGTACATTTAACCCTAGAACCTGGTTAAAACACCCAGTGGCAAATTGTTTTTGCCACTGACCTTTCTAAGGCGATAACATCTCGGGTTCTTATTTTCGTTAATTCTTCGTGGTAGCTATGTTGATCATTTTAATATATGCGGTAATACTCCTAAAGCCTTGGTTAAGTTACTTGTAGGATATTATTGTTAAACGAGTCAAGGAACTTTAGACAAGCCTCTCTTGCGATAAATAATACATTTCCGAGACCAAGTTAAAACACAAATGCCTATTTTGATCACATATATTTATTTTTATTAGATAAGTTTTCCGTTGTTTATATATAAGTGAACAAATGAACGAGAAAATATTAGTTAGCAGCCAGTAACAACGACACTGTTCTTTCACACTTTCGTAAGATAATAATATTCGTAATTGATGTATTAGACGGAGAACAAGAGTAAGTTTGTGATAAAACTCTATTCCATTACTATTTAATTATAAAATATATAAATTTACTCTATGTGCTATGAGAAAGGTCATATTTCAGATATAGGCGTTTCTTGAAAAAAAAAACAACCTAAACACCAACAAACAACAACAACAGCAAACAATTTAATGATTAGTCATTTTCTCGTTCAAACGGTCTTTTACACCTAGACAACTTGCATTTGTTTGTTCAAATAAGAACCTGTTGGGGCAAGTGTGAGATTGGTGCACCCTAGAACCTGGTTTTAACCCCCAGTGGCAAATTGTTTGAAACTGACCGTTCCAAGGCGGTAACCCCTCGGGTTCTCTTTGTCGTTAATTGTTTGTGGTGTCTTACTTGAAACTGATATTCTTATAAACACATTCTTCTCTTTTCATGTCTTCTTTTTCGCTGCTTGGGGGAGGCTGGGTTTTTTGAGAGTGGCGATTCCTGCTTACATGCTTAGTATATTTCACTGTTATATTCATGAAAATCAACAATATCTTATGCACGTGAACAGTGCAATCTCGTGATTTTATGATTTTTGGTCGTTCTGATTTTTTAAAATAAAAAATATATTTTAATCTTATAATTAATATTGTTTAAGATTTTTATTGAGACTGTTCGTGGTGAATAATGAAAATAAATATTTCTGCCCACAACGCCCAGCCCGAGTTTAGCACAACAGAAGCATTTTTATTAGTCTGAATAAGATGTCCATTGATATATACGTAGGAAAATTAAAGTGATAATTACATTTATATTAACTTTATTACAAGCAAATAATGGCAAAACATACGACGGGTCCATATTGGCCCAGTCTTCGACCACTGTATCTGAATATTCGAATTCGGATGTCGGTGATTTACCGGCTCTGTGTATCAAAAGTTGTCTCCCATCTTCGATGTCAATCAGGACGCCTGCATGATGAAGAACGGACGGAGCTATCGCTATTCCAAGCTTGTTCCTGGAGTCGAGACCGGACAGAGGACTGCGACGAAAGAAAATGATGATACGGGCTGAAGGTTATAAAGCTGAGCATGGAAACCAGTCTCAAATCTCAAGTATCTGATTGGCTGAAATGGCGACTAGATTTGAGACTGGTTTCCATGCTCAGTTTTATGACCTTGGGCAACGGTGTGTATTATTTTGTTTTGTTTTTAAGATAATTAACAGAAAAATTAACTAATGCTGTGAACGCAAGTCAATGTTCAAATGTCCATTTAACATTCAAAAATCAAATATGCCCGTTTGGAGGATGTGTATATAGGTTTTAACCTCAGACCTAGAGAATTAAAATATTTAAGTTCTTGTGGGTTTTTTTTCAGGAAAAACTAATGCAAACTATGAATTACAGTAAAACGGTAAGTGTTCTGTTTCTTGAAGCATTGTCTTTTATTATAATTTAATATATATGTGACTGTGACTTAGAACATGGAATCAAATGGTAAACAATAGAGTAAATAAATAATCAGACAAAAAAAATTACACAGTTTTCCGTGTTCGTAAAAAGTCAAAACATGATACGTATTGTAAAGCGCATAAGTGCATGAAAATACTTATGTCAAGTAATCATCGCAAAGCATGTTACCAAAGCAATCACTTTCTCTTTCACATTCTGAAAACTGAAAATGAAGGTACAGCCTCAAATTGAGAATTTAATTTAAAAAAAGCTTGTTTCCGGTGTCATGCGGTGAAGATTACATTTACCAGGGTTATCCTAAACACCTTTATTGGGTTTGTCCTGGTTAGCTCAATAGCTAGGCTAAGCGTACTTGGCATTACATGACTTAGCGCTGTCGCCGAACGGGTTCGCTCCCCAGTAGACGCAATATCATTTAAAAATTATAATAAAAACACATAATATATTTGTGAATGAATCATGCTTTATCTATTAATGTTTCAAGAAAATATAACTTCATATGAAGGTAAAACATAAAAATCTATATACAATGACGTGTTCATATTAGTGTTATGACTACACAAACGTCAAGATGAACGGAAGTTTTTATTTAAAAAATCAGAACTTTAAATGTAGTTGATAATTTTGCTTTGAGGTTTTAAGTTTTACTTAGCAGACTTTGTTATTTCAGAAAACACTTACAAAATTTTATTTAATTTTTGCTCATTTTTCAGTCACAATCACAATTACTTTATTATTTTAAAGGTTTAAAGGCGGCCTCACAGCAACAGATGAGGGAATGAAACTATGAGATATTAGACGTGTGCAACATGATTTATAGCTTGTACTAGAATGTCTTACTGCATATCATAAAACACTTTTAAAACAGGATTATCTGTAACCATAAATAAAGGAAAACTGTTTGCATGTTTTATCGCCGATACCCAGATTAAAGAAAAAATAAAGGTGCAGTTTAAATCACTTGAAATACGGCAGTAAGGTATTTCACATCCAGTTATTTTGAAACCATTTGAAATATCGAAAAGTTTAAATGTTTATGAATCATGATATTACGGTTGATAAGTAAAAGTTAAAGCTTACCGTGTAAGGTACGAAATTTTCGTAACCACCATGCTTTTCAATTGCTCCTTCGTAAATGTTTTCTCCAGAACGCTTGTTGATGAGGAATCGTCGTACATGTCAAACGTTTCTATGTTAGTATCTTATGAGTTAATGTTAACAATTTCAGCAAGTGTTCTCAATTAATATATAACCATTACATTCATTTTATTGATTTCATAGAAATGTTATCTATGTGTGCCACGAAAACACTTTCATTTTCGGTTAAACTTTCGTTTTCGGTTAAACAATTACATTGTACGCAGGCGTTATAAATGAAATATCGGAGAAGCCTGCACGCATCACGGCAGCAAAGTATAACACACAAACGACATACAAACCAAAACGAACATTCTATTAATAGATTTCATAGAAATTTTGTTTGTGTCTGCCATGAACAAACTTTCGTTTTCGGTTAAACAAATACCTAGGCGATATCAATGAAATATCGAAGAAGCCTGCCAGAAAGCAGCAAACAGGTCAAACGAAAAGGTTTCTAGGTTTCTATTTTTTTCTTCCTTAATAGAGTTCTTGTTAGAAGAAATTATATTGTTTAGAATAATTATCTTATCGCTTGTCCTTTACTAGCAAGAAATGCATTTTACACAAAAATCGGGCGCGTCACGGGAAAAGTACCTTCGGACAGTAGCCGTCAATCCTTGAAATGGCGTCATAAAGTTGAACAGACGACATTTATTATTCTGCATTTCGCGTTAAAAATACCATTTTATTAACAAAATGTCTAACAAAATCACTTTTTATTTATGAAAAAATGATATATTATTGTGAGTTCTTTCTAAATATAGTTACAACTTAAATGTCACAAAATATGACTGAAGGTACCTTTTTCCGTGGCGTGCCCAAAATGAGAACATGTAGGAACAAGAATGAGGTTGGTGCCCCCTTGAACCTGGTTGAAGGTCCCAAAAGTCAAATATTGTGTCACGGACCGTCCCCCTCAGGTTCCCATTTTTGTTATCAGTTTCTGGTGTGTGTTTTGAAATTGATCAAATTGCAATCGATCATTGCATAAGCCATGCTTTTATTTCCTCCCTTTTCTTTTTGCTGTGTGAGTAGGCTTTGTGTTCTGAATGTGGTTACTCAAAATACCGCACTAAAGATAGCATGTTCACCGCCATATACATGTCATCGTTAGGGATGGATCAAACTTGTACTGTTTATTAGTGTAAATAATGAGTTGCGCTCAACCCGGGGCTAGGCGGCGGGCAGTAACATGCATTTTCATTACTGCCCATGAACAGGCTCAATTTATCCTAGCCTACATTTTTCTTTAAATTTTATCGTGTTCGATGTCTTTTTAAGTTCCCTTTTCCTATATCCTGATATGCAAATTCATTTTTTATGAAATACACTGTGTTTAATTGTCTTTAGTAAAACATGCCGAGTTTTAAACATTTGACTGTACAATACATTTTCTAAAAAATGTCCAAAATGGAATGACAAAGCTAAATATGGACAGATTTCCACAAAATCTGAAAAAATCCATCAACATGAAATTGTAGATAGCGTCGCTACCTGCTGAAATTTATTTCTGAAATGTTCTTTTCACAATAGTCTTTCTTTATGCTTCTTGTGCTATCTTCTGGTAATACGTGAACCAATCCAACTTTTACAGGTGATAAAAAAAAGAACCTGACGGAATAAAATTAACATGACGTGGTAAGTGTAAGTTTGGTGCACCCCAGTGGCAATCCGGTTGCATTTGATTGCCACTGACCGTTCTAAGGCAGTAACTCTTCGTGTTTTTTTGTTTATTTTTTTCGGAGGTTATAGGATTATAAACTCATGCTCTAGTCTCATCCCAACGTTGTGGCTGTATGGGAATGTTATGTTTTCTGAATGCGACCATGGCTGAAGGTTATAAAGCTGAGATTGGAAACCAGTCTCAAATCTCAAGCATCTGATTGGCTGAAATGGCGACAGGTCGCCATTTCAGCCAATCAGATGAGATTTGAGATTGGTTTCCATGCTCAGTTTTATAACCTTGGGCACATTCCTGAACTACCTGAATCTCAACAACTGCATGTACGATCTTTTAAGAGGAAATCCTCATTTCAGTTTCCAAGGCGGTAACCCCAATAGTTCTCTTTATCGCTAGTTGTTAGTGGTGTCTAGTTTCATATGCATATTTCAATTTTTATACTTTAATGTTCTAAAAAAATTAAGCAAAATGAGGGAAGTATTGAATGTTTTGAAGTTTCATTTCCTGGTTATACTAAAATACCTTAACTTTGGAAAAGAATAAACGCTACACTTATTTCATATTCATGAAAAAACACAATTAAAACGAGTATACCGAACTAAATAGTAACAAAAGCCGTCGTTTTCACGCTTAAACAATAATATTCGAAACAATCTTTGTATTTTCTTAGTTAGAACAAGATGCAAAAGTGTAGAAATAAATTGTGGTTAAGTAAACGGTAAAACGCTTCAAATCCTTTTGTAGTCGAACGTATGCGTTATGTCTTATAGTACTGTTCTCTAAAACTTTCTTCTTAAAAATCATTGAATAATAATAATAATAAAAAACAACAAAAAAACAACAAAAAAAACAACAAAACAAAACAAAAAAAAATACAACAACTTGTTTTCGTGATTCATTTATTTGCTAATATCTCAGAAAATTAGTTGATAAATATGTTCATTCGTAAATCATAAAACACCAGCGGTTACATCCAACTTCTGTCGGAAAAATATTTTCGTTCGTACTTCCAACGAAACAACCTTTTCTCTTCACACATTTTTGGGTGTTCATGTCAAAGGTCCAGATTGTCCGCTTGCTACAAGGTGGCGAGTCTTGAGGCGCTGGATTGTGGCAGAAAGGATCGACTAAAATATGGAAACAAATGTTAAAAACATGAAATTGTCTTTCTTTCGTTACCGCAACAAGGGTCTTTATAAGTCCAGATTTAATATAATTTAATTCGTGTATATTACTGCCATAAACGCCATATCACAAAACACGTATAAATCGTGTTAATTGCCAACCTTATTTAGCATTACAACTTGCGATCGGAGAACAGTACAATACTGATATGACAGAGGATTGTATATCTGCAAAGGGCAATCCCAAGGTGCTCTATGATTGCAGTTAAACAGTGACCATACCAAATGAATACCTTTTCTTTTCCGTCACCTGAGACTATTAAGTAAACCGAAAGTGAAACTATAAGAAATCACCACCAGTCCTATGATAATACCTAAAATTTCAGACAAACGAGGCTCTGAAATTTGAAACGTAATTGTATTGTCAATATCAAAATTGTTTCTGCATTTTGCAGTAAAATGTTAAAATTTTTTATATCTACCTTAGCGAAAGAGAGCTATGGTAATCCGTATAGACAAAATTACAATATTACAGCGCTGTTTCATTATTTAGTGATCTTTGTCCATTTGGCAATACATTTGTTGGTAAAGTATGCATATTTAAAGCTATGTACTTGCATTTATGTAGGAACTGATCAAATGTGATCAGCAATGTGAACGACGTGGGCAACAATATGCGTTTCCATTACTGCCCATGAACAAGGTCAATCAAACTGAGCCTGCAAAATTTTTAATTATTTGTCGTGTTCAGTGGTTTTCAACTTTCTTTATTCTATTATGTATTTCACGTTAACTTTATGTTTCAATTGTTGGCTCTTGTTGTGTGTATATGTCTGTCTGGTCAGCTGTGCCTCCCTACATAATTGGCACTCATTGACACATTGTACAAGTACTCACTTTGGTTTTTGGGAACATTGCCTTCCGAAACGAGAACAGAAAGCGCTAGCAGCAAGATGAAACACCGCAAAATCATTCTGCAAAATAAAAAATACACAAATTGTACTGTTCAACTATTCCGTTAAAACATGATTTTTAGCCCGTTATTAGTGTTTCAATACAATAAAACTTTCCTTGATTATTTTTAAAATACACGAACACGGATGTAACCTTCCTAATAATGCACTCAAAACAAAAAAGAAATAAATATAGATATATATATAGTTTATAAGGCAAAGGGCCTTTATAGTCCATGAACTTATTAACATAATGCAAATGAATTAAATTGACATGGTATCGCTATTTCACAGCCAGTTTTTATGGAGATATAAAATTTAGAAAAATAAGCAATATTAATCTCTCCATGTTATTCGTGGTAGAAAAACAGTGTAAATATATATCATTTCTTACTAGCCTCGAAACATACTTCATATTTTCTCCGGAAGAGACTGAAGGGTATGTGAAAAATATCCTTCTATAATCTATATATAAAGAGAATGCAATATAAATTTATTTAAATATAACTTACATGTGAACGCTCCGACAGTTTGCTCCTTGAACGTGTTTCGCACCAAGGGCGACATTTATATAGTTGGCAGTTACGTTAAAAGCATCAGCAACATATGGCACGTATATATGGCAACACATTAAATTATTAATATGTCTTGTCAAAGCTGCAGACACAGAGTTTCTGTATTTAGTCACATAGTGGGAAACTGGAATAAAAATCCCAACAAATTACAAGGTCGGTATTCAGACAGACCCCTGGGCTGAAGATTATAAAACTGATATTTGAAACCAGACTATAATCTCAAGCATCTGCTCAATCAGATGCTTGAGATTTGAGACTGGTCTCCAGATTTAGTTTTATGATTTTGAGAACAGGCCAATATTCAGACAAACCCCTGATTACTCAAACGCAGTGATTTTTCTTTGGCGATACGAGACAAATGTGGAAGGAACCGCTTTGATGAGAGGATTTGGGGACCGATGTTTCATTACTCTGTTTGATCCAATCGAGGCCAAATAATTGAGGATACTGATAGTAGAATACACTCCTCATTGTATATGTTTTCCATGCACTATTGAAGCATTTCTTACCGCAAATTGCCCAGCTATTCCGAAAACATCTTAAAAGATTTGTACGAAAACATATAGAATGTAATGAAATACAAATCCAACGTTAAGAAAGTCAAGAAATAAATTGTGTGTAAAATTAGTTATGAATACTAGTTCGATTTATATAAGCAAACTCTTAAGGTATTGCGCCTTTCGCCATTGCTTTGCCGTAGACAAAAATATAAAAATCTCTCAAACGGCACAATGTACTTCCATCAAACATTGCACAAACCCATGTTATTAATATATGTTTAATTTACATAAAGTAAAAGTTAGAACAGTAAAGAAAAATAGTTGAACCCCCTAAACCCTAAAATTCCACTTGCAATTTATCACAAAAACTAAGCAACACTAAACATCAATTTAAATGTCTTGATGAGTAATTAGTTACTGACAACGATACCTAAGGTCCATTGGTCTAACAAATTGTCACCCTATTTCCACAATGTTTTAAGTCGTATTTTGCTCATTTCGAGAAAATCGAGTTTGAAGTTTTGAAAGGCTAAATCTTGACTTTTACTTAATTGAATTTAATAAAAAAATATATCAGCTTGTGCAGATTTTATTCGTCGTTTTAGATATAACATAAAAAATAGTTTTGGATGAGTAATAATTTCAATATTTCAAAAAGAAAAAACTGTCACCTACAGAAAATTCACGCCTTTTTCAAAATTTTGTTAGAACCATTTTGTTTTAATGACTTACAATATTTTGGCCTTAAATTCAGTGGAAAATAACTGAATTACAACAATGTGGTCTAAAATACATGTTAACTTTTTCATATATTTAGTAAGAATAAATGTGATAAAATAGTGTTTATAATAGCATATAATCTGGTGTAGGATTAAACACGAAACAATAAGCACTAGAAATCAATCCTCTGCCAAGGAAAAATGTTCAAAGACAGTTATCCGAACAACTTTCAAACTCTTAATCATTTATACCCAAAGTCCATTTTCCATATTCACAGAAGATTTCATGCAAATCTATACCTAACTTATATAATAAAGTCTCACAGAACAACCAACAGACAGAGAGACAAATGCGGGCAATTACATAACCTTGACGGATATAAAAATCCATATTAACAAGTCCATATTATCTTATCTATGTGAACCCAAAGATCTTGTGGCTTTCAAAGTTCCCTTTTCATCTATTGTAATGAGGATTCGGGTATTTTTTAGCAAATAATCAATCCGGTTATTGTCAATAATAACATGTATTTCAAGTGCCACCTTTTCACTGAATATCCAGCATCATTGACCTCAATGTCACCTGATCCTCAGTTTGAATGATTTCTCTTAAACGACCAAAAGTTTAATTTTTAACTCTGTCTGTCACTGAAGAAATCAGCATCAATGTTTCTAGCACCAAAGCAACTCTGAATTCTATCAAAATCTTAAAGAGTTCCACTTTAAGATTTAATGCAGGTGATTTAAGTCTCGTATGTATCCAGGGTGGGGAATCACGTGACAAAAACATGGCCGCCAACCAAAAAATTCTCTCGGTTCGAGGTAAGTTTTTACTTATTTCTCGCTTATTCCTAGACCATTTTAAATGAAATAAGCACTAAAGTACCCCGTACACGAAGACAGATTGCATAGTGTATTCCAAATTTTGTCAACTTTTGTAGTTTATGTGGTATTTCGTGTACAGTGTTTGGCAGCTTGCACTGCTCGGTGATAGGGTACACTTGGATCTTGATGAAATCGTTCTTCTGGCAAGTTTTCGCAAGTGAGCTGATTGTTGCATGAAAAATTTGTTATATCCCGACAGAAAAAATGCTTCTGGTGCAGACATATCCAGTTTCTGTATGCAACTGATGTGAAAAACGCAAAAATGGAAAATGATAGGGAACACTGGCAGCAACGTTGATGATAGGGAACCCTTGCATTGTTTTGAGAAGCAAACTGTTTGCCAGTCCGAGCGATCAGTTTTGAAACGGACCGAGTCCGTTGTATTTTTTTTTCAATAAAACATGGATATTTGGTTTCCTTTGTTTAAATTCTTATGATCAGCTACGAAGTTGTTAGATAGGAGTATTTTTTAATACAGGTGAGTCTTGCATAGCAAGAAATGTAAGTCTCTGAAACGTTTGCATTTATGAAACAAAGCACTAGAAAAAATACCACAATTTGTATTAAGCAGATTTTCTGTGAACGTAAAGAATTATATGATGCGCCAGAAAAATAATAAGCAAGAAAGCATGATTACAGTTATAAATTTTATATACTCAGTACATTTAAAAATATAGATTTTAATGTCATTTATTTTTAAGATTTTTCCATTTTTACAAGATCTGATGCCTCAAGCAGAGTAAAGTCTTGAAAACCAGACTTACGAAATTTAATGTATCGACGTCATGATGCAGGTGGCTTGTTAAATTCCACATTTTGCACTTGATTTAAACGTGTATTAAAATGTCGCAATTTTATTGCTATGTACGTTTGAGCAGTCGACCGATAAACAGTAAAACATGTTTAAAGGATTTGTGCCGATCTGTATTAATGCCACGGCTTATTGTATTGCCGTTCTTACGTTTAGAATCGTATGCGTAATCTACAGCATGAAAGGCAGGGGCGCATACAGCTGTTTTCACACTCATTTTCTTAAAACAAAACAACATCAATATTTTAGACTAGCTATTCTTGTCTTCAGACATGTCGCCGATCAAACACATTAGGGATTGGGGGAATAAATTCATTAATTCACGTGGTCAGCCACAATAAAATCTTGCTGAGCTTCGACAAACACTGACTTATAAATGGAATATAATGCCCCGAGAACAAAGTCTTAGTAGCGTAACCTCCGTGTTGTAGGTCACTGGCTGGGAAGATGCTTCTTGGGACATTTACAAACAAGTATTTTCTGAAAAGCCTCGTCTGTCCCCGATTCATTTTGCATTGTTTGCACTCTGGGACATATTGGAGTTATGAAGGTTTTTGTGTCGCCCTTTCGAAGAAATGGCGATACATAGGGATCGCTTTGTCCGTCTGTCCGCCCGTCCGTCCGTCACGAAAACTTAACGTTGGCTATTACTTTGCCATTTCTTAATATTTCTTCATGACACTTTCAAATTATATTGCTTATGACAACACGCTCATGATGATGCCAAAATCTTTGTTGGAGTTATGCCCCTTTTTTGTACTTGGATTTTTACACGAAAACTTAATATTTGCTATAACTTTGCCATTTCTCAATATTTCTTCATGAAACTTCCAAATTATATTGCTCAACACAACACACTCGTGATGATGAATGTTGTTTGGGTCAAGATGGAGTTATGCTCCTTTTTGAACGTGCATTTTTTCCGACATTGTACCAGAGGGCGACACAAGTGTTCAACTGAACACCCATCTAGTTATTATGTTACCCCTGAAATCTGAAGAAAAATATATGGATTGTAAATTCTATTTTAATTCAGCAGCTTCGAATAAACAAACATATTAGTAAAGAAAACTTGAAAAAGATTTCACAACAGAAACTTACTTGTAGATGTTTATTAGCCAGCTTAGGGAAAGTTATAGGCTCTTACAAAGCTTTATAACAAAAACATCATGAAACAGTTTTTATTTGTTTGAAATCTCACTGGCAAAAGTATTAATTTAACAATAATATATTTTAATACATTTAAAATAGAATTAAAAATGAAAAATGAAAAATTCAAAGATTCAAATCTTCCCAGCTAAGGCCTGCAAAACGGAGGTTAAGCTGCTACGACCTTATTAATCAAATCAACGTCCCCCGACTTTTTTTATCAAGAGAAGGAAAATCTTTTAAATTAAATTACAAATGTAGTTTCAAAATGACTTTGCTTTTGGAAAATCACAGTCGTTTTTGACTGTCTCTAATAGTGCCTGCTCGTTAATGTGGGTTCCTGTCATCATATCCCGAAAAACATGCTTATATAAAACTATAATAAGTATCAAAGCATTTGTGTTTGTTAAGTAAATATTCTAAGAACCGCATTGATATTTATTGCTGTCTGCAGCAAAATAATTTTTTATTATAACAATGTCTATACTATCTTAAAATTCACCAGGTTTCAAATATAAAATACATTATTAAAGGATATCTCGCCTGTATAAAATATATTAATATCTTACCGGTGTCCAGATTCTTTACCTTATGTCTAAAAGACAAAAACACATTTCAATATCTACTCTTTTGAGATTGCGGAAACCGAAAGTCGTTTTAACACTCAGAAATCGAATTTTCAATCTAATGTTGCAAACAAAACTCCCTGGTTTGTTTTTACACTACATTACACTAAAACTGTAAAAGTTCGTGTTTTGTATATAAACGTTCTAACTGTAATCATAATTTCGCACATATGTTGTTTTCTGGCGCATCACTATAAGCACCATGTTCTCTATTTCATTTATAATCTTCAGAAAATCTGTTTTATACAAATTATGATATCTTTTCCAGTGTTCTGTTTCATAAATGCAAACGTTTCAAAGATTTACATTTCCAGCTATGCAAGACTGTTTTGTTAAATAATACTTCTTTTTTAAAAACTTCGTAGCTGATCATAAGAATTTCAACAAACGAAATAAAATATCCATGTTTTATTGAAAACAAAATGCAACGGACTTGCTTGGAATATTCGCAAACTGATCGCTCGGATCTGCAAACAGTTTGCTTCTCAAAACTGCAAGTGTTCCCTATCTCCAACGTCGCGGCCAGTGTTCCCTATCATTTTTCATTATTGCGTTTTTTACATCAGTTGCATACAGAAACTGGATATGTCTGCACCGGTAACATTCAGTCTGTCGGGATATAACAAATTTTTCATGCAACTCGCGAAAACTTGCCAGAAGAACGATTTCATCAAGATCCAAGTGTACCCTATCACCGAGCAGTGCAAGCTGCCGAACACTGTACACGAAATACCGCATAAACTACAACAGCTGGCAAAATTTGGAATACACAATTAAATCTGTCTTCGTGTACGGGGTACTTTAGTGTTTATTTCATTTAAAATGGTCCAGGAATAAGCGAGAAACAAGTAAAAACATACCTCGAACCGAGAGAATTTTTTGGTTGGCGGCCATGTTTTTGTCACGTGATTCCCCACCCTGGTATCTTCTACTTCTGCAAGCGTGGCTATTGCTTTACTCGCTTTATGTTTATTATCCTTTATAAAAGTATTCAAGAAGCAGACTCGTATGTGTGGTTTAAATTCCTTTTCAGTTACATTTTTAATGAGAAATGAAAGTAAAAGTGTTCATGAGAATATCTCTGAAATGTTCATAACCTCAATGCCTAATCCACTACTTAAGTTTCTGTTTCAGTTATGACGTGTAATGACTCTAAGATGTTCATATGAAATTTTAGTAAAAAAGATACAGAACATCACGCTTTGGGAAATCCTTACAACGAGAAGAAGATTACATTCACACGATTACACTAATTCCATTGTCAGTGCCTCGTATAAGAAGCTTTAACGTTGACACAGATAACATAGAATTTAAATCTTAAGGGGCTAGGCGGCGTGGGCAGTAATATGCATTTCTATTACTGTCCATGAACAGGCTCAATCAAACCGAGCCTGCAATATTTTCATAATTGTCGTGTTCGATGGCTTTTAAAGTTCCCTTTTCATATATTTAATGCCAAAAAACTGACTACTACGAAAGTATTCAGTAAGAACTAAGAACACTTCATTGACAGTCGTATCTCGAATATGGGAGCACAAATTTCTAAAAAGATATTAAGTACTATATCGAAATTAAACTGTTCACTGAGTTTGACTCAACAACGTGCTAGGTTGCGTGGGCAGTAATATACATCGCCATTCTGCCCAGGAACAGGTTTTATCAAACCGAGCCTGAAATATTATATATGTTTGTCATGTATGGTGGCTTTCCAAGTTCCCTTTTCATCTATTGTACGTTACAAATTGTCTCTAAATCGCACTGTGTAAAATCAGTGCAATGGCTGAACCTTAATTTTTTTTAAGAGCATTGATAAATTGAAACTGTTTTAATGATTTTGTTGAATTTCTTGCATGCACGGTTGATCATCATCTTTAGGTTTTCCAACCCATTTTAACAAAATATTCTAACAATCAGCTCCTTCAGGAGGTCAATTAACACAACCAAAATATTACTGAATAAATTTTACTGTAAAATTGTTTTTAAACAATTATCTAATTGTGAGCTAAATTTACTTTGTATTCTAGAAAGATATAGACTCCAACCCACCATTAAACTGTCTACTTTCTGATTATAGAAAGAGATGAACTAAGAATTTAGAGGGCATGACCAATTAACACTGAAATAAATTGCATGTTTAAGTTTCTAACGCTAATCACTCCCCCAAATATGCAAATTTACAATTTATTAAATAGTTATAGCGAGAAATATCGTAATTGAATGTTTTTCAGCTAAAACACAGTCTTTCTACAAGTTTGTCCGAAAGATGTTCTATCCGAATTACTCGTAAAGTTAAAGAGACCTGAATAACCTGTATTGCTCCTTAATTGTTGATGTTTTTAGTTTGATTTCTGATGGAGTATAACAATTTGTTTACAAATCTGAAACTAAAGGTCACCTTATGTAAAAACCTTACATGCTGGAGTAAAAAGAATGATGCCAAGAAAAACTCCACAGTATCGGCCATCTTGCTACAAGGTATTCACGTGACCAAAATCTCGGAATGCTATTGGCTCAAGAGTTACAACAATATGGATTTGAGAACAATTGCTTTTTTCGGACATACAACAAACTGGTGCTTATAAAATCTCATTATGTGTTATTTCCACAGTGTAACAACTCACGCCATTCGATAGAGCTTAAAAAGACAAAAATTTTGATACCAAACACTAATATTTTTCAAAAAATGGAGTTACAACACTATGGAATTAGGGTGACGAAATGTATATAATGTGAGTTATTTGTAAAAGTGTGTTTGACCTCTTCCTGGTGCGAAAATGGATGACATAAAAATAAAAATGTTGATTTCTCTCTTGGCTATCCGATCAACCGTTTTTGGGGTTGTCTCGGTTAGCTCAATCGGTTGCGTCGCAGGAATTGCAGGGCTAGGCGCTGTCGCCGTGACGGTGCGGGTTCGATCCCAGCTAGAGGCACTATCATTTGACAATTGAAAGTTCTTTCAATGACCTTAGATATTATTGTCAGTATCATTTCACAGGTGTTGACATTTGAAATGTTGTTTTGTGTTTCTTCGTTTTTGTGATAAATTGAAAATAGAATTTTAGGAATTTGTTAGATCTAACTATTTTTCTCTACTGTTCTAACTTTTCTTTACATATGCAAAATAAAAATCATTCACTTATCATGCTTATAGTATTTATTTGTGCAAAGTTTGATGGAAGTGCATTTTGCCGTTTTAGAGGGTTTTTCTTTTTCTTTTTTGTCTATGGCAAAGCAATGGCGAAAGGCGCAATACCTTACTGCAAAATAAATTCGAGTAGATTCTAAGACATGTAATAATTTTTATAAAGCATCTGTGGGACTAGGGGAATAACTTGAAAATCGTTGGTAAAAAATTATTGCAAAATTGCATAGAATTGTTCAAAATTACTTAAAAATCCATATTTAAACAATGAGACATGAATTTTTGTGAGAATATACCCACTACCGACAATTTTGTGACTATTTTTTACCCCTGTCTTGATTAAATGTCAGTGGTTTCTAAACGCGTGAAGAGAATTGAATTATTTTTTCAAACAAACAAGTGAAAATAAATTATGTATCTTATTATATTTTAAATTTGAGGTGTATAACCCGAATCTATGCTGAGAAATTCAAAAAAAATATGATCGGTGTAGTTAGAACATTGGCTTAGTGTAGTGCATTAATTATCACAGTAAGTCTTAAAAATTTGATAAACGCCCAAACGAAATACATCGCGTCCCATTTCGCTAAAGGCGACAAAGCTCCATGCAGTAGCAGGTGTGTCGACGACAGCTAAACGTGTTATTATTCCCCACTGACAACCAACATACCACTCTCTTACACTATCGGCTCATTACATTCACATCTGTTATAGGCTGGGACTACCTTGAACTACTTTTATTTTACTCCACAAAAAATAGTTCACCAATTACATTTAAAATTGCTTGGATTTCTTTTGTTTGAATCTGAATCTGAATCTGCCTAAATACTCCAATCTCTCTTAACAGAGTATTATGTGGAGTGTGTTGTATTGGGATAGTATATTGAAGGTAGAGTTACCTATTCCCTGACAATCTGCATGGTACCATTGATCACAGTTGTCACACATAATGGACATGATATTGGACCAAGTGACGTCCTTTTTGCAATAACCGCACGGATAGTTTGATGCATTGGTCTCCGTCTGCACGGTATGTACCCAGATAATGAGAATCGCGGATAACGATAGATTGTGAGAATAATGATAGATCGCCAGGTCGGAGGAAACACCATGGAGAGGTTAGTTATTGTATGAAGTTCATGTTATTGTGATCTTATACTTATCTTTTGCGATAGATAACAATCAAGCGATGTCCTAGCCTTACTCTCATACCCATACATTTGGAATCGGCCTTCAGATAAAGTAAAACAAAGGAAAATGATCACGCAACATTCCAGATTTCTACAAAAAACGACGTATTTTGCCCATTTAAAATAAATTTAAACATGTTTTTTGTAAACGACACTGCTGTTATCAAAGCCCAAACATCGACAATCAATATGCCACCCAGCTTTAGCCCGTATTATGAGTCTCCGATTCTCATTATCTGGGTACATACCGTGGTCTGGTTTTCAGGACCTGGATTTAGGGGAATGTCAGAGGATATGGATATGAGAAGGGAGCACAGGTATAGCAGTGCTAATCTATATCGTGGGGTCGCTTTGGCTTTTGGGGACAATCTTCGATACAGTTTCCATAAACAAACAGGCCACTCAAGTTGGAACAAAATGATTAACAAAATGTATAGCAAACTATTGGGACGCATTGTTTATCTTTCATTTTGCTGTGCATTTTCTTGACCGGATGTTTACAACAGTAAATACAATCTACGTCATTCAGACGCTTGCCAAAAATGACGACACAGAAAATCGTTTAAAGTAAATAATTTTGAATGGAAGTGCAAGATGCAAGGTTACAGCAACCAAGCACGGCTTAAAATGTTTAGGTGCTATCTGGGCCACAAAATCTTTCAGTTTGATCATATTAAAACGATAAGGCATTTTGCTTTTATACATGTAGTATTGTCCTTTAATTCGAATAAATTGGGGACATAGCGATTGGACGATCTTCTACGATTTATTTCAACTTGTCAGTTTAAAAACATCATGACTAAATGAAGAAAAACTCTATAACCAATAAAGGTTTAGAGCTTAAATCACTGTATTTTTTTGAATTCAGATATAAACATTTCTTCGAATAGCCTCCATTCTGTTCTTTAATGAAAAGAAAAGCATGATTCATTTTGTTAACTTCCTTTTAAAATTAAAATGAAACATGGCCATGTTTTTTTTACGCTTACGCAACAATGAGCATGTTGCAAAGTGACATGATAGAAGAAAATGTCATCATAAAGTGCCCACACGTGCGCTTGAAATGTAATCAACGTGACAATTTGCTGTAACACGTTAAAACTGACGCTTTTCAACAACAACAACAACAACAACAATAATAATAATAATAATACAAAAAGCTCACACACACATTTTTCATATTGATTTATTTGTAAATGATTTAGATAATTTTTACAAAATTCATTCGTAAATCATAAAACACCAGTGGTGACATCCTAACTCCGACGGGAAAATGTTTTCGTTCGTACTTCCCACATAGCAACCTGTGCG
This sequence comes from Corbicula japonica, assembly GCA_038501625.1. NCBI lineage: Eukaryota > Metazoa > Mollusca > Bivalvia > Venerida > Cyrenidae > Corbicula > Corbicula japonica. The sequence continues at coordinate 2,195,323 of JAZAYU010000086.1, forward strand.
CTGCACACATTTTCGGTTCTCCATATCAAAAGTCCATATTGTCCGCTTTTTACAAGGTGGTTTTGCTTGGGGCGCTGGATTATGGCAGAAAGGATCAACTGCAAAATTATGTGAAAATCAATGATTTAGACATGAAAATCACCATCTTCGTTGACAGTAACATAGCCTCAGAATATCAACTTAATTATCAACGGTAAATATCAACGGTAATTATAGTGTCCAAAACACTGAAAATTGGAAAATAGACATGTTTTCAAAATAAGTTTTAAGGAAAATATTGCCGGCAAGATTTATGCGAATAAATGTATAGATGACTACCTTCTATATAAGTCTGTCAAGTGTTTAAATGTTTTAACCATATGAGTTAATAAGGTTTTTTAAAGATGGAATGTTCTTGTATGAAACGTCAAGGTCGGATGCATAATTTTCAGAATGAAAGAGAGGGGAAAGGGGTGCGTTTATGGCAATCATATGGAAGAAACATGATAATTTCCAACTTTATAGAAAAAAATCCTAGATGAAAATTTAATATCGCTGCCCCCCAAAAGGGGATTCGAGCAACCCAACTGAACTCCACATTGATCCGCTCCCGAACGTATAAAAACATCTTGCCGCCATCTGTCAAAATAATGTCAAGTGTAAAAAATACAACGTGCTCATACTCACTTTTACTTGGAGGAACATATCCTTCCGCCACGAGAACTGAAAGTACCAGCAGCAAGATTAAACACCGCCTCATCATCATGCAACTGTAAAAGTCTATGCTCCTTCAACAAAAATCCTTATTTAATCGAACTCAAGCAAGTTATTGTTTACCTTTGCTATTCAATGCAATAATATTTTCGTGACAAAACAAATTATTTAAACACATGAACGCGGATGTAATCATACTGTTCTTTGTAATTGCATTCAAAACAAACAAACAAGTAATTAATACCTACCAGTGAACGCTTCGTCAGTTTGCACAATAAACTTTTTGCGCCTCGGGCGACACTTGCATTAGAAGGTAGTAGTCATCGCCGTTAATAATTAACATGATCAGTAACATATGGTACGAATATCGTCAGAATCAATGCAACAAAATAAAAATATCGGAAATGATAAATAATACAGTCAAACCTGTCTTCAAAATCCACTCAAGAAAAAACCCAAAAGTTGTATTTGAAGGTAGGTGGTCTTTGTTTACAGGCGTATTTGGATTAAAATAGATGAAAAGGGAACTTTGAAAGCCATCGAACACGACAAAAATGAAAATATTGCAGGCTCGGTTTGATTGAGCCTGTTCATGGACAGTATTGGAAATGCATATTACTGCCCACGCCGCCTAGCCCCGGGTTAAGCGCAACTCAATATTCACACCTATAAATAGTACAATTTTGACCATCCCAAACGATGGTATGCATATGGCGGTGGACATGGAACCTTCAATGCGGTATTTTCAGATTAATATCATTCCATGTTCAACGGCATATGGTCCCCGGATAAAAGAATGGGTTTGTCCTAAACGAGAAAACAACAGGCGGAAATAAACAGAATAGAATTTTGACAGGGGATCTTAGAATATAAATCCTGCATATCACAGACAACGCCTAAGGCAAAATTTAAAAAGCAGGAAATATATCCTTGGGGGTGATTGAACAATATCCGGATCAATATTTGCTGGGAAATTGAAACCACCCATCTCAAAACTGGCCGAAATATTGGAATAAAAGAATGGGTTTGCGCTAAACGAGAAAACAATGGGCGGAACTAAACAGATTCAGAATTTTGACAAGTTTAATATCAGTCAGTAGAATAACGAAATGTGGTCTTCATCAACAGCCGGTCTTTGTTTACAGATGCTCTTTAGCACAGGTTGGGCTGTATGTAGTTAAGTCACTCTCTTTGGTATTCAATCTCAAATGAAAGTCCCGTCGTACAGTAAGTAACGGCGATATAGTCAGATTATGAAGATTATATAAATACAGAAAATCTTTTGCAATGCTATTAGCGTTTTATGTTTGATATGTTTGTGTGCTTTTGCATGCAACATTGTAAGGCTGATGCATGAATTGGAGTTATTTCACCAAGACGACTTGTAATTGGTTGTTGATATGAGAACATGTTGGTGCAAGTGTGAGGTTGGTGCACCCTAGAACCTGGTTTAAACCCCCAGTGGCAATTTGATTTGCCACTGACCGTTCAAATGTGGTAATCCAAAGGGTTCTCATTTTCGTAAGTTGTTTGTGGAGTCTTATTTTCAGAATAGACACTTATTGGAGTTATTTCACCAAGACAACTTCTACTTGTTTTGTGATATGAGAATCTGTTGGGGCAAGTGTGAGGTTGGTGCACCCTAGAACCTGGTTTAAACCTACAGTGGCAATTAGATTTGCCACCGACGGTTCCAAGGCAGTAACCCCACGGGTTCTCATTTGTTTGTAGTGTTTTTTCTTGAAACTGATCATTTTATTAACCATGCTCTTTCTCTCTCTCTCTCTCTCTCTCTCTCTCTCTCTCTCTTCTTCTTCTTCTTCTTCTTCTTCTTCTTCTTGACTGTGTGGGGAGGCTGTTTGAACATGGCAATTCCTGATATTGCATATTTCACCTTTGTATAACAAACATGCTTTCTTTTCCTCTTGTGGGTGTGGCGAATCCTGATATGCATATTTTACTTTTTCAAAAGGGAAGTCAGTAATAACACTATTTATAATTTACATTCTTTATTTTAAAATTTCGGACACCTGTCCTTTCTCATAAAAAGTGAAAACTACAGAATTTTCTTTATTCTCTGATAATAAGAAATACAACATAGCGTTGTTATGTTGTCAGGGGATCTGATACTGTAAACCTAGTTTCATTCGCGTTAGTTTTATTCTAATATTAGCAAATCGCTTACCTCGCGAATTAATAAATACCTCGAATACATAATGATTTCCATTAATCTGAAAATAAGTTTATCAGAAAACGACGACGCGAATTCATTAATACGCAAATAAAGAAAATATCTGATTTTTAACAAAAAATCGCGAAATTCTGACCTCGCGAAATTAAAGCGTTTTACAGTAATATAAATCCTGCATCACATCACATATAACGAACAAGGCAAATATTGTAAAAGCAGGAAGGTGGGGTGACTTAACAGAAAACGCACAAGGCAACCCATGTTAAAGCAGGAAGGTGGGGTGACAACAATATCCAAAGCTAAAGGCTTGGATACGAAAACCACCCATATTAAAACTGGCCGAATTATTAAAAACAAAGTAATTTAGTAATTACTAATTACCTACATAAGTACCGTGCTCGACGACCTTCAAATTACAAATTTTTTATTAGAACACTAATTAAATTACGGGGAGATTTTTACAGCCGCAAAAACAACGCTACTGTGTTATTGTAATACATCGTTAGTGGTAAAAAGTAAGGTTAAATTAAAGTAATACTGCAAATTAATGTCAGTGGCATAGCATATTGGGTTAAAGCCATATTCTAGGGTGCACAAACCTTACCGAAGAAAAATGATCGAGGTTGAATGTACTTTTAAGACTAACCTGAAAACCCTTTTAAGCACTTAAACCCCTCACCGCTATGCAACCAAAGAGAAAAGCGGAGAAACCAAGTGTTATGATGATTTAATCATGAAGCCCACAGACCGCATTGAAAATTCTGTTACTGCGAATTTTAAAATGTGAAATATGCATATCAGGAATGTACACATCCAGAAGGCACAGCCTCCCCACACAGCCAAAAAGTAGAGGAAAAACAGAGCATGGGTAGTAAAAATAAGTAAATATCCTCCGTAGATAAGTGGTTGAAATGGCGTACAAATCATAACATTTGGTCTCACCTTTCTGCATTTAAAAGAGAAAAATCAACGAAAAAACAATAGTGTTAACCTCTTTATTATACATAAAATGTTTTACATGTAAAAATTAAGAGATCCTAAAGAATTGCATTGGCGAAGTGAGAAGTAACACATAGACGTTGAATATGTTACTGATAATATACAAATTCTAATGTACATTACTTCATTTGAATAAATTTGATATCTTTAAACGTTATCTCTCTCTCTCTCTCTCTCTCTCTCTCTCTCTCTCTCTCTTTTTCCTCTCTCTCTCTCTCTCCTATTCCTTTCCCCACCCCCTCACTCTCTCTTACGCATCACATATTCATGTTAATATTATGTTCAGTGCACATAATGAATATATAATACAAATTAATATAATACAATTATTCAACAGATATAAAGAAAAACAAATTAAAGACAAAAACACTTGATAAAGTCACAACTTAGTATAGGATAGAGTCTATTAAGACGTTTCTACAGAAAATAGAAGCCGAAACGAGCGCAGCGAGTGCAGGCTTCTATTTTCTATAGAAACGTCGTAATAGACTCTATCCGACTTAGCAGTTGCTATACATTTGTAGCCATGCACATGCGCAGTTGAAAATAGATCGATCTATTTTGTTCACTGTACAATAGAACATAGAATGGACTTCTATTGAAATAAATCACTGAGGAATTTGAATTTTCATAGCTTCTGATTGGTTACAAATGTAGGGCAACTTCTAATTTATGTTAATGGAATAAAATGTTGAAAATGCGTTATAAAAAATTACCACACCAAGAAGACATAGCTTCCACAATTCTGTCAACCGAGTTAATTACACAAACTCAAATCAAAATCAACCCATAGTTCTAATTGGTCACCTTTTCTGTATAGGATAGGATCTATTAAGACGTTTCTATAGAAAATAGAAGCCGAAACGAGCGCAACTACTTAGAAGTCGCCCTTCATTTGTTGCCATGCAGTTGAAAATAGATCGATCTATTTTGCTATTGTAAAATAGAAAGGAGTTCTACTGAAATAAATCATCGAGGAATTTGATTTTTTTATAGCTTCTGATTTTCTACAAATGTAGGTCGATGTCTAATTTTAAATTAGTCTTAATTATTCAGACGCTCTGATTTCACAAATGCAGTGAGATGGTGATCAATGACAGTACGTCTAGATGATCTAGACTAATTTTAAATAGACATTGGTGACATTCTTTATCAGACATTGCCAATAGCAGCCCCTTATTAATGATTTAATCCTAATAATGAACTGGGCAAAAGTCTGATGGGTTATCCTGCCTTTCATAACAAAATGCATTCCATGCAAGTAAAGACAAATCATCCAGAAAATTTAGAGAGTTTTGTTTTGTTTTTAAAATTAGCCTCATTACACAGAAAAAATAACAACATCAATTTTTAAGTATCAAATGTTAAAATTACCTCCCTTTAAAATAGATGAACAGGGAACTGTGAAAGCCACCGAACATGACAAATATGAATAATATTGCAGGCTCGGTTTGATTGGGCCTGTTCATGGATAGTAATGGAAATGCATAATACTTCCCTCACTGCCCGGGTTAAAAACTTTAAGTTAAAACTGTTCCATTTCTCAGGCTGTCGTATAAGTCAATGGATTAGTATTCATTTAAAAAAACTGTCAATAAACATTCAACAGACAATTTTGATTTGATTCAATAACAACAAAAGTCGACTCTAACCCTTTCTTGGCTACGAAACAAGCATACATCTTATACATATGCCATTGATGACCATTTAGAGCTTTTGGTGGGTGAAAAACATAAACTGAAAGCTAATTAAAAATATCGTAGAAAATGTTTTCATAAGCCATGCGAATTAAAAATATAAATTAAAAAAAACTTTAAAGTAATAAATATGCTTTTTTGAACTGTAAGTCAATTTCATATCATTATTATCATTTTAGTTGCATTCGTGTAGATTTTTTATTCTTCCTTTATGCTTGATTCTTGTAAATGTTTACTCATCTTTCCATAAGGTACAGGCCATCCAATTATGTTGTCAACGGCCCAGTCTGGTATCAGGCTCAAAAAGCGGAAGAAGATGTTGGCATCTGATCCTACAAGATACCGCATTTTAGGGTACTTGGCGAGTAGCGCATGCGCCATAGCGTCCGCAACACTCTGTGGTCTGTCGCTCGTATATCTTGCAGCCATTTCCATGCCACTGAATACTGAAACATAAAAAAAATGAAATCTGCATATCAGGAATAGCCACACCCAGAAAATACAGCTTCTCCACAAAATCAAAAACAAAGGGAAATAGACCATGGATTTATATAAAAATAAAATATTATAAATGGTACTGTCTCTAGCTGGGAGCGAACCCCCACCGTCACCGCGAATGCGCATATCCCTGCAATTCCTGTGACGCAACCAACTGAGCTAATCCCGACAACCCCTAAAAAGGTTGATCGGATAGCCCTGATCTACGTACAATCATTGCATTTCATCGGTAACGGGTTATTTTACTGATAACAGTACTGACTAAATGTACTGAGAGACTGTTTACGGCCGCCACACTGCACACATAAAATATTTTTAAAAAGTGAAAAAGCCACGTTCAGAAAACGCAGCCTCCCTACAAGCAACAGTATAAAGAAAATGAGAGCATGTGTTATAAATTAAATATAATAAATTCAAAAATACATCAGAAACAAATGCTCAAAATAGAACCCAAGGGGTACCGTATGAAAAAGGCACTCCCAAAATTAACTAAAATTAGAACCTGAAGGTTTTTTGCTACTGGAGTTAAAACCAGGTTCTAGGGTGAAACAACTCCAAATTTGCCATCGCGATTCTGAAAAGTAAATGTTGCTTTGGTGAATTAAAAACAATTAGCCACTGGGGGTTTAAACCAGGTTCTAGGGGTGATACAACCTTACACTTTCCCAAACAGGTTTATATGAACAAACAAATACAAGTTGCCTTGATGAAATAACCCCAACCTACCCATCAGCTCGACAATGCTGCATGCAAAAGCACACATGTTTAGCATTTTAAAGCAAAAGGGCGGATACTCAATGATCTTTCCGAGACCATAGCACCTGGACTCAAATAATCAAGAACACGATGACAGGGATAAAAGAAACAAATCTAGCTTCTTAGTTCTTATAAAAGATTTCCACATAAACCTTTATAAACTCTTAAACTCCTGCCACCGTCGCGCAACAAAAGAGGTGCAAGATTTGCATAGAAACCTTCATCTTTCAATAATTGGGTATATTTTACTACCGTAAGTACAGATTTTCCCTTGGTAGAATTCTCGGGATTCCGGTGGGGCTCTCGCGTAAGCCTTCTTAAGCATGCCGATTAGTCTGTTCTTCTCCGTGATATTTGTTTTAAAGCCTCCTGGTTCGATCGTGTGGGCGGTCACTCCAGAATGGAGCAGTTCTCGTCTACAAACGGACAAAATCAAATGTAATAAAGCCTATATTATTCCCGTAAATTAAGTCTACTGACAAAAAAGATAAAAAAACATCGATTTGTTATATATAGTATAGGAATGAGCCACAATGCAAACATCATAGAGTAATAGAGTAAAATACATTATAGGCCTAAGAAAGAAAAATAGATTTGAGCAATAGTGTTCCAGCGAAGTTCAAGCTTCCGAAAACTATGTCTACTAACCGGATACACTGCGTGAACATTTTCACGCCAGCTTTAGATATGACGTAGTTGGCGATCCCTGGGTATGCACAATTTGACGTCACGCTGCATACAGTCACAAGTCGACCTCTGGATTGTCTCAATAAAGGCAAGAATGTCAAAGTTACAGATATTGTTCCGAAAAGATTGACCTTGCATGCCGCTTCGAATTCTTCTACGGGAGTCCATTCTGCAGGTGCAAAATTTGGCATTACACCGGCATTGTTTACCAAACCCCAAAGACCTGGAGAATATAAATAGAATAAAGAACTAATGAAATGTGATAATTTTTAAAAAAGGAAAAAATGCATATCAATAGCCACATCCAGCAGACACAGCCTTCATACACAGCCAAAAGGTAGAAAGGAGAAGAGAGTATGGTAATACTATAATCAGTTTCAAAATAAACACCACAAAGAATAAACAAAGATGAGAACCCGGGGGTTCATCATTTTTATAAGATATTAGCGAAGCGCTGAGAGGTTTAATACGATCTTCAGACACAGTGGGAGCCCAGGCTGAGCATTCTGAGATGGATGATTTACACCTTTAAAATCAGAAAACAAGACTAAACAAACGATTAAAAACAAACATGAATCACCTACCTGCCTCTCCTACTGTAGACTTTGTGAACTCAAATGCTTTTCTTACAGCCTCCCTGTCTGTGATGTCCACTATGACGGTTTTTAATTTGGATGAAGTCTCTTGAGCAAGTGCTTTTGCGCCGTGCTCAGTCAGACATCCAGCAATCACATTGACACCAGCGCCATCTAACGTTCGTGCCAGTAAATTTCCAAAACCAGTGTCACACCCAGTGATGAACACATAACGCTCTGATAATCCAGTTATTTTTATTCTCGATAGAAATAATTTGACCACAAAAATTGTTATTGTTAAAATAACAGTAAATAAAAGCGTTATTGTCGCGACAATCCACATTTTTAAAACATAAAACAACAGCTTAAACAACAAAAGATTAAAACTGTCCTGTTCGGGTTACAATGATTTATAATATGACAGATGAAAAATTGAGCATCGCTTTATCTAATCAATGACTGATTATAATTAGTGTTCCATAAGACAATGATGAACGGTTAATAATTCTTTATCATTTTAGTTTTGCAGTGTAGTTTAATCCAATGTCAAAAGGTAGCCCTATAGACAATAACAATCTTGCATACTGTATAGAAAAAAAGAGTCTTCTGCCAACTGTTCGTCAATCGTTGAAATGGCGTTATAAAGTTGAGAGGGCACCATGTGTATTATGCATAAAAGGTACAGTCAACATAATGTATTCATAATGAGAGAATCCGAAAATGCTTAATTATAAAAAAATAAATGCAAGTTTTTTCCAAATATATTAACAACTAAAATATAAAAAAAAGCCGAAATCACATTTTTCCCGTGACACGCCCCAAATAAGTTCCCAACGAAAACTAATTATTTCACAGAACTGTTTTAGTGATCTAAAAGAATGTGATAGGATTTTTTTTATCAGGTCTACCTTTTAACTTATTTAACTTTAGATTAATCGTATATAAATAAATTATTAATCTTCAATTATCTAAAGTACATGCGACATTACTAGTACCATGAGCTCGTTAATTTTTTGAGAGCATGAGAGCTTGTATTATTCTCTCTACTTTTTGGTTGTATGGTAAACAAATTTGAAATTGCTCGTTCCAAGGCGGTTTAACGTCAGGTTTTATTTCATTTTCGTATTCTGTGATGTCTAACCTAAGAAATTGATCGTATAAAAATATGTGCTCTCTCTCTTTCTTTTAATTTTTACTGTGTGTAGAGATTGCGTTTATTACATTTTGCTTTTTCGTGATATGAATATTATAAGAATATTTTACGCTATCGACGGTGTTTTGTCTGCAATTGTTCAATAAAACATAGGTGTTTTTTTTCATTTTCCCCTGCAAAAGGTTTAGGATTGGTAGTTACCTAAAACATGAGACAATCACAGTAAGAAAATATATTTTTCCTCCAAAATTTTAAGTTCTGTTTATGCAAGTCCGGTGTATATATTGACAATATTTAAATGATGCACTCTTTCTCTTTTGAACTGAAAATTTATGTAAAATGCGAATTGAGATTTTCAATATCAAAAAATGAGACACCATAAAGATTATTAACATGGGAATTTATCGCCTTCTAATTGTCGGTAGCAAACATTTTCCACTGGGGATTTCTAGGAAATTCTAGAACACACCAATCACAATTACACACCAGGTGTAAAAAAAATATTTTAAAAATTCACTAATGTTAAATAAATAGACAAACTGAACTAAAAGTGTCCGCTTCAAAGTATTGAGGTGTCCACATTTGACTCCACAATGTACGCTGAAAGTGTAAAAACTTTTAAAAGGACACTCACTTTCAAAAGCTCGGGCATCCCAAGTTCGGTATTTACGTGTTCGCAATTATGATAAACATTATCTCGTCTCGACGTCTGGCTTTGATAAGATACCCTCATTGTTTCAAATAATCGTCATTTCAACTCAGCGTCCTTTATCTAGATGTTGTTTTGACAAGTGATACGTTCATCGTTTCAAATCATTATTTGGTAAATCACATTGTTTTTCTTCTTGCTTTGTTGTTACAAAAATGTATATCAATGTTCAATACATTTCATCCGGTGTCTTTATTCCACTTTTTACTTATAAAATCAAAAATGCAGTTTTAAACGAAATAATAATTCGTTTAAACGAAATAATAATTCGTTTAAACGAAATACTATCCTTAAAAAAGTAATGATATTTCGTTTAAACAAAATAATATCTAAGAAAAAGTATGGAAAATGACAAAAAGTATGCTAAATGTCACCTAAGGGGTTCCATATATTTTCATTTTATTTATAAGGTTAATGTTCTTTGATTAAATTTCGTATTATCTTCTAGATGTTATCACAAAACAAGTGTTGCGCAATAATATAACCGATTATTGTAAATAATTTTATGAAAGTTTTCTTTGTGTTGACCGAGTTTAACAGGTACATTTCTTAAATAATAATTTAAAAGCGATTTCATTAATTTTATTATTTGATTGAGGAAAAAAAACATGCACTAGCGTAATACAAAAACAACTAAGAGTACAGGTGAAGTTGAAAACGAGTAGCATATGGGCAGTGCCGATTCTGGCTATTCACCCTTTATATCTGTAAGGATTCTTTTCATGTTAAAACCTTCCAATAGTCCCTGTCTTTACTTCGCTTTGAAAGGTTTTAAAAATAATATTTCAAATAAACACGTGATATATAAACATAAAGAAGATAAAATTTGATATTTTGGTTTAATACAAGCTCCGCCCATTACGACAACGAACCAATCATAAAATGTTTGTCAGACCAATCGGCATTAAGCATTGATTAGATACGGTGATGTCCGAAAGGACGGCCAAAGAACGAATATTTATAATCGTAGCAAACCATAGAAAGAGAATCAATCCTTAGAAAGAATTTGGACTTCATTTTTAAATAAATATTGTTTGACAACAAAATGTTGCTTGTTATCGCTTTATTGGTTTTGTTTACTCTGATCTTAGCAATCTTAATTTTTGTCATGAAATTGTTTCTGTCCAAGATAAAATTAACGAGACTTTCAGAGCGTTATGTGTTCATCACTGGATGTGACACTGGTTTTGGAAATTTACTGGCACGTACGCTGGACGCAGCCGGAGTCAATGTTATAGCCGGATGTCTGACTGAGCACGGAGCAAAAGGTCTTTCTCAGGTGACATCTTCCAAATTAAAAACCGTTATAGTGGACATCACCGACAAGGAATCTGTGAAGAGAGCATTTGACTTTACAAAGGCTTTAGTCGGAGAGACCGGTATGTGGCATTTATCTTAATTCGCGATTCTACAATTTAGTTGTTACTTTTAGCGTAATCGGAATTGCATGGCGAGGCGCTGTCGCCTTACGGGTTCGCGCACAAGTGTAGGCATTATCATTTTAAATTAATTAAACATTTCGAACTTAGTTTAAATTTTTTTTCAGGTCTATGGGGACTGGTAAACAATGCCGGTGTAATGCCAACTTTTGGCCCGGCCGAATGGACGCCCGTAGAAGATTTTGAAGCTGTATGTAAAGTCAATCTCTTTGGGACAATTTCTGTGACCTTGACATTTCTGCCACTACTGAGGCTATCAAGAGGACGACTTGTGACTGTTTGTAGCGTGGTGTCGAATTGCGCCTTCCCTGGAATTGCTAACTATTGCATTTCTAAAGCCGGCGTTAAAATGTTCACACATTGCATTCGGTGAGTGAAACATGTTTTACACATTTTTATAATGCATTATATCATTGAATAATATTAGATGGACTGAAAACGCATTTATTCAATTTTATTTTCTTCTTTTGCAAATTCGCCTATAGGAGAATAGAAAATGCAAAAATGATCTAACAGATTTGACAGTGTTTGAATAATATTTGGCATGGTGACTGCGCCCACTTTAAAATAGATGAAAAGGGAACTTTGAAACCAACGAATACGAAAAATATAAAAATATTGCAGACTCAGTTTAATTGAACCTGTTCATGGACAGTAATGGAAATGCATATGACTGCCTATGCCGCCTAGCCCCGGGTTGAGCGCAACTCAATATTTACACAAATAAACAGTACTGTACAATTTTGACTATCTCAAACGATGGTTTGCATATTGCGGTGGACATAGTACCTTCAATGCGGAATTTTCAGATTAATACCATTCCTTTAAGATCAGAATACTTCAAAACCGACTTCACAGTACACTAAATATTGTTTTTAAATTTCTCGTTAAGGTTACTTTTGATTTGAATTAAATATATTTCTAGAATTAGACTTGACGTCACCCCGAGGGGCTCTATGAATTTTTTTTGTAACTGCCGACCCACCTCCAAATATTTTACTTGATTTAACCATCATTGCAGAAGAGAACTGCTTAATTCCGGAGTGACTGCACACATAATCGAACCAGGAGGCTTTCAAACTAATATCACGGAGAAGAACAGACTTATCAGTATGCTACAGCATGCGTATATCAGAGCCCCGCCAGAAACTCGAACATTTTACCAAGGCAACATCTGCAACTATAGTATGTAGCTAGCCACTTGATTATTTTTTTCTATCAGATTATTTTCATTTAAAAATTGTGGCTTCATGTAATTTAGACCTAATTTAGTCAACCAATTAGTGATGGTTTGATAAATTGTTATGAATAATTGCTTCAAGCTACGTTAAAAGTATTTTTCCGAGAAGAATCAGCAAAGCATTTTAGCTAAACATTATTTTAAGACGTTTTAATGACGCCCGGTAAATGTAAATGCTTACTTATAAATTTCTCGAATTATTTACAACTGCTCTGTTTCTCTTCTTCCCTTACTTCCAAGGCGGAAATCATTAGGGTTCTCATTTTTGTTAATTGTTTTTGGTGTCTTTTTTAACTGCTCATTTTATTGACCATGCTTTCTCTCTCTCTTCTTCTTGACTGTGTGGGGAGGCTGTTTTTTCTGAATGTGGCAATTCCTGATATGCATATTTCACATTTTTACTAACTCACGGCTTCAACTGGAAATGAATGTCTATTAGCCTCGAGAAACTGTGTTTAGGTTATCACTTAAGCATAAATTACCCAGTTTTGGAAATCATAACATACGGAAAAGGTATAATTTGATGCTGTAACGACTGATTTTTTCATTCACAAACAACTGATAAAAATGGTATTTTGCCGATCAAACTCTACCTTTATTTTAAATTTAATGTTCATAGTTCTTTTTTTTCAAAGCTTCGTTCTATTTACAGTTTTCCATCATACGGAGATGCAAACTAAGTACGTTACCGGCAAACCACAAAGCGTCGCCGACGCCATGGCACATGCCCTCCTCGCCAAATACCCTAAAATGCGGTATGTTGTAGGACTTGATGCAAATACGTTCTTCCGTCTGCTAAATATCATTCCGGAATGGGCTGCTGACCACCTCATCGGATGGCCTGCACCTTTTGGAAATCTCAGTAAACATTTACAAGAATGCAGCATAAAACAAGATTAAAAATCATGAAGTTCAAAAGCCCCGTTTTGCGTTTGTGAATTAAATAATTAAAAATTTATTCACTTATTATCAAAATTAATTTATTTTAATAAATAAATGAATTAAAATCAGTGTCTGTATATAAGTGACTTAACTAAGTGAATGAATCGTTTGAAAATAATAAGTAAATTAATTTAAAAAAAATGCATAAATTAATTACAATTCTTAATTAATAAATAATTAAAATTCCTAATCAATAAACGAAAAACTATATAATAAAACCATGCAACTACAAAAAACAGAGGAAAAAGTTAAAGAATTTTCTCCAGACGAAAATCAATGGTCTTAGAGGTTGGGTAAAATATGATGACGGCCAGGTTTGAAGTTGGTTTACCACAAAATCTGGTTTAACTGACAGAGACAGCATGTTTTGCCGCTGACCGTTCCGAAACGGTAACCCACTGAATTCTTTTATTTTGTTTATTGTCTGTTTGATGTTTTAAACGTATTCTGCCTTTTCTCCTTTGCTTTATGGTAAGGGTGTGTTTTCTGAGTGTGGCCTTATTCATTTTGTATACATATTATACCAGTATGCACGCTGTAGGTTTGTATAAGTCGTGTTGGGTATGTAAACAATATCACGCGAGACCGAAGGTCGAGCGTGATGTGGTTTACACACGCAACGAGAAATAATACAAACCTTCAGATTGCATACTGGTATAATGTTCCTTTTATTATATACCCTTATTTCACTACCAATTAAATGAGCACTAAATCAATAATGAATAGTGGAATGTGATGTAAGCAATTACGTCACATTAAAACCATGAATCTCTACGTCATCGAACAAATGTTTACATTTTCAAGCGCCATGATCGATTCTGACAGATAAAGAATGATTAAACTTTCAAATCTTTGAAGGACTAAAAACAATAACAACAAAATTTGGACAAGACCCGAAGATGCTGGAAGTTTTTACCGTGGTATTCGAGATGTAACGACTAGGATTTGAAAGTGTTTCACTTATACCACAGCAACGAGCTTTATTTACATCAAATCATAGGGTCAGGCTTTAAACAGAAAATAGGAAGGATTTTTGCAAATGGATATTTAAATTGGGATAGTTGAACGGTATGTACACTTCTTCACTCCTAAAACAGTAGTCTTTTGCTTGTTCCATTTATATCCGCAATGACTATCGATTAATTTACCTTTCTTTCACATTTTTGACGATTTCATTTTATTTTTATTTGTAAATGCCGTGAAATCGTTAATTATTTTTAAAGTAAGAGTGCCATTGGAGTCAACAAATCTAAATTTGTGAAAATATCGCCGTTTGAAATCGGCCATTTTGAAACACAGAAACTACCGGAAGCTGCAAAAATACAGAGTCGGAAAATTGGCGATAAGGAATTATTAATCTGACGAGTTGTATCAATTTTGCGGATTAACGCTGCAATATGCTAAAATCATTAATGGGTATATAATAAAGCATGATATCATTTTATTAAGATTGCTTTTTTGCTTATCATATTTATTACTTTGCAACTCTTCAATGCAATTTTGTTAAGATCTCTTATTTATATAATAATATTATGTATTTTTAAATAAACTGTGATATAATGTTGATATGTGTTTTGATTCTACATGTAAATCTTTAAATATGAAATAGATCATAAAGGGAATTTTGAAAACCACCGAAAACAAAAAAAATATGACATATTGCAGGCTCGGTTTGATTGAGCCTGTTCATGGGCAGTGGATGAAATGCACAACCACGCCCACGCTGCCTAGCTCCTAGTTGAGCGCAATTCAATATTTACACCAATAAACAGTACGATTTTGATCCATCTCTTACTAAAATATTAAATCGCTAAAGTATCCTGCATTTTCTACCTTTAATGTCTGATAAGGAAAAAAAGAAAAGAACTTTTCTTCTTTTTTATCCTTTCCATTACTTTCCATGATAAGCCTCAACCAAACCTAACATGCAATATGTTCATATATGTCGTGTTCGGCAGCTTTCAAAGTTCCCTTTTCTTCTTTTTAAGGGCTTGAATAAATATAAACAATAATTAAAAGTTTGGGTTAAAATATGTGGGTCTTTGAATGTGTGGCATATTATCCCTAAATACCATA
Source organism: Corbicula japonica (assembly GCA_038501625.1). NCBI lineage: Eukaryota > Metazoa > Mollusca > Bivalvia > Venerida > Cyrenidae > Corbicula > Corbicula japonica. The sequence continues at coordinate 2,210,978 of JAZAYU010000086.1, forward strand.
TTGGGTTTGTCATACACGTGGTACAAATCAAATAGACATTTGGCAGATAATAAGACAAGTTAATTCCCATGTGTAGCAACAGACGTCATAGGCAATATTAAATAAAATCCGGTCGCATTCAGTATCTAAATCTATATACTATCTGGAATAGTTAAACCACCTTCAAAAAACGGGCCCGTATAGTGAAACAAACGGGTAGTGGTTGCAGACGTACCTTCGGTGTGATGAGAGTAAATTGTATCTAATCTGATGTCCCGCGCACAGCATCTTACTAATAAGAATTAATAAAAAAAGTGTAATATGCATATCAGGAATGTCCACATCCAGCAGACAGAGCCTCCCCTCACAGCCAAAAAGTAAAGAGAAAATGAGAGCATGGTATTACAATAATCAGTTTCAATATGGACACCACAAACAATTAAAGAAAAAGAGAACGCGAGGGTTTACCGCCTTGGAACGGTCAGTGGCAAAACAATTTGCCACTGGGAGTTTAAACTACGTTCTAGGGTGCACCAACCTCACAATTGTGTTGCATGCATATGCATGCATATGCTTTTTTTACCTGATCGTGTAAGAACTCGTACCTCAACCCTATTTCTCTTGTTAAGTTTTGCGTCTTGTTATATTTAAAGTTGTGGCTCAATATGTTAAAGCAAAATAGGACTTTACAAAATGTTAATGAACTTTTACAAACAGTGAGTGTTTCAGTGTGTATCACTTCGCTCGTAAATGACACTGGTTTTCTAGAGTTCAATAAGGCTGTTATCAGGTGTAAATTTTGTTTACGTGTTTGCTAAAGTGATAACATTTATCTCGTCTCGACGTCTGGTACTGTTCAGATACCCTTGATGTTCAAATTTGTGAACAAGACAACCCCAGCGTCCTTTATCTTATGAATAATCTCTGTTGTTTTAGTCAAGGTCATGTAGACGCCGTATCTTTGATCAGTGTCACAACCGCTTCGATAAACGTGGTTACAAGAAACAATTCAGAGCGTCTGATGATTTAGACTAAATAATATATGTTGGTAAATTTACCGCTGAGTATGGAATGGTATCAATCTGAAATAACGTATTGAAGGTTCCATGTTCACCACCATATGCATACCATCGTTTGGGATGGATCAAAATTGTACCGTTTGTTGGTGTAAATATTTAGTTGCGCTCAATCCGGGGCAAGGCGGCGTGGGCAGCAATATGTATTTCCATTAATGCCCATTAACAGGCTCAACCAAACCGAACCTGCAATATTCTCGTACTTGTCGTGATCGATGACTTTCAAATTTCCCTTTTCATCTATTACCTTTTTTTTTTAGCTTGCAATGTGATTTTTATTTTGAGATATTTCAAAAATGCGGTCGACAAACAAAACCTGTTCGCACAAGATTTAAAAGGTTTTGTTAAATTTTAAAAGACAATTATCGTGTAAGATTAGCGAGTGTATCAGTATCTGTTTTAGTTGACATATGTAAATTGTACAGCATAATTCATTAAGTCAAGGTTTTTAAAAGAATTTTTGCTCATGAAATAGCACAATAGAAGTGAAGAGGGAACATTAAAAAACTTTAAAAAACACAACAAATTTAACTTTGTAGATGAATGTTTACTTAATATGTGCGCTGGTTATTAGATACACTGTATATGGTCGAATTCGGATTTCTTATGGAAATGCGGTATTTCAGTTTGTACTTGCAAATCCATACTTTTATCTGGGAACCATATGACGCTGTTCAATGAATCGTTTTTGTTTGAAAATCCAGTATTGAAGGGTCCATGTCCACAGTCACATGCACACCATTGTTTGGGATGGATAAACCATTTTACAGTTACCTTGTATAAATATTTGGTAGCGCTCAACTCATGGGCAGTAATATACATTTCCATTACTTTCCATGAACAGGCTCAAAGAAATCAGGTCTGCAATATATTCATATTTGTCGGTTTTGGTTTCTTTTCAAAGTGACCCTTTCATCTATTTTGCTAATCAGTGTATGAATTCGTCTGAACTTGATGAGCTGCCTGAGAAAATAATCATACGAGTAAATTAAATCCAGTATTCACAGGACATCCCCGCTAAACTTTGAGTACTTTCCGGCTCTGAAGTCTTGCCTAATGGGTTGCACATTTTAGAACAGCGACGAGATTCTCAGGAACGGCTGGTCTTTAACAAGTTTCTTCCAACATAATGGTACAGTAACGTATGAATAGACACTGTAAGTATATCGAAACTTGAGGAAGGACCAAAGTTGTGTTTTGCGAGCATGCGACGTGCGCAACTGGTTGGTAGGTCGTCTTGTTAAATTGTTTACAATTTGTTTATGATACGGGTATATGATTTGTTTTGTACAAGTTACCTAATTATTTCTTTATCAACTGTGAAAATTAGATAAACATGTGTATAACACTTTTGCTTCTGTTCAAATTGTCAGGATTTATTAGGAAAACCCTCGTACAGCCACAGATAAATAACTTTATTTACTAAAATTCAATGACAGTGCTTATTTGATTCAGAGATAATGGCAAAAAAAGCAACATAGACAAGAAGAGTAAGGACGAGGCTAAATTCTTATGAACACGTCACGAAAAAAGGCGACTGCGGACAGATGACGTCAATCGATGACGTCATAAAGTTGAACAGACGACATTGTTTATTATGCATTTTGAAGTAAAATTATTATAATATAGTCAATATATAATATGTAGAAAAATTGCTATAAGTAATGATAAAATATAACTTAAAGATTATTTTAAGTTCTTTTAACCTATAATAACAAATGATAACAAATGATATTGCCTTTACCGGGGAGCGAACCCGCACCGTCACGGCGACAGCGCCTAGCCCTACAATATTGAAAAATATGACCATAGACAACTTTTTTCAGTTACGCGTCCCTAATGACATTGACCTATACTGCATGTGCTCATTTCAAGTCATGGATAACAGTAAAATGATTGAAGATTCAGCATTATTTTAGACTAAACTAACCATCTAACACTAGTTATTATCAATCATAGATTAGATAATACAATGTTCATAAATGTGACTTAAAACCTTTCTTTTATCATATTATTTGAATAGAAAACGTATTAGGACAGTGTTAACTTTTGGCTTACAGAGTTCTTAGTTTTCTTTAAACAATTGTTTCCTAGAATCTATTTTAAAATGTGGCTTGTTGCTGCAGTAACACTTTCATTTACTCTAATTTTAGCAATCGCAATTTTTGTGGTCAAATTATTCCTCTCGAGAATAAAAATAACTGGATTATCAGAGCGTTATGTGTTCATCACCGGATGTGACACTGGGTTTGGAAATTTACTGGCACGTACGTTAGATGCTGCCGGGGTCAATGTGATTGCTGGATGCTTGACTGAGCACGGCGCTAAAGGACTTGCTCAAGAGACCTCATCCAGATTAAAAACCGTCTTGGTGGACATTACCGACAAGGACTCTGTAAGAAGAGCATTTGACTTCACAAAGTCTGCAGTAGGACAGGCAGGTTGGTGTATCAGGTTCTCTTTCCTTATTTGTGTGTTGTATCTTGTTTTTGTTTTTTAATTTTATTTTAAAGTGTTAAATACGTCAGCTATCTCAGAATACTCAGCCTCCGCTCTCGCCGATTTTGTCTGAATGGCGTATTCAACATTCAGCCTCTCAGCGTTCTGCTACTTTGTAATAAATAGATGTTTAAATAATTATCACTTTTCATTAGATCTTCATTCTTTTTATATTCTTCAGGTCTTTGGGGTTTGGTAAACAATGCCGGTGTTATGCCAAATTTCGCACCTGCAGAATGGACTCCCGTAGAAGACTTTGAAGCGGCATGTAAAGTCAATCTTTTCGGAACAATTTCTATAACTTTGACATTCTTGCCTTTATTGAGACAATCCAGAGGTCGACTTGTGAGCGTATGCAGCGTCACATCAAATTGTGCTTACCCCGGGATCGCCAACTACGTCATATCTAAAGCTGGCGTGAAAATGTTTACACAGTGCATCCGGTAAGTAGACATAATTCCGGTAGGTGGAACATAGCTGGAGCAATATTGTCCAAATCTATTATTTTTGTGTGTCAGCCATTCCTAGGCCTATAATGTCTAATTCCACATAATGTTTGCTATGTGGCTTATTCATCTAAAACAAATAGATGTTGTTTTCTTTCAGCCAAAAGATTCGCAGCTTAGTCATTTTCCTCTATATGAATGTTATGTGAATCTCTATATAAATCAACTAGGTATTGATATTATCTTGATTTTTTTAACAGGAGAAATGATAAAGGTTCTTCGATGACTTGAAAATAAGAAACAACCACAAAGAATTCGAAATATGTTAAATAGCAAAAATCTTCCTTTAAACCCAAAATACAATCCCCTGACCCAATAAGAACACCCCCTCTAAAAACCACAACAAAAATACAAAATTAACTATTCAAACATCGAAACCATTATAACAGAGAAAATTTCTATATGAAAGAAAGAAACACAACAAAAAACCCAGAGATATCCGGCAAATAGTAGTTTATTAGTTCTTTTTATTTGATTTAACCATCTTGTAGACGAGAACTGCTCAATTCTGGAGTGACCGCCCACACGATCGAACCAGGTGGCTTTAAAACAAATATCACGGAGAAGAACAGACTAATCGGCATGCTAAAGAGGGCTTACGCGAGAGCCCCACCTGAATCCCGAGAATTCTACCAAGGGAACATCTGTACTTACGGTAATTTCTCTATGTTAATTGCAAAAAGCCATCTGTTAATAAGGACTATAAGCATGATATATTCTACAGCGCTCTGCATACCAACCCCATCCACAGTTGATATCTTTGCTTACCGCTGTGTTTGTACGGCGGTGACAGGGTTTTACGAGTTTGTGAAGATTTATAAGGAAATATTGAAAAAATGTCCTACTATTCATGTCATCGTGTTCTTGCTAGTTTGAGTCCTGGTCAACGATTACTTACTATTTCGTATGAAAATGCTATCGTTTTCATATGTTTGTACATGTATGTTTGTGTGCTTTTGCATGCAAATTTGTCGAGTAGATGGGTGGGTTGGAGCTACTTCATCAAGGTAATTCGTACAATTTGCTCATATAAGAACCCGTAGGAACAAAAGTAACAAAAGTAAAGTTGATGTACCGTTAGAACCTGGTTTAAACACCCAGGCTTTGTCACCGAACGTTCCAAGGCTTTCACCCCTCAGACTCTTAATTTTGTTACTTTTTGACTCTTAATTTTGTTCTTTTTTTGTTATTTGTATGTGATGCCGTTTTTTTTTTTTTTAAATCATTGCATTATGAACACATGCTTTATTATCCTGACTAATTTGAATGTTAAGAGTGAGTTTTTTCCTGATTCGACTATTTCATCTTTAAAAATATATTTTATAGTTGTTTTAAAAAAATGTTTTTAGTATTTATGGGCATGGAAATGGCAGCAAGATTTACGAGCGACAGGCCGCAGAGTGTTGCGGACGCTATGGCGCATGCGCTACTCGCAAAGTACCCTAAAATGCGGTATCTTGTTGGATCAGATGCCAACATCTTCTTCCGCTTTTTGAGCCTGCTACCGGAATGGGCGGTTGACAACATTATTGGATGGCCTGTACCATATGGAAAGATTAGTGAACATTTTCAGGAATCATGCATAAAGGAAGAGTAAACAATCTACATGATTTCAACTAAAAGGATAAAAATATATACAAAACGCTAAGTGTTTTCATTAAAAAGTTTTATTAAATGTTTAATTAATGCTATAGATCAAATAGATCAAGGGAACTTTGAAAGCCACCAAACAAGACAAATTTAAAAATAGTATATGCTCGTATATGCTTTAAATTGTATAATAACAAATACTTCATTTAAGAAAATATGAAATATTTATGTGTTTCTACACATTTCGCCAATGCAATTCATAAATAATCTCTATTATTTACATGTATAATATTATTTATGTTAAATAAATAGTTTTTACACGTTTATGTTTTCTTGATATTACTGTTCTTTTCAGTGCATATAATTCAACAGAAGTGAGACATGTATAGTTCTTACGCCTTCTCCACCACCGCTCTATGGAAATTAATTTATAGTAACTCATTACAAGAATAAACAATGATAGTGCCTCTAGCTGGGCGCGAACCCGCACTGTCTCGGCGACAGCGCCTAGCCGTGCAATTTCTGTGACGCAACCAACTGAGCTAGCAGGGACAAATACCAAAAAGGCTGATCGGATAGCCCTAATATACGTTACCATCACTGTATGACATCGGTAACGGGTTATTTTTAATGATTACATTACTGACTATATGTACGGGGAGACTTTTTACGGCCAATTATACCAATTTCTCCACTTAAAAACATATATATGTGTGTAGTAATAACCAACAGACTTTTCCACAGCGCTCTGTAAGTAAGCTTTATGATAAACTCATCTTCACATGATCGATTTGCTTTTCTTTTTGGTTGCTAGTAGGTAACAGGATTTTAATATGAAGATTTCTAGGAAGAACTTGAAAAAGAACTTAAAAATCGAATCGTATATGGTATTTCTTCCAACCATCTCCTATTGTTGTTGATGATTTAACTCCAGTTGCTTTGGTCTCGGTAAGATTTTCAAGAAAATTATACAGCTAACACCCAAACGTGACGTGGCATTTCATAAAATGAGAACCTCACACTTGCCCCAACAGCACAGCACAACACTTTTTCAGTCGACGCATTCAGAATGTTTAATGAATGTGTAGGCAAAAAGAGGAAACGGCGTTCAAATCGGAGTAAACGTTTAAACTAAAGACGACTGCAAATATTTTAAATCTTTATTGGAACAAAGCTATACCCACCTCCATTACATTTCGCAATGTTTATCGATCTGTTCTGTATCTAGAGACTTTTTTTGTAAACTACAAAGATACTTTCACGTTTCCAATATAGTTAACTTCTGCTGTTATTTCACTTTGGTGAGTGCGTTGCAAGAGCTTTACAACAGTGGTCAACCACTGGCTCTATTTAAATTACAAAAAAATTAAAACTGTATAAGGCTGAGGGCAAATGTATATAACACTGAAAAAGTATAAAATAGAGCTATTTAGACATATCCACGAAATCGTGCAAAGCAAAGCGTTATTGTGCTATGGTAAAATACATGTGACATATCGAACAACCTTCGATTGGGTTGGAGTTGGTGGGTTGTTGGATTGGATGGGTTGGAGTTATTTCACCAAGAGAACTTGTAGTTTTTTTTATTCATATGAGAACCGGTTGTGGCAAGAGTGAGATTGGTGCACCCTTGAACCTGATTTAAACCCCCAGTGGCAAATTGTTTGCCCCAAACCGTTCCAAGGCGGTAACCCCAAGGATTTTCTCTTTCGTTAAATGTTTGTAGTGTCTTCTTTGAAACTGATACTCTCATTAACACATTCCCTCCTTTCCTTTCTACCTTTTTCGCTGTGTGGGGTTGGCTGTGTTTCAGAGTATGACGGTTCCTGATATGCATATTTCTTTTTTTTTTCGTACGTTGACTGTATAAGAATATCACATCACATTTACTTTTTTAAATGCCTTCTTCAGTTTAAGTTATTAATTTCGATACTTAAAAACACTTTTTTTCGTCCTGGTACGTGACAATTCACCTAGTCCAATAAAAGGTATTACAATTGGAGTTTGGCTTTTTGTTGGTGTGTCAAATATTAATTATAACATTAGATTTCATAAACGAAATTGATTAAGCACTTCACGAAGTTCATGCAGTGCACACATTAGAATAAGGAAATTAAAGTTATTATGAACTTTTAGGACAAAACGTGGAAACAGGAAACGGCACTCAAAATCGGAGAGAACGTTTTAACTGCAGACGATATCAAATATTGGATACATTTACTGAAACAAAGGTGCACCCAGCAGCCATACATTTTTGAGTATTGAGTAGTATTGATCAATCTGCACTGTCGCTAGTTTTTTGTGTAAACTCTAACGATTCGAACCATATCCTCTTTTGTTTACTTCTGCTGTTACTTTCCTGATAATTGCGATGCAAAACTTTATGATGACAAAACATTAAGAAATGGAAATAATAAACCAAAACAAATATTTATGGTATTGTTTGTATTTAATGATATTTCAAAATAGTGTGGAACTTTTGTTTAATGACTTGACCAGCGCAGATGTAGTAAACGATTTTGAAATAATATTTGCAACTAAATGTTATTCTACAAACCTTCACATTAGGAAATTTCTGTACATATCTGTACAAGATTGCATAGAAGAGTGTGACGCTAGGCATTTTTGTGGCGGTGTTGTTTACTACCGGCATGTTAGTCTCTGTAACTTACTGCCTCGGAATTTCCATGAAGACGATTCAGTTGATGCTAGGGAAAGCTGCATAGTTACAAAGAAATGTCTGACTAGTTTGAACAACACTACGATAAGATTTCTTCATGTAACCAAATCCGGGGGTTCAGCCTAAATGGTGGCTGACGTACTTTAAGCGAGGAATTTGGTGGCTGATTTCCAATATGGCGGAAAAAATCGGGAAAGTTTGATACCTGTTGGAATATTTTCATACGGTAAGCACACTATATTCAAATATTTCCTTTTATGACATATCCCATTCGGATCTGCGATGTTAACGCTTGACTCGATTTTTTATTTTGAGCTTCCTAGCTGTCCTAACGAAAAAGTTATTGAAACAAAACATTGCAAGGTTTGTTGTGGTTTTTTGTTTTCCCTCGCGAAAATCTGTTGTTTTCTTCAAAATCTGCTAGACACATGTCCCTATGAAGCATGTTTACGCCAAAATATGTCCAAAATGGATTGTTTTAATTTTCTGGAAAAATATGTTCATGAGAAAACGTTCTATTGCCAAAAAATTAAGGTTTAAGCTCAATTCTTGTGGCTGATGTACTATTAAGTAATTTTTGGTGGCTGATGTTAAGTAATCTCCTACACAGAGCCATACCGTTCCGTACTCCCGCTTACACAAAACGAAAAACGTATTGTGTCAAGACAAAACTAGGCTCTTTGGTGCATTTTTGCACAAAAATGCTGGGCTTATGTCTTTATCTATCATGTACTAGGCCTCAACTTTTAGGTGTACCAGGCTAGATATTGACAAATATAGATGAGCGAGATGAGCTATGTTTTAGTTTTCTCTGTTTTTTTTTTATTATTACGAAAATATCTGAATGCAGTTCGACCGCGAATGCATTTATATTATGTTGTTGTTGTTTTGCATTATCCCGTGGTTGAAGAAACACCAGAAATATCTGATTTTCCGACAAACAATGTGGAAGAAAATGAGCGCCCTCTCGATTGGTAGTCCGATGCGCTACCACTGAGCCATTGGGCCTTGTATTTGTTTTTATGTTTTCACCTCAGATTTTTGAACTTCCAAAGCGCTCTTTTGTTGTGTCAAAACCCAGTATGCGAGCGTATAAATCTAGTTGGTTTGATGGCTTCCTATTTATTTTATGCTTTTTAGTGAATTATAGAATTTTCCAGGTGAAATAAAAGTTGTATTTCACTGTTTTTTTCACGTTGGTACCCAAACGCACATAACATTCCTTCAATGAAAATAATTTCACTTAAATAATCTTAAAAGAAGAGAAAAAATGTGATATTTTGATATGTAAATTACGTACATGCGTATAAAAATATGCGCAAAAACTCGGCTGAAACCATAGTGTTAATGTGATTAGGAAATGGCTTCGGAATTAAGAGACTTTGATCTAAATGTGGAAAAAACGATACTTAAAAAAGTAAAAGCGGCAGAAAGAAGCGACATAAATATCACAGAGACTGGTGGAGGAATAACAATAGCTCTACGAGCTGACATTTATGATAGAGTGACAATAGCAGCGTCAAGTTTCTACAGCGCCAAGAGAGATAGAATCGCCGCTAAACATACTCCAGTATTTGATAAACAAGAAAAACTTGTGGAAACGAAGTACAAAATAACTGAAGGTAGGACACATCTCTATACTCTAAACTTGTACCATACAAAATGTTCTGCACTAGTTAATGGAAAGCACACTTCAACTTTCACAGATGATCATTTTCCGTTAATTCTTAATATGATCGATTCGGAAATATCACAGTCTACAAACTCCCTATCTACCAACAATGATGAGAGTAGGTCTGCTCTTTTAACCTCCTTAACAGATGGGGCTTTAGGAGATGACAGTTTTGAAACAGAGTTAAATTCTGTAGCTGTAGATGCAATCTATCAGTCAGAGAATACAGAATTGAAAACAGTAGAAAACAACATAAATTCGTTTAGTTCCCAGTCATATTTTGAACGCATAAACAGTGTCCTAAATAAAATCAAAAGCGAAGTGAACGAATTTCGTAATACACTCGAAAACCACATTATTAGCACCGCGTCACAACTAAATGCTATACGCGATGAAATCAAGAGTGTAAAAACACATAACACAACACTCTCCCAGTGTACTCAAAGACATCTTGAAGACGTATCCGAGTCCACAATTCAAATTGACAAAAAACTGGGAAAATCAACTGAGATGTTACAAAATCGGTTACAGTCATTGGCTGACAGTGTGAAATTCGCCGTGCATGGTAAAGTAAACCCTTCAACGCCGAAGCGCCACACTACCCAAGATACGGCTAAAATTTCAACGGCTCCTGTTTCACCGAAAAACAGCGCATCTAATATCTTACAACTGTCCTGGCTGGATACCAACATATGCAACAATATGGCTAAGAGTGCAACTGTTCCTGTCTCACCAAGAAACGGCACTTCTAGTGATTTACCACCATCCATGCTTGATTCCAACTTACAAAACAACATTTCGGCTGGACCGCAAACAACATCATCTAGAACGACTGGAAGAACGCTGATCATTGGTGACTCAATATTAAAAGGAATACACAGGCGTGGTCTCTCAGGTAACATTGACATTAAAACTCTACGTGGAGCAACTGCAGAAGTTGTATATGACCAACTATATAATATGCCGTTGAGTAGATATGACTGTGTTATTGTTTATATCGGGGGAAATGACATTGCTCAGGGAAAAACCCCTTGCCATTTTTGCAATGACTTAAACAGAATAATAGAACTTGTACAAAAACATGTTCGCACAATGTATTTGTGCACCGTCAGCCCACGCTCAGATGTTAATGTCTCACAAGTAAATAAGGTAATCCTTGAAAAATGTCTGGAAAAATCTGTTCCCATTATTGATGTTCATCGTTCCTTTGTATTTGGCAACGGAAACACAGTTGTTAATTATTATACTAGAGACGGAATACATTTAAACAAAACTGGAACAAGCACATTACTGTTTACTATAAACAATGAATTCAAAATTCTTAAGACAAAGCTTACTGATTCGCACGGTGCGAGTCATTCATATCAGAGCTTTAACCAATTCCGGGGAGGAAGACATCAACGTCGCGCGACGGGCTTGCGGGATAATTACGGTAGACATGTGACATGCCGGAACTGTGGTCGTTCAAACCACGCTTCGAGGGAATGTCGTTATATTATGAATTAGAGTTGCAGCGATAGACATCCTTACATTCAAAGCAACTTTTTTAATATTCTAAATGATGTCTGCTGCGAATGTAATACTATTTCTTGTACTTGTTTATATAAAAATGATCTTCAATTTAATACCGATAGCCCAGAAAGAGTCAACCTTACTTATTTTCAATGTAATACTGTTGTTAATACAATTTATGATGTATCTATAAATCCAGTATTAACCGTTGATTGTCATGAATCTCAGTCTATCTCTAATACATGTTTACCTAATAATACTTCTCATTACACGTATGTTAATGAACAAGCATGTGAGAAAAGTCAAATTAATTATCAGCATGTTTATGACAATTCTGATATTTCTATTAATTCAGACTCTTCTTTTAGCTGTTGTGAAGACGACCAACAAGAATCCACGTTTTATTTTAAAGCTAAAGGTTTGCACGTCGCCTGTCTTAATATACAACATTTACTCCCTAAACTGGACGAAGTTAAAATATTATTGTACGAACCATTTTCATCGGATATTTTAGGCCTTTGTGAAACCTTTTTAACTGAAAACATTAATAATTCGGACGTATCTATTGCAAATTTTGTGTTTGAGAGAAAAGATCGAAAATGCAAAAAAGGAGGAGGTTTACTTATTTACATAGCAGAACACATTTCCTATCGCCGAATATATGATCTTGAATCAGACGATATTGAGTCGATTTGGATACAATTAAGTTTACATAATAATAATAAGTTTTTACTAAATTTTGTTTACCGCCCACCAGATAGCACACAAGAGTGGATCTATAAATATGAACAACAACTTATTAAAGCTGAGGCACTTAACTTGGAAACTCATGTATTAGGTGATTTCAATATAGAGTTTTTACCACCAAATACGTTTAAAAATGAAAAGTGGAGTAGTGTGATGCAAGACTTAGGGTTTTCTCAATTAATTCAAAGCCCAACACGTATAACGTCCCGATCCTCCACTATAATCGATCATTTATATACAAACGAAACTGAGAATATTATTGAAATTCTAGTTCCTAAAATAAGCATAAGTGATCACTATCCGGTTGCCTTTACTAGAAGACTTGTACATGCGCAAGACCAGAATAGCAGTCACAAAACAATTATATACAGATCTTTCGCAAATTTTGTTGAGTCCGATTTCATTTCAGATCTTTATAAATGTGACTTTGCAACTCTAGAATCAATAAGCAACCCTAATGTAGTCTTAGATATTTTGTATAATGATATACATATTTTGTTGAAAAAACATGCACCAATAAAAAAGAAACGCGTTAAAAGATTACATCAACCAGACTGGTACACTGATGATATTAAACATGCACGGCGAATTCGTGATAAATTTAAAGCTTGCAATAATGAATTACAATATAAAATTTGGAGAAACAAGTGTACCTCTCTCATTCGAAAAGGTAAGAAAAACTTTTACAATTCAGCTGTGGAAAATAAGAAAGATCCCAATTTATTATGGAAAAATTTAAAATGTATTTCTGACAATAGTTCAAATATAGATAATTTGCCGTCAACTCTTCATGTAGGTGAAAAATCATTAAATAATCCTGAAGAAATTGTTAATGCTCTCAATCAGCATTTTGTTAATATCTCAAATAAAATAAATAAAGTTGACTTTAAAGCAGAAAATTTTATTGACCTGAAGAACCAACTTAATGAAAAGCTAGGCTCATTGGAGTTTGATATTAATTTCATTACGCCATTTGAAGTAAGTAAAATAATTGATCACTTGAATGCAAATAAATCAACAGGGCTAGATGGTATCAGCCCTAAAATAATTAAAATATGCAAAGATGTAATATCTCCTATTTTAGCTAATATAATTAACTTGTGTATTAGCCAGGGCATATTTCCTGACATATTTAAGTTTGCAAGGGTTATTCCAATTCATAAAGGTTCAGATAAGGATGATCCTAGTAACTACAGACCTATTTCAATCTTACCGACACTATCTAAAATTTTTGAAAGGCACATTGCCACACAATTACAAAACTATTTTCACGTTACCAACATTTTACATCCTAATCAATCTGGATTCAGAAAAAATCATTCATGTCAAACAGCTTTAATTCGAATAGTTGACACTTGGGTTAATGCGATAGACTGTAATGAGTTGGTAGGAACAGTATTTATAGATCTTAAAAAGGCGTTTGATCTTGTTGATCATCAAATTCTTTTACATAAATTAAAACTTTATCATTTTTCCAATAACGCTATCAACCTTTTTGCTTCTTATCTGTCCAATAGAATGCAATTAGTTAAACATGGTGAATGGAGATCTGATTTTCTACCAATAACAACTGGAGTACCTCAAGGCTCAATACTTGGTCCACTATTGTTCATACTGTACATTAATGACATATCTTTAAATATTTCTTCACCAATTGACATGTATGCAGATGATGCAACTCTTCATGTAAATGATCGAAATATTCAAGTTATAGAACAAAAACTACAGAATGATCTTAATGTGATTGACACTTGGTGCCACAAAAACAACATGGCAGTAAATCCGTCTAAGACTACTTGTATGGTTATAACATCTAAAAGACAAGCTAATCGTGAAACTGATTTGAAACTATTTATCAACCGTGTTCAAATTAAACATGTTAAATGCCAAAAGTTACTTGGAATTTATGTAGACAATACACTAAGTTGGAAAGAACATATAAATAAAACGTGCTCAAAAGTAGTGTCTAAAATTTCATTATTAAAGAGAATATCCTATTTTCTTACATCTGAAATGAAACAATTATTTTATAATGCGTATATTGTGCCTATACTTGATTATGGATGCGTCATTTGGAGCCATGCTAATACATCAGCATTGAATAGAATTATAAAATTACAAAAGCGTACTGCGCGAATAATTCTGCACAAACCTATATAAACGCAAACAAAGGAGTTATTCACAACGTTAAAATGGCTATCATTCTTTAGCAGATGTAAATATCATTCAGGGTTAATTGTATATAAAGCCTTAAATAAACTTGCACCTGATTATATCACAAACATATTGCCTGTAGCTAATAACGAATCATACAACTTGAGATCATCTTCTAGGAAAGACATACAACATATCCGTCCCCGAACTAATGTATTACGAAATTCTTTTAGATTTACGGGAATGAACATTTGGAACTCAACTCCTTTGCATATTCGATCTTCAAACAATATTGTTCTATTCAAAAAGAAACTTAAATCTTATCTTTTACAAAATGATCTTTTTTAAGCTACTTTTTTCTCAGGTTCATGGAATGCTCGCATACCTCAACCTTTGTTAGCATTCTTATTATTACTACGTGTATTTAATCTATATAAATGAACTGGGATACTAATACATGTAATCCGTTGTGGTTGAATTGTTCTACACTATACGTAACGTTTTTAATACCTTGGTTTTTGAATATGTTCACTTGATTATACATTGCCTGTGTAAGAACACCGCAACACAATATTTTGTATCATATGTCTTCACAGTTTATATTCTAATTTTCGATATATCTAACACCTACTATTGTCTGTCTGCTGTGATTTTTTTTTTTTTGGGAGTGTGTCTGTGTTTGTGTGTGCGAGCGTATGTGCGTGTGTTTGTATGCGTGGATGTGTTATTTCTTTCATTGTTAATTGTTATAGAAGACCCAATTGAAAATAAGTTTACATTAAATTTTGTTTTATGTACACTTAATTGGAATTCTTCTTAAAATAAAGATTTTTTTTATTATTATTATATTATTATATTTGAGACTGGTTTCCAATCCCACT